>CM031234.1:865501264-865993861 GCA_018340775.1 Taxus wallichiana var. yunnanensis | reverse complement strand
AATTATTGAAATGAGAAGATGATGGGCAATTTTGAGGGGCCATTTGCTTGTAATCAAACCAGCTATTTATAGAATTCCCATTCACCCCAAGGTAACTCCAACTAGGACTCTTTTACCATAAACAATGGAGAAACACTATTACAGGGAACCAAAATCATAAATACAAGCCAAGGCGGTGGAAAAAGCTGGTAAAAGTTGAAAATTCACACAAGTCGTGATTAGCGAAATGTGCTAGAAAACACATTCAGACCGCCGCCCCTGAGGTGGGGTGGTTACAGGGACCATCGCCTTGCACAGGTGGCATCATGAGACCACCACCCGATTAGGGAGGCGGTTTCATCACTAAAGACAAAAATGCAAAGGAAAAGAGGGGAAAAGAGCAAAACAAAGCACGCAGAGGCTAAGTGGGGCATGCGGGATGTTATCAAACACTTGGAGAGCTTTTCCGGATCCTCGAACACCTTATAAGGAGACTCAGTATCATCATTGGGGCATGTGTAACATCGTTCGACGAAGACAATACCCTTACAATTTTGGGTACGCATGCAGTAACACCTACAAAGGATTGCACTGCAATGAAAATAGTGAGATTGTTATGGGAAAACATAATCAGCATGTATAGATGTACATTGAGTTTAATAAGTGATAGGGGTACACATTTTCTAAATGAAATGGTTAGGATTTTGTTAGCAAAGTTTATGGTAGCCCATCACAAGACCACCCCCTATCACTTGCAAGCGAATGGGATTGTTAAAGCATTTAACAAGATACTAAGTCAAACATTAACTAATATTTTTCACGTTGGTAGACAAGATTGGGATGACAAGGTATCATCCATTCTATGAGCATACATGAAAACCTACAAGAGATTGAACAAGGTGAATGTACGTACCCAAAATTGTATGTACTGCACCACCGGAAAGATGTTACAAATGCCCCAATGATGATTAAGATCTCTTCGCAAGGTGTTCGGAATCCAGAAAGCTTGTTGAGTATACATTTGCATCCCAAAAATCCTTGTCTAGCCTCTACATGTTTTGTCCTAGCCTTTTCTCTCTTTTTCCTTGTTGTTTTGTTGTTATTTACATGACCGCCTCCTTGCAGGCAGCGGTCCCTGAATTGTCACCCAAGCCAGGGCGGCGGTCTCAGAATCACCCACCCAAGGCGGTGGATCCAGAACCGCCACCTGTGCCGGGCGGCGGTCACTGGCGCCGTCGCCCGCGCAGGCGGCGGTCCTGTACGTGCTTTCCAGAATGTTCGAAGATCGCGTCAAGCGTGAAAATTCAATTTTCACTCGCATTTCTCAACCACTAAAGCTTGTATTTATGTTTTTGCCGACTGAACAGTGATTTATCTTTGTTTAATGGTGGGAGAGTTCAATTTGAACTTGCCTTCTACTCATTGCAAATGCTATAAATATGTAGCTTGTTTACAAGTAAATGGTCTTGGTTCTTTGGTCTGGAGTCTTCATTCTTGAGCTTTAGTCTTCAATACTCAGTCCTAGATTTATTTTATGAATCATTTTATTTTAGCATGGATTAGAATTCTGAGTATTTAGTTATGCCTCACTGTACACCGACAACGATCCTGCTAGGAATCGTATAGGCCAAGCTCTGTTCTCTTGTGCCATCCCTCTCCTACTTGTACTTCGTTGTATTTCTCTGAAGCTGCTATTATTCATTGTTTGAGTACCTGTTGTTTATCATTTTGTTTTATCATTGCTGCAACAACCCTGCTAGGAATCGCATAGGCCAAGCCAGTTCACTTGCGCCATCCCTCTCCTACTTGTGCTTTGTGCCATTTTACTTCAAAGTAATTGTCATCCCAGTGCCTTCTCTTCTTGCACGATGTTTCCATACTCCTACTCTTTTTGGATTCACGTGAACATGCAAGAACGAAGAGATCACTCTGAGGGGACAAGCTACAACACAACTGGATTTGCCTCTGCTCAGTAAACTCCAGGTTTAAATCGTCAAAGTTATTATCAAATAGAGTAGTGAATCATTTTATTTCAGTTAAAGCTCGCTTTCAATATTGCCAGGGAAGCTGTGGGGAATGATAGTTTCTGAGAAACTATGATTTGTTCCTCACTTCTGAGGTAGGATTGAAGGTTTTCAATTAAGTTAATTATCTATCTTTTATTTAGATTCACACATCTGCACAGGTGAATAACCACACCGGGTTATCTCACTTGTTTAGTTTTAGTATAAAAGTAGTTTAATTGTTGCTTGTAATTATAATATCATATATTTTGTTTAGATTAGTTTCCCTTTCAGTAGTAGTATAAATTGTTATTTTCAGTTTAAGTTAATTTGGAGATTCCATAACTAGATTAAACGCTTAAATTCTAGTTAGGAGGGTAAATCACTAGGGAATTTATGCTACCCGCTCATAGCCTCTAAATCTCCCCTTTTCGGTTTAGCTACTGGGAGATCAAACTACCGGATCTTACCACCGATCCTCCCATGGTTAGCCATAAGAAAGTTCCTTGCCGATTCTCATCCTCGCCTGTAGCTTTTCTATCATAGAAAACTGACCATAATCCTAGCTGTGACTTCATCTAAGTCACCCGCATTTCAAACCACCGGCTGTCTCAGCACGACCTCGGGAGGTCGGGTACGGGGAAGGTCACTTGTCGATTATCATCCTCGCATGTCACTTTCCCATCGTACAAAATTGGTGAACCCGACGTGAAACAAACTTAGTGAAGCTGACGTAAAACTTCCTACCTTCTCGTTCTGAGTCATAAATATCACGTTTCCCTTCACAAATCACCTTCGCTCCTTCCCATTATTCTGCGGGTATTCATATACCCCCCGAATATGTTGGGATTCGATGCATATGGCAGACCCCTCCTGGGTCTTGAGGCATACTATGCCCAACAAAGTAGGAATCATCACCCTCACTCTCAATATGGGGCTACAACTATTCAACTAATCAGTTGTCAACACAAACCCCAAGAATCAGATATAATTCATCTTTTCAAATGGGGGAGTTAGATCAACCCCCTCGAACGCAGCAAACAGAGCCTTCAGGCTCGAACAATATGACGTTCACCGGAGAATCTAGTTCGTCTCCTCAGATGCTACTTAGACCACAAATTAGTAGACAATCAGACCCATACCTGGTCTTAGATGATGAACGGTCAATACATTATCCTAGGAGTGAACAACATTCTCGGGGTATGTACCCACCTATAGGGGGTTTGCGAATACAACCCGAGGTCTCTTTTCAAGAAAATGCCTCTATGCCACTGCATATAGGAAATACTCTCAGAGAAACTTGGCAAGATAGCGATCAGTTTATGACAGGATATCACATGCCTATACAACACCAGGGTATACAACAAATGCCACTCAGGCAAAGCACCGTGACTTCACCAAATGAAGTCATTTCAACGTTAGTAGAAAAAGTGAGAGGGTTAGAACTGGCTCAAGCAAGTCAAAATTCTCCGTTCATACAAACAGGGAGTTCTAATCCTCCATACCACCCTGGCCAAGTAGATCTCCTCACAGGGGTAGGCACATTAGGCATGCCGCCTCACTATCCACAACAAACGCCAGCAAGGCCCACCATCTCTAGCACTATTCCTCCCGGTCTAGTGTCAAACAATCCATTCCTTGACAATACCCCATCATACTTAAACATGTACTCCAAATCCCCACAAGGAGATATGTTCTCCTCTCCCGGCATGTTTGCTCAAACGCAAGGACCTCCCTATGCCCCTGCCAATGCATACGCTGCACCGTATCAACAACCTATCCCACCACCGCTCCCTCAGCAACCACCATCAATGGTCGAAAGCTATGCGATAGGGACTTATTCAGAATATCTAAAGGAACCCTTAGACTTCACCATACGAAGCGTCATGCTTCCAAGACCTCTCCCTGATTTGCCCAAGTTCAAGGGTGAGGGAGATCCAAATGCGCATATCAAATCTTACGCTACAGCCATTCGAGAATTACTCCCATGGGATGGGGTTGTTGCTAAAATATTCCCCAAAACGCTGGAAGGCATTGCCCTCGATTGGTATTACAGAATACCCGAGGCTTCCATACATTCATTCAAACAACTCGTGTCTGAGTTCATCAAAGCCTTCGACATGAACAAACTATTAAGGATAGGAATCAGGGAGTTCTTACACATCAAGCAAGAACATAATGAATCTGTCGCCCATTTCATCCAAAGGTGGCGCACAGTCCTTTATTCTTCAGCAAGTGCTCCAAACATGGATCAGATGGAACTATGCGATTTATTCCTTCATTCTCTCAGCAAGGAGGTGAAGGAAGAAGTCCAGAAGTTCCCACTAAGAACTTACGATGAAGTACTTGAGAGCGCTCTTCGAATAGACCAAGCAGCGATAGATAGTGGTCGTAAGACATATGGAGCAAACGGGAGGTTAATCGCCCCCAACCAGAACACTACAACTTATCCTACTACAATGAATGTTGATCAAGGACCCAATATCCTTAATGAAAACCATGGGGTTACAATAGATGGAGTCACTGATCAAGTCAAAGGACCAAATATTGTGAACACCCCGGCACCTGCTAACAATCAACACAATAATAACTTCACTCCAGCGATCAATATGGTGGATTCTAATCATCCTCCACAACAAAAATCCAGCCACAAGTCCTTTCTCGGGGCCCAGATGGATATCAAAACCAAAGCCAAAGGCCACAACCTCGAAATTTCAACTATAACAACCAACAACCCAATCAAAACTTTGGGCCACAACAGGATTCAAACCGACGACCACGGAACTATAATCCCAATCTATATTGTGGTTTCCACAAAATCAGGGGTCATGATACTAGGACTTGCCATGACTACAATAAATTCATGCAACACTTGCCAGAAGAACAAAAACAACTTTTCATAGATATGTTCTTGGCAGATCCTGCGTCACCAGCACCAAATACTTTTGCAGGGGCAGTTTCCCCTCAAAATGCACCTCTCAAGATCTTCAACGATCCTTTCCCAAATCATTATAACAATAACAGGTTAGATCCAAATGGGAAAAACAAAGGTATCATAATAGGAAATAACGATCAAGATGTCTCAACTCCTGACAACTCTCAGATTGCTCCTAACCTAAGTTCAAATGGTAATACAAAAATCTTAGGATTAGTTGAGTTGGAGGTTGAGCGTGAAATTAATGCAACAACTCGGACAAAGGAGTATGTTTCACAACCCCTACCCGATATTTTCTCCACACGAGATGAAGTTCCTACAAATGCTAAACCGGTAGGATCCTATGATTTAATATACGAGGTGGCAAAGACAAATAAAGATAAGTCAATTTCTGTGGAAACAGTCTCCACTAAAACCACAGCAGGAATTATGAAACTCTTGGAGAATGACGAACCGATCTTTCTCCCATTTGAACCTCAAGGAATGGGTAGTCTTCTCGATATAGCATCTCTTCCCTCCGATGACCTAAATCTAGATATAAACATGATAGAATTAATAAACGAAGAAGGGCAATTTAAAATTGAAACGATGCCTATCAAAACCATCTCTAGGCACTACCCTATTCTAAAGTCTAGCTTCGACCCATGCGTGTCTAAAGCTAAGTTTTCCCTATCCATGGGGCAAGACCTCATCATTAACACAATGCTCACTATGAGAGAGAAGGTCGAGCAAAGCATAGTCATGCTCACCCACATGTCATCTCTCAAAAACATGACAAAGAGGTACGCGAATGCCTCTTTCAGAAAAATGTTTTTAATAATGGGACATATAAACCTCTGGGCAAGGGTTGTAAGTTCAAACCTAGAATGGTAGGCCCTCGTCAAGAAAATGAAAAATTTGAGGATAATGGTTCTCCGCTGTGTACTTCTAGGGGTGAAGAATTCGATATTCATCAACTTTCTTCACCTTAGACATCATGACATATGGTTCCACCTGCATTTTCATATGTACATGGTTGCAGTTGCATTACATTAGTAATTTAGTTGGTTCATTTTGTTCACTCGTTTCATAAATATTGTAGTCCAGGAACTTACTCTTAAGTAATCTGTTACAAATTTCTAAAGATATTGGCAAAAATATTCAAATCACATCTCTTCAAACATCATCAAGTACTTTCAAATCTTCTCATCAAGTTTGACAGACAAACATTGATGGAAACCATACCAAGACCTGCATACTTGGCTTTGCTTGTTCTTTCTACTAGGTAAAGTTGTCCTTGCCTACGGTCTGTTCTAGAAGCTTCTTGGTGTCACATCTATCCCTCTTAAAATCTCTTGGAACGAAAGGATATCCCAAAGTCATAGATCAAAATGTCAAAATCAAATGCAATCAAAAGCACCAAGCAAACAAAATATTTTATTTTACACACTTCTTTGCCCCATCAACCTTTGGTGATAAGCCCACATCTCTTACTGGTGATGTGAGGTTGGGAAAGGAAAGAAGTGCCCTTACTCACCTGTATCTTGCCTTTGGTGACAAACCCATGCTTCTTACTAGTGGCGTGAGGCAAGGTGTGGGGGGTCCAGTCACACAAACTAACAAATCTTGGTATGCTAAAAACACAAGTCAAATTCTGTTAAGAGAAGGAAAATATCCAAACATCCAAATTCCAAAGAGATCAAATCCTCAAAACCAGATTTTGTCAACCAGGTTGCCATTTATGAATCTAAGTCTAGATAAACTGAAAAGTAAGTGGCCTTCTAAGCTTGGTAGTAGTTCTGAGTAGGGTGGGTGTGTAGGTCCAAATTTGGTTCTTGTTCTTGTTTTGTATCTCTCATCATTCCACTCAAATCAAACTCATACAACTTGTGCCCTTCCCAATTCTTGGTGTTGAGCCCTTGCATCTTACTAGTTGCATGGATTTGGGATTGGGGCAAGTTCATCTCTTTATCGCTACACATTCATCACGTTTTGCCAACATAAGAAGAAATCACAAACATTGTCTAAAGAGGCCAAAAGTTCAAAACTACAACATGTTCGTCATCACATATCAGCATTGCAAAAGCAAATAAAGTAAAAACATTCTGTTTAACATTTGTTATCACTTGTCATCCATTGCATACATTCTTAAAAGCATGTGAAAGTTGGCGGCATTTCGACACACGGGCATGTCAGGTATAGCCTCTAACTCCCCATTTTGGGACCGCCATACTCGGACCCAACGTTTTATGCCTCTTCATGGCTAAAACGCTTCTCCGAGGGGGCAATATGTACGTACCCAAAATTGTATGTACTGCACCACCGGAAAGATGTTACAAATGCCCCAATGATGATTAAGATCTCTTCGCAAGGTGTTCGGAATCCAGAAAGCTTGTTGAGTATACATTTGCATCCCAAAAATCCTTGTCTAGCCTCTACACGTTTTGTCCTAGCCTTTTCTCTCTTTTTCCTCCTTGTTTTGTTGTTATTTACATGACCGCCTCCTTGCCAGGGCGGCGGTCCTGTAACCGTCACCCAAGCCAGGGCGGCGGTCCTGTAACCGTCACCCAGCCAGTGGGGCGGCGGTCTCAGAACCGCCACCGTGCCGGAGGCGGCGGTCTCAGAATCCGTCGCCGCCTGCGCAGGCGGCGGTCCTGTACGCGCTTTCCAGAATGTTCCGACGATCGCGTCAAGCGTGAAAATTCAATTTTCACTCGCATTTCTCAACCACTAAAGCTTGTATTTATGTTTTTGCCGACTGAACAGTGATTTATCTTTGTTTAATGGTGGGAGAGTTCAATTTGAACTTGCCTTCTACTCATTGCAAATGCTATAAATATGTAGCTTGTTTACAAGTAAATGGTCTTGGTTCTTTGGTCTGGAGTCTTCATTCTTGAGTTTCAGTCTTCAATACTCAGTCCTAGATTTATTTTATGAATCATTTTATCTTTAGCATGGATTAGAATTTGAGTATTTAGTTATGCCTCACTGTACACCGACAACGATCCTGCTAGGAATCGTATAGGCCAAGCTCTGTTCTCTTGTGCCATCCCTCTCCTACTTGTACTTCGTTGTATTTCTCTGAAGCTGCTATTATTCATTGTTTGAGTACCTGCTGTTTATCATTTTGTTTTATCATTGCTGCAACAACCCTGCTAGGAATCGCATAGGCCAAGCCAGTTCACTTGCGCCATCCCTCTCCTACTTGTGCTTTGTGCCATTTTACTTCAAAGTAATTGTCATCCCAGTTCCTTCTCTTGCTGATGTTGCCATACTCCTACTCTTTCTGGATTCACGTGAACATGCAAGAACGAAGAGATCACTCTGAGGGGACAAGCTACAACACAACTGGATTTGCCTCTGCTCAGTAAACTGCCAGGTTTAAATCGTCAAAGTTATTATCAAATAGAGTAGTGAATCATTTTATTTCAGTTAAAGCTCGCTTTCAATATTGCCAGGGAAGCTGTGGGGAATGATAGTTTCTGAGAAACTATGATTTGTTCCTCACTTCTGAGGTAGGATTGAAGGTTTTCAATTAAGTTAATTAGTTGTCTTTTATTTAGATTCACACATCTGCACAGGTGAATAACCACACCGGGTTATCTCACTTGTTTAGTTTTAGTATAAAAGTAGTTTAATTATTGCTTGTAATTATAATATCATATATTTTGTTTAGATTAGTTTCCCTTTCAGTAGTAGTATAAATTGTTATTTTCAGTTTAAGTTAATTTGGAGATTCCATAACTAGATTAAACGCTTAAATTCTAGTTAGGAGGGTAAATCACTAGGGAATTTATGCTACCCGCTCATAGCCTCTAAATCTCCCCTTTTTCAGTTTAGCTACCAGGAGATCAAACTACCAGATCTTAGTCACTGATCCTCCCATGGTTAGCCATAAGAAAGTTGCTTGCCGATTCTCATCCTCGCTTGTAGCTTTTCTATCATAGAAAACTGACCATAATCCCGCTGTGACTTCATCTAAGTCACCCGCATTTCAAACCACCGGCTGTCTCGGCACGACCTCGGGAGGTCGGGTATGGGGAAGGTCACTTGTCGATTATCATCCTCGCATGTCACTTTCCCATTGTATGATGGTGAGACCATTTCAATTGGTGTTTGGCACGGAGGATATTTTCTAGTTGAATTTACACTACCATCGATGTGTATACCGCACATAGAAGGATTATCGATGAACAAGTACTTGAAGAAATAATTGATAATTTAATGTATCTAGATGAAAGGTGATCACTTGCTAGATGGATTCAAAAGACAGAGAAGGCAAGTAAAAATCATGGCATGATCATCATATTAAAAACAAACAATTTGAGGTTGGGCAGATGGTTTTGTTATATGACTCTAAATTTTTGCACCATCCTAGGAAGTTGAAATTCCATTAGTTGGGACCATACATCATCTCATACATCCTTGATTGGTGCTTGCGATTCTACAAGCATTGTATGGGACGAGAAAACCAGTCATTTCAATGGGAGTAGGTTGAAGCCCAATTATAAATAATTCTTCCTTGTGTTTGTAAATAAGGTAGTTTTGTCAGTTAGCCTAGGATTTCCCTTAATACATTTATTTTTCTTATGCTTTCCTTTCTTGTCACTTGTTCCTTTCTGTTATGTTATTTTTCACACCTTGCGTGCCTGTAACCACATTAATTTTGAAGGTTTTGTATACGCAGAGAGGATTGCATATATGTTTTAGTGTGGGGTGGAGTAGAATGAAGAGAGAAAGAAGCTGGTAGTAGTTGTGATGGTCTGAATTGAAAGATCAAAAGCATGTAAGGTATAAGAGTGCATGGGGAAATAGTGGACAAAAATTTTTGGTGTCAAGAAGGCTTTAACAAAGACCATGTACAAAGGATAAGAAGCGCATGAACAACATGAGGTAGGCAAGGGCAAAAATCAGGTCAACAGAAAAGTTCCTTCACCATTGTGGATGCGTGCATAAGATTCTTCAAGAAGTAAGGTTTTTTTACGCACCAAAAGGTTGTAGAGGGTTTTTCGCGCAGACTTGGTGCGTGGGTAAAGGCATTTAAGATCAGCTTTAGTGGAAAAATCTGCATTTAAATGTTGAGTACGTTAGTAGGTGGCATAGCATTTATTGTGGGAGATAGGAAAAAAGCTATAAGTAAAGGGTCGAACATATCATTATTTACCTTGCTATTACGAGATTGAAGAGTTCTTACAAACTAGGGCATCCCATGAAACAAAATTTTGTGCGAAGGAAGAAGAGTGAAAATCTGAAGTGCGTGACTAGGGTGATCTATGAACTAGAGTGGAAGGAGTACATAGGTGTAGGGAAGAAGGTTTCAGTGGAATACACCATCTTGTGGAAGAGTTTTCTAGGTTAGGGTTTTGCAGCTAGGGCACGGGGAATAAAAGGATTCTTTCACGAGTTGAGCCATAGATTTGAGAAGAGTGAGGAAGGAGAGCAAGGAGTTTATTCTTTTAACCCAACAAGAAGATGGCACCAAAGAAGGTGACTATTTCACCTAAGAAGGGCAAGGGCAAAGGAAAATAGACTTCCACCACTAGTTTCAATGAAGAATGGTATGCGGAGATGTAGTACCCAGATGGGGTGTTACTTGGGAAAGAATGGGTATCTCATGTGAGGAAAATGGTCATGAGTGACTATAATCATCACACAAGTACCGCCGAGAAGGAAAGGGCGCTAGAGCTGGTTCTTCCAACGGATAAGAGGAAACCAAAAGTGATTCTAATTTATAGCAATGAGGTGAAGGTAAAATTGGAGAAGGATGAGCTACTACAATTGTTTGAGTTGCCATATTTTGGCAAACCCGAGCGGTTATACCAATATTTGATGTCTCCCATGCATGAGGACCATTTCTACTTTGTGGGCCACATAATTCTCATAACTCCCCAGCTTATCTTCAATTTTATCAGCCTTATCTACAAATGGGATTCATTGGATGATGACCGGAGGATAAAGAGGCTATTAAGAAGACCATGAAGGAGTATGATTATAAAAGTGTTCATGTTACTTTGACATCTCGGATATCCCTAACCTTGTGATGAGAATGGTCATGCACCTAATAACCAAGTTGAATGGGAAAGAGAGGTGCACACAAATAAACAAGGCATGGTTGAATAACTCCCTTCATTTCATTCCTCCCTTGTGTCTCGGTCAAATTTTTTTCTTTTAGGCACTCAATGTTCTAGAAATGGCACCATTGGATAGAGCTCTTTCTCAGCTTTCCAGAAAGGTAAATTTTTCTTCCTAACTCCATGTATTTTTGAAGTTATGGCTTGGTGGAGTTTTTGTGGGAAATTTTCCCTTGACAGCCCCGGCCAATCAGAAGCTACCACGTCAGCAAAAGTGGTGGGGGAGGAAAACTTGGAATTTTCACTAAGTGTTTGGCGGGGTTCAAAAGAAGAAATTTTTCCCCGAGGGCCCGCCGACGAATAAGATGTTGCCACGTGTGGGTGGAGGGAGTTAGGAAAATTTTTCTAAGGTTGGCGCAAACAAATTTTTGGCCCTAAGGCCTGCATCCAATGGCATTGTGCCACGTGTCCTTAGGCCGAAGGAATGTCAGAGCGGTGGAGGAAATAGGAAAAAATTACCAAAGTGTTTGGCGGGGGTGCTAAGGAGAAATTTTGGCCCATAGGCCCGCGAGCCAATGGGATCACGTCACGTGTCTCGGGGGTTGGAGCTTCGACCACCGGGGAGAAGTTGGGATTTTTTCCCAAAGGTTAGCGTAAAGAGGAGTTTTGGCCCCAAGGCCCGCAACGAATAGAAACCTGCCACGTGTCTTCAACCAGTGGAAGTGGGGGAAATTGGGAAATTCTCCCAAAGCAAAATCAAAGGAAATTTTAAAAGGGAAGTCCCACCTCCCAAGGCTCGAGCCAATGGAATTATGCCACGTGTCCACGTGGTAAAAATGCAAGGCAGCCCGAGAAAAATGAAAAGAAAAGGCCCCGCGTCCAATGGGGTTGTGCCACGTGTCCACTCTTAGAGAAGATGGTCAACAGTGACGAAAAATTTAAGAGCAGATGCCCATGGTGAATCACATCATGCCACGTGTCCTCGGGTCATCATCCCCGGTGGAGAATTTTGGAAAATTTTCCAAAGGCCGAAATGGTGGAAAAAGAAGCAGGAAAGGCCACAACCAATCAGAACGTGCCATGTGGCACCAGAGTGGTGGGGTGCGGAGATTTTTGGGGAAATTTCCCAAATGCAAAAAGTGGGAAAATTTCAAATTTTGGCCCCAACCCATTTTGGCCCTGTTTTGCCCTAAATTTTCAAATGAGCATAACTTTCGATCCAGAGCTTTTTTGTGTTCTTTATATCAATGGAAAGATGGTGAAATTATCTACATGATTCTAGGGTCAATTTTGTGTTTTGGTGGAGTTTAGAGAGAGAAAATTGGAAAACACCTCTGGCACGTGGAAATCAATAGAAATGATGTTTCAACCACCATTTTTAATGAAGAATGGCTCGCATTCTCTCCCAGCATGGTTAAAAATGTTGGGAATGGAATTTTGAGGGTGCCCATGCTATTTTAATACCATTTGGTTGGTGGTTGAAGCTCCTCTCATGTTTTCCCATGTTTCTCTCTCCTGAGCTCATTTTTGCATTGTAAAAGCCAGAATGGGCTCATTTTTAAAAGTTAGACATTCTTTTAGCTCTGTAACTTCCCTTTTCTTCCTAATCAGGAAGATTTGTGGAGTTTTTTTACCTTTCCATGCAAATATTGCACTTCTTTTTGCCTCTTGGTCATTGTAATGCACTGTATTGGACCTGGAATGATGATATATGCTCTGTGATTAAATCTTCTCAATCCTTTCATATGTTCATCATTGTTTCCTGATCTTTCATTACATTTTGGCAATTTGTGCATGTTTTATGTTGTATTTTCTTATGGATTGTGTATGTTTTGCAGTAGCAGGTGTCTAATACTCCTTTGGTGCATCACCTTATTTAGACTAGGTTTATTTTTGCATTTTCTCAACCCTGTCTCCTTGGAAAAGTTTGATTAAGTTATAGGTAAACCCTCTGCAGAATGTCATGCACACTTGAACAGAGGAGTTGAGGAACCAACCTCTAATCTGGAGATTCTTTTCCCATTTTTACAAGTCCCACACTTGGGGAAAAGATTCAATGTTGTGCAATCACACTGGATGTTAAAATGTCAAACTAGAAATCTGATAGAACATCAGAGGGTGTTGCTGATTTGCACTAATAGTTTTGGCATGCCGGTGGGACCTTAGAGGTCTTCATCTTCATTGCAACAAAATTGATGTGCATTTTTTGCAAGTTTCTTGCTTAAAGAGCCCTGAATTGCACATCTGGCGACTCCAAGGAAGAAGAATCAGCTGGTTTTAGTAGTACAGACCTGAAAACTCATGAGAAGAATCACCACAAGGTCAAGAGTTGGAGAAGAAGAAGTATTGTTTGAGTATCTGCAATTATCTCCAAGAAGAAGACAAAAGAGGAGAAGAATCAAAGGTCTCCATCTCCACCAAATAGAACTCTATCAACTCCTCCACCTAGTAGACCTTTCATCCAATCAACAAGGGTTCTAAGGCCAATTAGAATGGCACAACACAACCCATATGTCAATTTCACTGGCAGCATCCCACTTGCTCTCAATGCACAAAATCCAATCCTAGTTGTAGCATTGAAGAACATTCCATACTTTACTGGAGAGAATCAGACCACTCCTGGTGATCATGTCAAGGATATTGCTAATATTTGTGCAATCCATGAGATTGATGAGATGTAAGTTGCTGTCAAACTGTTGGCATCTTCATTCAAAGGGAAGGCTTTGCAATGGTTTAGGAGCCTTGCTTCAGGTTCTATCCAAAATTGGAACAGCTATGTATAGCCCTCCATGAGCTAGTTTGGAGAAAAGGGAGATAACTTGTCCCTTTTGGAACAATTGACAACTATCAAGAGAGCTCCCAATGAGCAGCTGACTGACTTCAACTTCAGATTTCAAAGGACTTGGGAGAGAATTCCAATGGCAGTAAGGCCAATAGTAGAAGGTGCTTTTCTATATTACCTTAAAGCTTTAAATTCTGATATTTCTATGTTAATTCAATCCATGGGAGGCACAACTATCCCTGTTGCTTATAGCATTGCCATTAGAGCTGAAAATTGTTTGATTCAAGCTGGTAAGCTAGCTCCTAGGCCTCCAATGCCATTGTATCCAAATTTAGAGAGTCCAAGCACTAATCAAGCACCTATTTTAGCTCTATCCCACTCCTAGAAATCAGAATTCAAGTGAAGCTTCTACTTCATCTTCTAGTGCCTCAAATGAACTTCAAGAAGTCATGAAGCAATTGCAAAGTTTAGGTAATGAGCTGGTTACACTCAAGAGGCAGCAAGCCCAAAGTTTTAGCCTTCATATCAGCCTCAAGCTCAGCCTAACAGGCAGCCATATCAGCCTCAAAGACCACCCAATCCAGCTGCAAATCAAAATCAAGCAAGGCCTCCTACCAACAGACCATTTCAGCCCTATAATCCCAATGCTACATCTACCTCTAAAGCACTAGTGCCAGTACAAAACAACATAGCTCAAGAGTATGATTGGTGTTTCCCATGCAATGAACCTCACAACCAGTCTATGTGCTTCAATGGTGCTCTAAATCAAGCCTTAATGGTAACAACAACTGGTGTGGAGGGTGAAGGGAGTCAAGGAAATAACCAACAACAAGAAACATCCCAGCAACAATCAGCTCCAAATGATACCACACTTGTAAACTGGCAGGTAGAAGATTTTTGTGGTATGAATCAAACAATCTCTCAAAGTGTTGCAGCCAACACAAGGTCAAAAAGGAGAAATTTGGGTGAAGGACAGCCATTGGCTCCAAGTAATCCACAACCTTCTACCACTCCACAAACTGTTGGCAAACAAAATGCAGTTCCAAACATGCAAGGACCACCCAAACCAGCTCTAAACCAACTCAGATGCCAGATTGTTGCTGCCCATGTGCAAGGAATGAATGTGCAAGGCTAGAGGACAGTAGAGGATGCTTCATCTCCATTCAACATCATTGATCAGATGAAGAAGACAAATGTAAACATATCAATGTGGGAATCACTATCCATCCCAGGCCAAAGAGATTTGCTACAAGCTGCCATGAAGGACTAGTCAACTTCAAATCAACAGGCCCAAATGCAAGAGAAGGTACTCACAAATGTTACCTGCCTGAAGGGAATCATGGAGGACAGCAAGGTAAAATTTTGAAGCCCCCTCCATTCTATGTTTCATTGATCATTGGAAACCAATTAGTACACAATTGCATGATTGATTCGGAGCAAGTAGTTCAGTAATGCCCAAGAAAATAGCTGATCAGTTGGGGCTTCAATATGAAGTCATATCCAAAGGGGTAGTGCAATTGGATGGGACAACAGTGACAATCAGTAGGAGTGATTAAAAACTTGAGTCTCACTTTGCATGCATGCCCCAACGTTGTTGTTTTGCAAGATGTCTCGGTGATAGATCTTCCACCACTCTTTGCCCTATGTTTGTCAAGGGATTTCATAGCTAAGATTGGAGGTTACTTATCTATTGATTGGTCACACATGTTGTTTAGAACAAGATATGGAACTAAAGCCACAATCAGATCTGAGCCTATTGCAAACTTTCACATTGAGCCTCACACTCCAAGCCAAATCAATACCAATTGTTCAGCGTTTGATCAAGAGATTATCCAAGCACTGATGAAGCTGACACCAAGGTTGGAAGCATCCCAGATTTGACTCTTGATGAATGGGCAAGCAAGGTGCATGCTTTTGATCCTTATCAAGAAATAGAAGAATCTGAGCTAGGAGTCTATTGCATGCATGAAGAAAATCAGCCTATTCCTAGCATCACCAAGCCAGACCACAAGGATGACAATGAGGTATGGTAGTTGTTCTTTGATGGATCAAGAAGTAGACAAGGTGTAGGAGGGGGAGCTATGCTTGTTTCACCTCAAGGAGTTAAGTATTATTCAGCTTTTAGATTTCAGTTTGCATGTTCTAATAACACTGCTGAATATGAAGCTTTGATACAAGGATTGCATTGGTCAATCAAGAGAGGAATAAAGAACTTGCAAGTTTTGGTGACAGTGAGTTGATTGTCAACCAAGTTAAGGGGCAGCATGCTGCCAAGAATGATCTACTCAAGTGCTACAAAAATAGGGTGTGGGACCTCATTGAATATTTTGAGGGCTTTAGCATCAAGTCCATCCCTAGAAAAGAGAACCAAGCTGCTGACAGGCTTGCAGTCAGTTGGAGCAGCCTTTGATGTTGTTGAAAGCATCAAGAAAGAAAAGTACAGCCAAGCATTCATGTGATTGTAAGGCCTTCAGTGCCAGACAACAATGTAAGTTGGCAAGTGTTTGAAAATGATCAACAAATCATCCATTTCTTGTAAGAAGAGGCTGAGTTCTCAGTTAAAAATTAGGAAAAGTTAGAACAACAGTAGTATGGTGATCAAGTGGTACAACTGAGAACCAACAAACTACCAAAGGGACTTGTCACTTTGGAGTCCATTTTCAATCCTAATGATCAGTTTAGGAAGGAGAAAGCAAACATCCAAGTCAAGGGAGAAGATTCAGTGCCCATCTTGGTGGGAGAAGGCAAATCACTCCAAATTGGTAAAATGACAACTGAGCAAGAAAGGTATGAGTTCATACAGACTTTGTCAAGAATTCCCTGATGTGTTTTCTTGGAGCTATGAAGATTTGAAAGGTTTAATCCCAAGTTAGCTCAACACACTATTGAATTGGACCCAAGTGCTAAACCCATCAGGAAAAAACAAAGGCCAGTCAATCCACACATGGAGCCTCTCATGAGAAAAGAATTGAATAAGTTGATAGAGTCAAGTATCATATTCCCTATCAAGCATTCTAGTTGGGTAGCCAACTTGGTTCCAGTTAGAAAGAAGAGTGGAGAAATCAGATTGTGTGTTGACTTTAGAGATTTGAATAGAGCATCTCTCAAGGATCATTACCCACTTCCTTCCATGGAGCAGATTTTACAAGTTGTTGCTGGCTCTGAAAGGTTTTCATTGCTTGATGGCTATTCAGGGTACAATCAGATTATGGTGAAGGAAGAGGATCAGTTCAAGACAGCCTTCACAACCAAATGGGGGACTTATGCATATAGAAAAATGCCATTTGGGTTGTCCAACGCTGGAGCTACATTCCAAAGGGCAATGGACATGGCGTTCAAGGATTTGATTAACAAAATGGTGCTGATATATCTTGATGATATCACTATTTTTTCAAAAAATGCAGTCAGACCATCTCTTTCATTTAAGACAAGTATTCCAAAGGTGTAGAAGATTTGGGGTATCCTTGAATCCCAAAAAGTGTATTTTTCTAGCTCATGAAGGAAAGCTCCTTGGCCACATTGTCTCCAAAGAAGGATTAGCAATTGATCTAGAAAGAGTTGAAGCCATAAGAGCACTACCATTGCCAAGTCATAAGAAAGCCCTTCAAAGTTTCTTGGGAAGGATAAATTTTGTTCGGAGGTTTGTCCCAAATTTTGCAGCCCTAGTCAAGCCTATCACCAAGATGTTAAAGAAAAGCATAGCTTTCAAATGGACAGCAGAAGGCAAGGCAAGTTTTGAAGCAATCAAAGAGGCCATCTCACAAGCCCCAACTCTCATTAACCCAGATTTCTCCAAGGATTTCATCCTCTATGCATTTGGAGGTGATGATACTATTTCTACAATTTTGGTACAATAGAACAAAGACAATGATGAGCAGCCAATTGCTTTCTTCAGCCAAATCCTGGAGGACTATGAGGTGAGATATTCTTTCATTGAGAAGCATGTTCTTGTAGTAATTAGGAGCTTGAAGAAATTTAAGCATCTAGTTTCAAACAACAAGGTTCAATTGTTGGTTTCTCATGTGGGAGTTAAAGACTTCCTCCTCAATAAAGACCTAAATGAAAAGAGAGCAGGTTGGATTACTCGTGTCATGGAGTATGACATTGAGATCAAAGTCACCAAGTTGGTAGAGGAAAAGGATTGTGTGAGAAGCTGGTCTTGAACAAACAAAAGGAAGCATGCAATGAGAAAGAGGTTGTTTTGGTGTTGCAAGACAGCCATGAGCAAGGAAGCACTCAAGAAGAAAATGATGGTGTCCTCACTCCTTGCTGGACCCAAGACATAATGCACTTCCTACACATAGGCCTATGCCCTCCAGAGATGAACAAAACCAAAAGGAGACACTTCAGATTGCAGGCTGTCCCATATGCCCTTGTTGATGGTGTTTTATTCAAAAGGGATGTGAATGGAGTGTTTGCTTGAGATGCATTAGTACAAATCAGATTCATAGAGTGTTGGAAGAGTTCCATGGTGGATCAGTTGGTGGTCATTTTGCACCAAGAGTGACAGCTCTCAAGATCATGAGGGTTGGCTATTATTGGCCCAAGATTTTTAGTGATTGTTATGCATGGATCAAGAGGTGCAAGAATTGTGCATTCTTCACAGGTAAGGAGAGACTAGCTGCCCTTCCATTGCATCCAATTTCAGTTGACCAGCCATTCATGCAATGGGGTTTGGACTTCATTGGAGTCATTAATCCAAATTCAAGCCAAGGACACAAGTGGATTCTAACAACAACAAATTACTTCACCAAGTGGACTGAGGCAGTAGCACTCAAGGAAGCAAATGAATCTAGCATCCTAGACTTCTATGAAGGGATAAAACTAGATTTGGCATACCTACTACAATAATATCAGATAATGCATTGGCATTCATTGGGTCAAGGTAACTGAATGGGCTATCAAGAATGGGATCTACCTAAGCACTTCATCAAATTATTATCCTCAGGGTAATGGCCAAGCTGAATCTACAAACAAGAACTTGTTAAGGATCATCAAGAGGACTCTTGATGAAAATCAGAGGTCTTGGCATACTAAATTGAAATCAGCCTTGTGGGCTGATAGGATAACCCCAAGAGATCTACAGGTAATTCTCCATTCAAGCTTGTTTATGGAAGAGAGGCAATTTTCCCATGTCACTTGAGTTGCCAACATTGGAACTCATGAAGTAGTTGGAGTTGTTGGAGTTTGGACCCATGGAGGTTAGGTATGCAGAATTGATGGAGCTCCAAGAAATCAGAAATCAGGCATCCCAAGCAATGGAGAAAGATCAAGCTTTGATCAAGAAGACCTTTGATAGAAAGGCCAAGGATAGATCTTTCCAAGTTGGAGATCTAGTGTTAAAATGGGATGCAGACAGAGAAAAACCGGGAGGCATTCAAAATTTGATGCCATTTGGAGTGGCCCCTACATGGTCACAAAGTGTAAGGACAGCAATGCCTTCCAATTGTCTACATTGGATGGTGAAGAATTGCAGATTCCAGTCAATGGAATCCATCTGAAGCATTGCTACTGAAAGAAATTCTCCACCTTGTACATATTAGCTTAGGTTTTCATTCCTCCAAGTGCTTATGCACATTGTTTTGTTGTAGATTAGCTTTGCTTTCCCTAAGTGCTTTGGCACAAGCTTGTTGTTCAGGAAATGTATTTTGTAGGCCTTGCTCCAATCAGATGGTGTTCTACCCTCCCCTTCCTCCTTGCATTGTTCTAATCAGTTGGGGTACCAAGTAGAGATTTGATGACTCCATGCCCAATGGATTGCTTCAGGCAACTGGTAACTTCATCCAGTAGGTAGATGACCCCTCTGAGTCACCAAAATTGTTATCCAAAATGAGCCCCTTGCTCATTTTTTGGCTAACTCCCTTCATTTCATTCCTCCCTTGTGCCTCAGTCAGAATTTTTTACTTTTTAGGCACTCAAAATGTTCTGGAAATGGCACCATTGGATAGAGCTCTTTCTCAACTTTCCAGAAAGGTAAAGTTTTCTTCCTAACTCCATGTATTTTTGAAGTTATGGCTCGGTGGAGTTTTTGTGGGAAATTTTCCCTTGACAGCCCAGGCCCGCCAATCGATGAAGTGCCATGTCGGCAAAAAAGCAAAAGTGGCGGGGCGGGAGGAAAAACTTTGGAAATTTTCACTAAGTGTTTGGCGGGGTTCAAAAGAAGAAATTTTTCCCGAGGGCCGCCGACGAATAAGATGCTGCCACGTGTCAAGCGGAGGGAGTTAGGAAAATTTTCTAAGGTTGGTGTAAACAAATTTTTGCCCTAAGGCCCACATCCAATGGCATTGCACCATGTGTCCTTAGGCCGAAGGAATGTCAGAGCGGTGGAGGAAATAGGAAAAAATTGCCAAAGTGTTTGGTGGGGGTGCTAAGGAGAAATTTTGGCCCCACAGGCCCGCGAGCCAATGGGATCATGTCACGTGTCTCGGGGCCGTCGGGTCATCGGGCTTGACGCTTGGGAGAAGTTGGGAAATTTTCCCAAAGGTTAGCAAAAGGAATTTTGGCCCCAAGGCCATGTAACGAGCAATAGAAACCTTGCCACGTGTCTTCAACCAGGGGAGCGGGGGAAAATTGGGAAATTCTCCCAAAGCAAAATCAAAGGAAATTTAAAAGGAAGTCCCGCCTCCCAAGGCCTGAGCCAATGGAATCATGCCACGTGTCCACGTGGCGGAAAAAATGCAAGGCAAGCCCGAGAGAAAAAAAAATGGAAGACAGGCCCACATCCAATGGGGTTGTGCCACATGTCAGCTCAAAGAAGATGGTCAACAGTGATGGAAAAATTTAAGAGCAGATGCCCGCGTGAATCACATCATGCCACGTGTCCTCGGGTCATCCAGCCGGTGGAGAATTTTTGGAAAATTTTCCAAAGGCCGAAATGGTGGAAAAAGAAGCAGGAAAGGCCCGCAACCAATCAGAATGTGCCATGTGGCACTAGGATGGTGGGGCATGGAGATTTTTGGGGAAATTTTCCCAAATGCAAAAAGTGGGAAAATTTCAAATTTTCGGCCCACCAACCCATTTTGGCCTGTTTTGCCCTAAATTTTCAAATGAGCATAACTTTCGATCCAGAGCTCGGTTTTTCACGTTCTTTATATCAATGGAAATGGTGAAATTATCTACATGATTCCATGGGGTCAATTTTGTGTTTTGGTGGAGTTTGGAGAGAGAAAATTGGAAAAACACCTCGGCACATGGAAATCAACAGAAATGACGTTTCAACCACCATTTTTAATGAAGAATGGCTCGCATTCTCTCCCAACATGGTTAAAAATGTTAGGGAATGGAATTTTGAGGGTGCCCATGCTATTTTAATACCATTTGGTTGGTGGTTGAAGCTCTCTCATGTTTTCCCGTGTTTCTCTCTCCTGAGCTCATTTTTTTGCATTGTAAAAGCCAGAATGGGCTCATTTTTAAATAGTTAGACATTCTTTTAGCTCTGCAACTTCCCTTTTCTTCCTAATCAGGTAGATTTGTGGAGTTTTTTTTACCTTTCCATGCAAATATTGCACTTATTTTTGCCTCTTGGTCATTGTAATGCACTGTATTGGACCTGGAATGATGATATATGCTCTGTGATTAAATCTTCTCAATCCTTTCATATGTTCATCATTGTTTCCTGATCTTTCATTACATTTTGGAAATTTGTGCATGTTTTATGCTATATTTTCTTGTGGATTGTGTATGTTTTGTAGCAACAGTGTCTAATACTCCTTTGGTGCATCACCTTATTTCAGCCCTCTATCTGGAGATTCTTTTCCCATTTTTCAAGTCCCACACTTGGGGAAAAGATTCAATGTTGTGCAATCACACTGGATGCTAGAATGTCAACTAAAAAATCGATAGAACATGCCGAGGGTGTCTTTGTTGATTTACACTAACAGAGCCCATGGTGTAAGTTGCCCTTCTCCTTCACCTCGTAATATTTCCAAGCGGGGTAAATCACTTCAAGGAAGTTAAAAGACAAAGGTTCAACCTTAGTGAGGTGGACCATTCACCACCGTGATTTTCAAAAGAAGCTGGTATATCCAAATAAGCACACCTATGTGGAGAAGTATGTCTCCCATGAGATGTGCATGACAAACCCTTTACGTTGCCAATTGTTGGAATGGTCACAACACTAATATACTTGTGCATTAGGCCCAAGTAATAAAATGGCACTTATTTGGAGAATGATGTCTCCATCCCTGAGGACCCCACTGGTAGGAAGAAGGTTGCGCCAAAGAAGAGGGAAAGGGAAGAGACCCTGTAGAAAGAGGCGCCAGAGAAGAAAGCACCAAGTGTGCAGATAACACAATCTATGGGTGCGTTGGAATCGAACACCAAGACAAGCACATACATGTGCATGAAGAATTCTCCCATCAAGGAGAAGGAAAAACACCTAAGGAAGAGGTTCCAGAACAAGAAGAGTTTCCTAGAAAGGAATCACCTGTGAGGAAGAGGAAGAATCCCTAGCTAGGAAGAAATAGAAGGTAACAGGAAGGTAGACTCGGATGAGATGGAGAGCTTGGAGGCCTATAGAGGTGAGAGAGACAATAATGAGGATGAAGAAGTTTAGAATCATCCCATGTATGATGTACACAGATTAGAGGAAGAGAGAAGTGAGGGGAAGGGTGGAGAAGAAGAAGGCGCTCAAGGAAAAGGGGAGAGTGAAGAAGTAAATACTAAGGATCAAATGACCCCCAACCTCACCAAGGAGAAGATAGAAGAGGCTGCAGAAAGAGAAGTAGCGGGAATAATAGAGAAGTTAGTGGAGCAAGAAGTGGAGCGGAGCATGATGAGATACTCAAGGAGATAGAATAAGAGAGCATAGGGAAGGATTATGGAAGCATGGGTGGAGATCCCATCTTAGCGGTGAGATTTCCAAAGGTTGCGTGCACAAGAAGGAAGAATGTGGTAGTAGCACAAGGGCAGGGAATGGGTTATATCCATGATCCAAAAAGTTCTATGCACGTGCTTCTCAGAGCACCGTGCCGATAGACCAACTCCTGGAAATGTCTTCATTTGAGTAAGAGGGCATGTACCCACGAACCAAGAAGATGTTATCGTAGGCTTTTGAGTCCCATGTTGATGAGCCTGAGTTCTAAGTTAACCAAGGAATGCTGATGAAGGTGTCAGAGACCAAAGGTATAAACCCGTTGGTGAATGCTCATTAGTTGTCTGATGAGCAAGTTTTTAATGCACTCAACAAGGTTTTAGTTGAAGTTGAGGCAAGGCTCTTTGGAAGGAATGACCAGGTGAGATTCCTAGAAGGGGAATTGGAGAAGAAAAAGGAGGAGCTCATTGAAAAGATAAAATATCTCAATCAAGAGGAACTAATCAATGCACAGTTAAGGTGTGAGATGAAGGAGGAAAAGGAAAGGGTACACGAGGTATATAAAAAGGTAGAAATGATTACAGATGTTATTATCTTAAATCATCCAGACCTAGCACCACTCGAAAGCAGAAGTATGAGTCAACCTAGCAATGCCTAGAAGACCTAACTTGCATCCTCACCATGGAGAGGTATCCTCTCACTTTGGAATTAGCAAAAGAAGCGTTAGCGCATCAAGAGAAAGAGGAGAAGCTAAAGGTTGTGGAGATAGTTACTTGGTACACTAAGCTCCTTGACAATGTAAAGGCCGCCGCACAAATATTTGAAACCGTTTATGAAAATTTTGCGGAAAGAGATAGAGTGGAAAGTATTTTAGTTGCCACCCATGAAGCACACCTCAAGGATTTTCAGGAGAAGAATAAGGGGAATTAATAAAAGTGGGATAAGATCTTGGCCGAGGTAGAGAAGAAGTTAGAAGCCAGTGAGACCCTAAGAGGCTCAATAAAAAATGGGTGAATAAATTATATCCTCAAATCACCCATAGGATGGATGCGTTGGACAACCTTAGCAAAAAGTTGGAAAAAATTATTGATACGTTAAATGCTAAGGGTGATGAACTAGGCTTTAAAGATGTGAGCACCTTAGTAGGTGACCTCGTCACACATAGGCGCGGGGTGAGGTGGATTCTTGGGAGAAGATTGAGGCAGATATAAGGAAGGATTTTCCTCTCATTCTTTAGCAATAAAAAAATTTCTTTATTCCTCCATTATTTATTTCTTCCATTTCTCATTCTTCGTTCTTCATTCTTTAGTCCCACCATTATTTATTCTTTGGAGAGGATATTTTCAAGGACGGAGAACAAGCTTAGTGTGGGGTGATGTTGGGCCTCAGAATATTGACCAAGTCCCAAAGGGTGCATGTGCATGTGGTACCAGTGAAGAGGATGGGCATGCAGGGAAAAGCACGTAGGACAAGGGTTTTAAAAGGGTTTAATGGAAACCATGGCGTGCACACAAGGCAAAGAGCAAAGGATTTCAAGACTTAGTCATATTCATCTTTCCAAGAGGCACTTGAGGAAAAATGTGACCCGACCACGCGTGTTGAATGGATAAGGTGACAACCAGTGACTTGGTGGTCAAGGAAAGAATATTCCATGCATGGAACATTCCGAAGACATCATTGCAGAAATTGGGGAGCTCGAATCAGAAGAAGCATGCTCCATTAGAGGACCACCTTGACACTTGGCAACCAATTTTCTACTTAGGAAGGCATGGTGGTGGGTGTTAAACCTATTTATAGAGATGCTTGGGTAGAAGAAAAGGTGATATAGAGGAGAGAGGACCATTCTGGAGAGAGCATGATCAAGAGAGCTAGAAGAGAAGAGGGTCATGGTGCAATAAAGCATACAGAATAAGATAAGCTCTGTAGAAATGAGAAGAAGATTCAAGGGGTTGAGGTTCTCATTAGAGGACTATAGGAATGTTAGCATATATAAGGGAATGGGTCTACTAAAGTTTTGTAATAGAGAATAATAGCTAGAACTTTTGATGCGTGAGTCATGATATATTGGTCTGATATGACCCTTTTAGATGTAATGTGGTTACTAAGCTATGATCAACATGAATATATGGGTTTTTTCTAAATAAATTGCTCATGGGTGTAAACCCTAGTGCCTTTTTCTTTATATTATGGATCAGATCTACTATCTGCGTGATGTTTCTTTTGTTATTTGAATGGGTATGTTAGTGTAATGACCCATCATATGCTTTCAGAATATATGCATGATCATTTACTTTTTATGCACTTAATATGTCATCAATGAAAACATCTTCTCACAATGCTCACATAAAGGAGGGGCTCGACATCCACGTGCGCCTTGGGTGAGCGCTCAATGCATGTTGGGTGATAGGTCGGTGTGCATGGGGTTAGAAGTTCATTCTATGGGCATAAAAATGACTACAACTAGGTTTTCGTTATTTTTCTTTGTTAATCCCCTAATATTTTCACTATAATTAGTGATGATACCTGTAACTTTCACAAGCCCACAAACACGCATCAAACCTAAAAATTAAAATGCATAATGGGGAGTTAGAATTTCCCCAATGGTCACCTAAAGAGTGAACTTACAACTGAGCGCTACACTACATCTCAGACTCAGTGTAGTTCTTATGAGTGTGTGTAGAAATCGTGCCCTAGGATGCCCTTGTGCAAGATGCATTAGATAGAACCTAGACTTGCTTAATGCTACACATATGTGGATGGAATAGAATAAAATTCCCCTTCTTATGTTGTGTATACAAATAATGCATTCCTTGTCCCTTGAATGGATGCTAGATGGATGCTTTGAAGTGATTTTAGTGCCTTTTGAATGCAATATTATGTGGTAATAGTAATGCTTAGTGTTTAGTCCCTCATTTTGAAAACATAATTATGTATGTATATGATTCCCTTGTTTCAATTTCATAATTGAAAACAAAAAGATTGACCCAAGGTGATAAAATACAATTAAGAAGTGAAAGGGGCCCAAAAGGGGTAGGAAAAAGATAAAGAGGGACAGGAGCACCCATGAGGACAAGAGCATATGGTGTTACTGTCTAAACTAGGCATTGTTAGAAATATCAGCACTGAGAGGGGGGTGAATCAATGCTTATTAAAAATTTGTGCGACTTAGAGTTGGTCAATCATCCAATCTTTAAAATAATTTAATTGTGATAAGCATGCATATTCAACCATGAGAGATAGAGAGAGAAGTAAACACACATAAACACATGAGGAGACAAGATTTAATGTGGGAAACCCATCTTGGGACAAAAACCCAATAAAACAAGAGAACTAGCTTACACAACTATCCTATTAAAGTTACTGATGATTTCACGGTTGAGCTTAAACTCAACACGGAGTTCAAATAAAAAATTTAACCGAGATACTACAAAATCTTTGCTAAGCTTCAACTTGTCTGGAAGCTTCAACTCCCAAATTTAATCAGCAACAACTGATCTTTTGTAAGCTACTACTTATAAGGAGGCTTCAACCCCCTATAATTTAACCAACAATAATTGATCTTTTGTAAGCTACTACTTACAAGGAGGCTTCAACCCCTATAATTTAACCAACAATAACTGATCTTTTGTAATCTACTACTTACAAGGAGGCTTCAACCCCTATATGATAAGTTACAACTTAGACTATGTTGGGGTTAGACCAAACTGGTTGTATAGAAATATATCATATTAAAGCATACAAGCAATAAACACATAAATAAGCAACAAAAGAAAATACATAAGATATAACATGGTTCACCCAGTGTGCGCTATGTCCACCAAAAAATAGCTAATGTATTATTTCAGAGGTTGTACAATTGAAGATCTGTAATCTTCCACACCTTACACGATGTACAGTACTTTCCTCTCAAAATATTCTTTAAGCTCTCACCGAGGATTCCTTCTTATAATAATCACTTTCTTTTTACCTCTAACCCTAGTTTTCTAGCTTATATAAGCATATACAAACTTAGGTCACTTTAGCTATACAATTACAACCCTTAGATCACCTTTTAACCAAAGGTTATATCTAATCCCGCGTTCTAAATAAAAACATTTCACACACAGGTAACCGATGTCGGTTGTTCTCGCTAGGTGACCGGCGTTGGTTAGCCAATCGACAAAGTGGTTACTTCGTAAACCTACAATTTGTAAATAAGTTATTTGTGAAGCAATTCAGCTCCACATCTCAACAATCTCCCACTTGGAGATAAATTGTTGCATTGCACCATATAGCTCCATCCTTGGATCCTCTTCTTTAGCTTGGTTTCTCCCTCTTCAAGTCTCAAACTCGAAGACCAACATAAGTGGATTGTAGCTCCAACTTCTCCTTTGCCAATGGCTTTGTTAGCATATCCACAGGGTTCTCATTTGTATGAATTTTCTCTAACTTCAGCTGCCCATCCTCCAACACTTGTTGTATGAAGTGATATCTCAATTGAAAGTGTTTTGTTCTTGAATGAAATAGTAAGTTCTTTTCCATATGAATCGTACTTTGAATATCACTATATAATATGCAATCCTCTTGCTCCTTTTCCAACTCTTCCATGAACCTACTCATCCATATCATCTCTTTTCTAGCTTCGTAGCTGCAACATATTCTACCTCTGTAGTAGATAAGGCCAAAACCTTCAACAATCTTGAAATCCAACTAACTGTCATCTCACCTACTGTGAATACATATCTAGTGGTGCTTCTCCTACCATCCAAATCTCCAACCATATCTGAATCAACATAGCATCGTAAAGTAGTATCTCGACCCTCCATAACATAGCATTTTGCATGTCGAATGTCCCTCTCAAATACCTAAGAATCCATTAGAATGCTTTCCAATGTTGTTTACTTGGATTGGCCATAAATTTGCTCATAACTCCCACTTCCTATGTAATGTGCAGTGGTCCTACAAACCATAGCATACATAAGACTTCCAATGGTTGAATCATATGGAAGTCATGCAATTTACTCGACCTCTTCATGTTATGCGGGACATTGATCTTCATTCAATTTAAAGGGTCTAGCCATAGGTGTACCTACAGGTTTTACATCCTACATTTTAAATATTTTCAACTCCTTATTGATATAATCTTCCGAGATAAAAACAATCTCTTATTCTTTGTCTCTTTGAAATCGCATGCCAAGGATTTTCTTTACAACTCCCAAATCCTTCATTACAAATGTGTGAGCTAATTTTTCCTTAAGCTCACCAATGTCTTGCTTCATAGATCCTACTGATAAGCATAATGTCCACATATAGTAATAAAATACTATAGCTCCCATTTTTAAGCTTCTTGAAATAAACACAATGGTTAGATTCACATCTCATATAACCATGCTCATGTATAAAACTATCAAACCTCATATACCATTTCCTTGGGGCTTGTTTGAGCCAGAAAAGCTCTTTTTCAACTTTGTACACATATTTCTCCTTACCCTTGACTTCATAACCAAGCAAGCGGTTAATTCATATAAATATCCTCCAAATCACCATGAAAGAAAGTTTTCTTAACATCAAGTTGTTCTAAATGAAAATCTTCTACTACAAATAAACTCGAGAACACTACCGATGGAACTCATTTTAACAACATGAGAAAATATCTCACAAAATCAATATCGGGTTTTTTTTTTTCAAACCCTTCTACCAAAAGCCTTGCTTTATATCTTTTCTATCCACCATCTTCCTCTTTGATCCTGTAAACCCATTTATTCTACAATTTCATTTTACCTGGTGGCAACTTGACCAAATCCCATGTTTGGTTCTATTTCAAGGAATCCATATACTCATCCATGCCATGCTCCCACTCAATGTGGGTATCATGTTGCATTGCTTCTTCAAAAAAAATTGGCTCACAACTATCGTCAATAAAAGATAAAATAATGGAGTAAATCTTTCTGGAGGTTTACTTACTCTTTGAGACCTTACAGAAATTTGGGGTGCCTGAGGCTCATTCTAGACCTCCTAGACATTCATGTCCAAATCTGACAGTGACCAATGCTGATCACCTGTAACCACTATCGGTTCCTCTATAGCCAATGTCGGTTCACTTAACCGACGCCGGTCACCCTGACTGACATCGGTGTCTATGGATTTTTGTTTTAAATCGAGAATGCACTTTTCTCAATGAAGTCTTCACCCGGTTCATTCTTGGGTACCAAAACCTAATCATTGTACATTATATTTTCGTTACAATCAATGTTATGAATCCTAACAATCTTAGCATCTTCTAAATCCCAAAATGAAATCCAAAACCACCAGAACCATAACCAATGAAAGTGCATCTCTTGGATTTAGAATCCAACTTCTTCCTATTTTTTATCAACATGCACAAAAGCTTATGAACCGAATACTCTAAGAAAATAAAGATCTACCTCTTTTTAGTCCATGCTTCTTTTGGTATTCCACCATTTAGTGTTCTTGAGGGGCCACAATTGATCAAATATACCATTGTATCTACTGCTTCTTCCCAAAACTGCAAGGGTAATCCAACCTATATCCTCATGCTTCTTACATGCTCCATAATAGTTTTGTTCATTCTTTTTGCCACTCCATTCTCTTGTGGAGTTTTGGTAACCGTTCTTTCTCTACTCATTCCATTCAATGAATAGTAATCATTGAAAAATTTGTAGCATTACTCACCACCATTGTCAGATCTAAGGCACTTTAACTTTAAATTTGTTTCATTTTCCACAAGGGCTTTCCATCTTTTAAAAATCTCAAAAACACTATATTTATGTTTAATATAGTAAACCCATAACTTTCATGTGGCGTCATAAATGAAAGTCACATAATATTGGTATCCTCCACGAGAAGCTACTTGGGTTGGTCCCCACACATCTGAGTGCACAAGCTCCAATTTATGCTCCTTCTTTATTGCCCCAACTTTAAGAAATCTCACTTTCTTTTTCTTTCCAAATATGCAATGCTCACAAAAATCAAGATCTACATCTTTCAAATATGATAACTTACCCTTTTCCTTTAAGATCTACATTCCCTTCTTACTCATATGGCCTAGCTGATTATGCCACATGCTTGCATTTGAATTTGAAGTAGATAGCACAAAAAAGAATTAGTAATACATGTAGACAAATATAATGTTCCTACCTTCTTTCCTCTTGCTACAACAAGAGCTCCCTTGGAAACTTTCTAAGAATCGGCTGTGAATGTAACCATGCATCCATCTTCACCTAATTGTCTGCAAAATAACATTTCTTCTCGGGCTTGGCACATGCATCACATCTTTCAATATCCATGTATTTTTATTCTATAATTTAAGATGAACTTCACCTTTACTAGTAATATTGAATGGTTCATCATCTCTTAAATAAACATTCCCAAAATTACCTTGGACATAATTTTTGAAATAACCCTTGTTAGGGTAGCATGGAAAGAAGCTCTTGAATCTAAGACCCATGATTCTATTTACTATCCAAGAAGAGAATAAGGGCATCTTGCATTACCTCTGTTGTTATATTTTCCTCTTTATCTTTTCTGGTATATTCTCTTTGGTTTCCTTGAATGGACAATCTTTATTTGCATGTCCTTTCTTTCCATAATTCCAACAAATTATTCCTCTACCTCTGGATTTAGATCTGCCATTCTTTGACATTGATTTACCATTATTCTTACTCTTGGATCTATCATTTTTTCTCCCTTTTCTTTCTACATTTAAATAATTTCCAAATGATGACTCTCTTGTACTTTTCCTATGTATTTCTTCATTTAGGATTATACCAATCACATCATAAAACTTTAAAATATTAGTAGAAGATGTTGTATTACTAACAACTATTACCAAATTATCCCAACTATCTCGGCAAAAAAAAAAGAATAACAATGCTTTTACTTCATCCTCAAAAGGGATATTAAGCGATTTTAATTGATTTACAATAGAATGGAAATCATTCAAATTATTAGACACAGTCCACCTTCTAGCATTTTAGAATTAAATGGTTTCTTCATAAAATAAATTTTATTCGATGCACTTGGTTTTTCATATAAATTAGCTAAGACTTTCATTAATTTTATTGTGGTTCTTTTATCGTTATATTCAAAGCCACGGATTCTACCAGGATCAATCTTATAGATCCCAAAGCCTTTTTGTCAAGAATCTTCCATTCTTCATCAATCATCTTTGCGGGCCTTGCCTTCTCATCCAACGGTAAATATAGATCTCTCTGATACAAATAATCATCCACCTACATCTTCCATAGTTGATAATTACGACCTTCAAATTTCTCTACTTTATATTTACTATCTTTTTCCATTGTTGTGCTTCCACTTAATCGGAAATCTCTATAATTAAATCTATAAACACACACAACCCTCAAACAAAGCTCTGATACCAATTGTTGGGGTTAGACCTACACGGTTGTACAAATATATATCAGATTAAAGCATACAAGCAATAAACACATAAATAACCAACAAAAGAAAATACACAAGATATAACATGGTTCACCCAGTGTGAGCTACGTTCACCAAGAAACAACCAATATATTATTCTAGAGGTTGTACAATTGAAGATTTGCAATCTTCCACACCTCACAAAATGTACAATAATTTCCTCTCAAAATCTTCTCTAAGCTCTCACCGAGGATTCCTTCTTCAATAATCACTTTCTTTTTACCTCTAACGTTGGTTTTCTATCTTATATAAGCATATAAAAACTTATGGAACTTTAGCTATACAATTACAACCCTTAGATCACCTTTTAACCAAAGGTTATATCTAATCCCGCGTTCTAAATAAAAAAATCATGCACAAGTAATTGATGTCAGCTGCCCCAACCGATGTCGGTTGAGTACATTGGTAAGTGACCGATGTTGGTCAGCTGACTGATGCCAATTACTATGTGAACCTGCAAGTTGTAAATAAGTTATTTGTGAAGCAATTCAACTCCACATCTCAACGAATTTTTACAAAAATTCTGATCACTTCTCTTGTTTTGTCTTCCACAGATGATTATGACCAATTTTTCAACTCACCTATCTTCTTCTCTCCTTTCTTATTCTTTCATGGCTTCAGCACATTCACACCCATCTCACTTACTCAAAACTAGCAATCAACTCTCCTCGTGTCAACAACAAAGACACAAATCTCTTGACAACCATAGCTCTGCCTTTGACATCAACATTCTCTCACGCTTCAACAAAATTTACATCATAAAAAAATGAGCTTAAATAAACAAGTATGATTGCTAAACATGACTCTTGAAATTTCATGTTTAATGACTCTTCGCATAGCTTATTATTTTTACGTACAAGTGCATACAGAAGGACTTTACAAAACTACCTCATAAATTTTTCTTCTTGCATCTGATATCTTTAGTTACACTATCTGACATTCTTCCATGAATTTTGAGCTTCTTCATGAGCTCCTTCAATTTGAATAGGAATGCTTCATGTTTCATGTTCCATGACTTTTGAGCTTCTTCATAGACTTTCCCGACTAAGACAAAATTTTATCACGAATTTATCCTTTGTTTTGAGATGAATCAACATGATTTCTTTTACAACACTTTTTCCGACCTCCTTACAGACATTACCTACAATTTTTGGAATTTTTCATCTAAGTATTTGTGAGATACGATGATTTTTGTCATTTAAAACACTCGACTTGTTTCAACCTTCTCGAGTATTTTGGTCTCATTTGTTGGACACATATCACCGTGTGATAAGTGGTGTTCGAGGATCGGTAGCATATAGCTTATTGACTTGTGAAATGTATTTTTACTTTCGACTTTTACGAGACCCTAAAATCTATTGACCTTGGCTCATTCCAAGGATTTTACGCCTTCCCAGAGCCATCTCTCAAAAATATGGCGTAATACTTCCATGTTTCCATCTTTTGTCATCTTATCATTGCTAAGTGGCACCCTAAGTATAAGTTTTTCTTTTATTATTCTTTATACTTTATTAAAGTATAAAGATTATTGAGAGCAAAAACTTATACTTTAAATTTAGTATAGTAAATATAAGAAGCTAGGGTCACTTATGCACCTTATGGAACTAGTCTCACTGACTCCATTTGTCATGGTTTAGAAGATATTTTTCATATTTTAACCTAGTAAGTACTTAGGTATTTTTCAGATTTCACCATTCATCCTTTATGCTTTTAGGGTTTAAATTATACAATCGATATCTATTTTGTGAAAGAATATAGTCTTTGTTTAGGTTTTGGGGCCTTTTGGATTGGTTATTGACATTTGTAGGAGTGTTAAATGTGTCAAAATTAGAATTTACAAACCTCACAACTCCCAAAGGTAGCGAAAATGATCAAATATATGGACTCATGCAATTCCTTATAACACATAATAAATCAAAACACATTTGTAAGTTTTTATTGATTCAAATAATCAAGGGAATGGTCATCATGAGGTGTGAAGGATCTGAAACATCATGAGGTGATGTAGAGCTCTAACACATTTGCATGCATTCATCAACTCATAACAACCAATTTCAATCATTCTCATTAGTATCTTGTTTTTAGAAGTCTTTCCAACAAGCTCTATAGGCTCAAATATGCAAAAATGGCACAATCAACCTAAAATTACCCTTCCAACCCCATATCCTGCTCTCACATTTTGTACACAAGCCCAATCAACTATTAAAATGACTCATTTTCTTGTAAAACCTCATTTCCTCATACTTCCACTCTATTCCTCTCACTAGCTTTAAGTGTCCTAATTCCAAATCAAGCACAAATTTGGACTTTTTTCTTCCATTTTCTCCTTCCAACTCTTTATATTGTTTCACCATGCTCAAACTAACATGAAACCATTCAACAAAAGTGATAATTAATCAAATAAATCATTAATCCTCTCAAGTTTAATCAATCTTGCCTTGTTTTAGCTCTCAAGAGCCATTCCCATGCAAGATCCATGATTATGCACATCTAGTCATATCCACAACTAAACAAACACATCCTCGATACCCTTTGGGCTTAGTGTAATGCATGAAAATTTTCAAATTTCAACCCTTTAAACTTATCTTGTTATCACCTTTTCTAATTTTTAGCCTATTAACTCTCTTCTAGCTTTGGTCTTGTGCATTTTCTAGTGTACCTTTCAATCTAGGGGGTTTCAGACCATACTGATGGGTTTTCTAGATACCCATTTATGCTTTCTTCTCTATCTATGCAAATATTTCAATATGTGATTCATGAAAAGAATCTCATTCAGTGAAAAATACTTCCATCTACATGGTGAATACCTATTTCAGTAAGTGATAGATAATCAGAAAATGGTTTGAGAATCATGGAGTTGATTTGTGATCACTAGGGTTAATTGTGGAGGCCTTGAAAAATAAGAGAGTGATCCTCACTCTTTCCTTGTAATTAGAAGAGAGAATCCTATTCCCATCATAATGTAGGTCTCATAATAGTGTTTCTAAACACTTAAGTCATCACTTGAGGTTTTAGAAACATGTTTTCAACTCATGGTAACTCATGTTTTACCACTTTTTCATGTTAGAAGTTTTATCACTCAAAAACACAACCCTAAACCTTAAGCCCTAAAAAACCTAAACCCTAAACCCTAAACCCTAAACATAAACCCTTAAACCTAAACCCTAAACCCTAAACCCTAAACCCTAAACCCTAATCCTTAAGCCCAAAGCCCTAAACTCTCTTAATTTTCAAGGCCTCCATAATTAACCCTAGTGACCACAAATCAACTCCATGATGCTCAAACCTTTTTTTGATTATCTATCACTTACTGAAATAGGTATTCACCATGTAGATGGAAGGATTTATCATTGAATGAGATTCTTGTCATGTGGCCACTTTTAGAATGAAATGAGGTGGTTGTAATGTCCTTCCTCCTTTGAAGTGTGATCACACTACAAGGTTCAAATGAGTGTTTAAGAACACTACCAAGTGAGTGACATCAAGTGAAACTCAGATGATTTCTCATTCTTACATATATGGTGCTCTATATGAAGATCATCCTCTTACCCCTCCTAGCTCCAGAATTCTCCTTGGATGGAATCAACTTCAGGGAATGGCTAAGAACACACAGGGTTTATCAATCACCTAGTAAATATTTCTTGTTTAGTTCTGAATGGGAGTCATCTGGGCTAATCTTAGTGACCTTCCATTCATTGATATTTCCTTCTATGATAAACCCATGGATGTTTTCAAAAGCACCTTAAAAAACATAGGGGTAGTCATCAATCCTAATGAAGGGTGTGATGTGATTTCCAAACAACTTAAAACACATATAGATTTAGAGGTTATAACACAAATTTACAAATATCTCTATCATTATAAATGGAAGCCAAGTAATGATGTCTCCTTGTATCCAAGGATCGAGGACTACTGGGGTCTGTGGTAGGATTGGACATTTAGGAATCATTGAGTGTCTGAATAAGAATGTTGTTGCATCTGGAGAAACATTTTCAAACATTGGAGTAATGCATCTTGGAAAATAAAATTGAACCTTAGAAATCCTCTCAAATTTCCAGCTTACACAAGCACTGGACATATCAATCTCTTTTCTTTGAATGAAACCTTCATTCCTAACAGCTTGCAACTGAAATAATTATTCAAAAGAGCATAAAAATGATCAAATTTTCTTGGTATCCTAATCTGAAGACCCAAAAATACCAATTGGACTTGTTATTCTCAATTTATAACACTCTTGGAGCTCCAAATATTTCACAAGCTATAGAAAAAAAGGAGATAAGTTATATTGGGTAACATTTCTTTGTACCGAATTGTTCTTGGATATCTGCATTTCCCTCCTTTAAAATATCAAGTAGATGAAAGGCATCAAATTGTGATGACTCTCTTTGAATGTTCTACCTACGAAGCAGATGAACCCTTTTTAGTTGAATACTCTCTGTCAATACTAATAAGAATGGGTAAGACATAAAACATTATAATGAGTGAATGGGTAAGCCTAAACCCTAAACTAGACCTTAAACCTTAAACCTTAAACCCTAAACCCTAAACCCTAAACCTAAACCCTAAACCCTAAACCTAAAAACCCTAAACCCCTAAACCCTAAACATAAACCTAAACCTTAAACCTTAAACCCTTTAAACCCTAAACCCTAAACCCTAAACCCCCCCTAAAAACCCTAAACCCTAAAAACCCTAAACCCTAAACCCTAAACCCTAAACCCTAAACCCTAAACCCTAAACCCTAAACCCTAAAATATAAACCTAAACCCTAAACCCTAAACCCTAAACCCTAAACCCCTAAACCCTAAACCCTAAACCCTAAACCCTAAAACCTAAACCCTAAACCCTAAACCCTAAACCCTAAACCTAAACCCTAAAACCTAAACCCTAAACCCTAAAACCTAAACCCTAAACCCTAAACCCTAAACCCTAAAACCTAAACCCCCTAAACCCTAAACCCTAAACCCTAAACCCTAACCCTAAAACCCTAAAACCTAAAACCCTAAACCCTAAAACCCTAAAACCCTAAACCTAAAACCCTGAACCCTCAAACCATAAACCTAAACCCTAAACCATAAACCCTAAACCCTAAAACCCTAAACCTAAACCCTAAACCCTAAACCTAAACCCTAAACCCTAAACCATAAACCTTAAACCTTAAACCCTAAACCTAAACCCTAAACCCTAAACCTAAACCCTAAACCCTAAACCTAAACCCTAAACCTTAAAACTTAAACCTTAAACCCTAAACCTAAAAGCCCTAAACCCCCTAAACCCTAAACCCTACCTTAAACCCTTAAACCTAAACCCTAAAACCCTAAACCCTAAACCTTAAACCTTAAACCTAAACCTAAACCCTAAACCTAAACCCTAAACCCTAAAAAACCTAAACCCTAAGCCCTAAACCCTAAAACCTAAACCTAAAACCTAAACCCTAAACCCTAAACCCTAAACTTAAACCCTAAAACCTAAACCCTAAACCCTAAACCCTAACCCTAAACCCTAAACCTAAAATGGCCTAAGCCCTAAACCATAAGCCCTAAACCCTAAAACTAAACCTTGAGCCCTAAACCCTAAACCCTAAACCCTAAGCCCTAAACCCTAAACCCTAAACCCTAAGCCCTAATATTCCTAAATATTCCTAAATTACCTCCAACACTTCCAAGATTCTCTGACATCACCTCCAGATACTTAATATATTTCTTGAACTCTCCAGAGGGTGTTTGATTAGCTCAGAATGGCCTTTTTAGGCCTAGAGGAAGTTATCTTCCATCAAGTCACACTAAACTCATCAATCATCATATCCAATCATCCCTGCACATTGAAACAAACTTAAAAAACCTTGTTAATAATTTCTTTTGATCCAAGGTTGAGAGTGGTACTGGCAACAGGTTGGCAGAGGAAGGACACACCATTGACCAGAAGTGAAAGATGCATTCCCTAAGCTTGTAAAGTAGGTACTCATCCATAATATGATTTTACCATATTCTAAGACAAAATTAGGGATTCAACTCCATGCTCATGGGAAAATTCATGAGTCCATATATTCGATCAGTTTTCACTACCTTTGGGAGTTGTGAGGTTTGTAAATTCTAATTTTGACACATTTAACACTCCTACAAATGTCAATAACCAATCCAAAAGGCCCCAAAACCTAAACAATGACTATATTCTTTCCCAAAATAGACATCGATTGTATAATTTAAACCCTAAAATCTTTAGGTTGAATGCTAAAATCTAAAAATACCTATGTGTATGACTAGGTTAGAATATGAAAAACTATCTTCTAAATTGTGACAGATGGAGTTGTGAGACTAGTTCCATAAGGTGTAGAAGTGACCCTAACTTCTTATATTTACTAAAATAAATTTAAACTATAAGTTTTTTTATTTTATTAATCTTTATACTTTAAAAAATAATAAATATTAATAAAAGAAAAACTTATACTTAAACCATTTATTTTAGTAAATATATCCCTCCCATAAACACATATACCACATAACAAACAGAAACACGAGCGCGTTATAACATGCTTGTGTTTCATCTTCTATGGGTTTGGGAATCCCAATCCATAGGCTTGGATTTTCCTTGGATATCCCACCCTAAGGTTTGGACTGTGTAATCCTGTGAATAAATTCGTGTTTAACAAAAAACATCAAACTCTCATGTGTACACCCTGATATCTTATGTGTTATAACATAATATTCTAAAAAAAATTATACTACGACGTCAAGCTTGGTTTTACCTTGGTGACGATATGCTTCTTTCTAAAATGATTAGTTTAAGGCTTTCATCCTTAATTTCTTTTACTAGTGCCTCTCTTTTTTTCAAAATGTATGCATATTTTTGTACACAATTTATGATTTTTTCATCCAATTTCAAAAAAAAAACTCCTCTTCTAAACTCCATTCTACACACACTAAAAAAAAAAAAAAATGACTTTTTTTCTCAAAGTTATGGGGGTGTACACACAAATATTTCATTTTTGGGATATGTGCACTTTGAAAATTAATAAAAAATTATATATTCATCCAAAAATTATGAAAAATTAGTGGGACCTTGTACATGGAATTACCTAACTTTTCTTGAAGGGATTTGAAAAATAATTTATAAAACTCAAAAAAAATGGGGGCACACACACAATAGGTTCTTATCTTTTTGACACAAAAATAGACATACTTTGTGTGCGCACCACATTTGACCCTCTTAATCTCCACCATTTTAAAAAAAAATTAGTAGTTTAGAAACTAGATTCTGAGCTCTATGGTACTTATTCTTATCACTTTGTCAAATTTTGAGCATATGCATGCCGAATTATTAGATGAAGTTTAGGTTTCGTTGATTTTAGGAAAAATGTGTCCCTTTTTGACCCCCTTTTGGCCCCCATTTCCATGCACTTACCCTCGGTGCGTATCATTTACGAAATTATCCACACACTGCAAGCCTCATCACACGGACCCAAAATATAATTAAATCCTTTTTATCGACTGTAAAACTTCAAATGGCCATAACTTCCTCCAGAGAGCTTCAAATTGCACAAAGTTAGACTCGTTGGAAATATATTCTTGAGTTCTCAAAGATACATACCTACACGACCTCCAAGGACTCTTACACATTTTGGAATAAGCATTTAAAACCTTCAGTGTATGTCAATCTCATTTCTTCACTCTGGGATATACAAAAACTTACACAGATTTCTCAAAACACTTTGTGAGCACATAGGAGACATCAAGAGCTATTTGGAACACCAAATATTTCTTCATGAAAGATCCAACACACTCAGCACTGTAAGTTTGTCTAAAATCGTCCTTTTATGTACAAGGCAATTTCTCATTCTTCATTTTCTCTTCTTCTCCATCGAGTTACAAGCTTGGAACAACTCATACCTACAAAGAATCAAACACCATGGCTTGCTAGCTTATTTCACTTTGAACACAAGGATATGACTTGGAGAGCACTAAGAAACACTCCTCACACCTCTGAAACACCTCATATACCATGGATACTTATTAACACCTGATACACATATGATTGACCATGTTTGACCTTGGGAAGTCTGCATACTACCTTGGGAGGACTCACCACACACCTTGCTTATGCTTGCACACCATGACATCATGACTTGACACTTCATGGAACCACCTGGAACCTCTTTGTGAGCTCCAAATTTCATGTCCTTTACAGAGCCTCACTTGACCATTCACACCTTTTCCATCAATGTCACTTAACATCAATGACAACGCTAATGACCAAGGTTCAACAGGCATTAGTGTCAGAAGCCATAAGCGAGATTAAACAGTCAAATACCGACAAGAGTAACAAATGTATGAAGCCAATAAAAGTGCAAAAGACAAAGAAACATGCTAAGGGGATTTTTCAATTATTAGTTTTCTTGCTTAAAACCATGTAAATGATAAAATGCTTTTAGGACCTTGAAATGTACCCAAGTGCATGATTTTGTGTCTACATTATGAAGTGTAACTTGGAGTTTGGTCAATAAGAATTAATGTCTTTAGTGTATGGTGTATTTTAATAATGTATGATGCAAGATTGTTCTTATGTTATGGTTGTGATGTGATTGTGTTTACAATTCTTTACAATTAATACATGGATTAGAGAAGCTAGGGTTTGAGTGTTGCTCACACATGCTTAATGATTTGTGTGCTAGTCTCTCATAATGAGGCACTCAATATGCTCTTGAGACTTCGGGTGAGACTTTCAAGCATAAGCTTGATAGAAAATTCTAGTGTAGGTGATTTCATTGTATATGTTGCGAAAGGGTTTGATTTGTGTAGGATGAGGATAAACTTAGTGAATATTTGATGAGGTTTTCCTATTCTTTTAAGAAATGCTAAGAGAATGGTTAACAAAACAAACACTTTCCTTCTAATGTAGATGAACTATCTTGTTTCTCGATTTTATCATGTTAGGGGTAAGGATGATATGTCTTCTCATGACACATTATCCTTATATTCTTCTTTAACCGATCTACATATCCCTAAAGGTATTGGTATTATTTTTGTTATTATTCTAGAATGGTTAAGAAGTTGATTGAGTATAAGGTGTATTAATGGATTCAAGGTGTGGAAAATATTATGAGTTAAAAGGGGCTACCAATGAGAAACATTTATAACTTGTCAACCTTTAGAGGAGTTGATAATGCTCAAGGTTTGAGCTATTATAAATAAATTCCTTTTTGGTCCCCAAAGTCACTATGATAGTAATATGGGACTCCCCTCAAGGCTTTGTGCTTTGAATTCATATATGTATGTTTTGAGTAGCTATTTATTGGGCTTTGGTGTGACTTGCTCTACCACCATTGTTTCCTAGTTAATTTTCCTTTTGATTCTTCTAAAACTACATTTTGGCATTAAATGGGTTATGGTTCAACTGGTGAATATAATGCTATAAAAGGTATCACTTGAGCATCGAGAGTACACAAATATGAAAAAATACTAAATAATAAAGGATAAGACTAAACTTAAAGATTCTACACACCCAATCCGCACAATTTCATATTCAAATCAGTACTTAAAAATTACATTTAGGAACATACATATTTCGTAGTCTTTCCTTCACCCAAAGAAAAGATACAAGGATACCCTAACTCACTTCTTAAGCTTAAAACGGTAGGCTGTTTTAGTTGCATAAAAACATAATCTGTTGTGAATTTTCAGGCATATCGGATAAATAAAATTCAACATCTAATGTGTTTTGATTTACAAAGGGAAAGCGGTCAGGTACGTGCACGGTGGCAAAGCAATGCCATCCTTGGAATGTGTTTTTCCACATAAAAAGAGAACCCAAAAGTACAAAATGGTTATGTCAAATAAATTTAAATAAATATTACTCATAACTTTACTATACATTCCAATGTAAAGTATATACTTAGGTATGTCGTTTATTTTCGCAAATTACAAAAACATGTTTATAGGCGCCTGCGACATGTCATCGTGGCAGTAGGTAGCCACATAAGCTAAGCTTTGGCCCATGGCACGTGGCATTAGAAAAATTGTGCACAAAACTTGGTTTTGCAAGGAAAACTGGTACATCACGTGTGCAGCTTATGCCCAGCACCATGCCCGTAAATATATCTTGCAGTCTCCTCCGTATATACATGGCTTTCCTTAGCCAACCTGAACCAACACATTATTACTAAGCTTAAATTTAAAAACAAATAGAATAGGTAGCTACATTTATTATTTATTTGTATAACTTACGCTTTGCGAACGCTTTTGTTCAAAATTGATGCTGCGATGAATGTTTGGCCGTCCAAATACAGCAGCTCTCCTTCAATACGCTGCTTTATTTTACTATTTATTTCATCACAGCTTAATGTGAAGGGTTGGTCTGATGCCTGTTTGTTGCAAAGCTCTATGTGTTAGCTTTCTATTATTTAACCTAACAATAAAATTAAAAAAGGACCGACTAGAAGAAATATTAACAGACTAACCATGACCCATCCCCACGTGTCGGCAAAAGATGGAATGTGGGCAGAGTAGGTACAACATCTGTGCATCAAGTAACGTTAATATCTTCATATTATGATATCCACAAATCCACGTCATCTCACAGAAACAAAGTATGTGTGAGCTTACATTTGAATACGTGTCTCAACGTATTGTAGATACAGGAAAACACTTGTGTGTGACTTAAAACACCAGCGGGTCCCGCCTGCAACATTGAAATTTAAGTCCCTCGGCTCTGTGATAAACAAGTACTTATTAAGAAAATTAATACATTAGGTAAGTACCTGTGTAACGAAAATGCCCCCTTGACACAGTTTAGGCTTGACTACACGTTCGCAAAAGGATTTGGTATACAGCTGGTAACAGGGACCCCCTTCTATGGGGTCTGCCAGATCTCCTATGATCACATCAAAACATTCCCTTCTGCTCTCTAGCTCCGCCCTGCCCCCTCCAATTCCCAATTAATTATATTACTATACTACAACTAATAATAATAGTAATGCTGATGCCGCCATTGGTGAGGAGGTCAAGCTTACCTGGCATCATTGATGACCAGATCAAGCCGGGAGCTGGAGAACGCCTCTGCGTTAGCAACTAGATGCCTCTTGCAGAAGTCCACAACTTCCTATAATGTTAATTTACACACACATATATGTTGAGATATTTTTAAAAATTAACATAAACAATAAAAATTGAAAATGGATTAAATACAATGTTTACCTCGTCAATATCACACATAACTACTTTATTGACGGAAATGTGTCTGAGTATCTCCCTTGCCGTGGAGCCTTCGCCACCTCCCATAATGAAAGCGCTCTTGGGGCTGTACAATTGCCACGTTTAACCACCACCCATGAATATAAGTAAGTAACTAACTAACTTAGAGGGATGGTGAGGGAATGAATATACTTGGGATGGTGAAGCAGAGCCGGGTGCACCAGAGATTCATGATATATGAACTCGTCCATCTCTGCGCTTTGCATCTTGCCATCTATAATCAAAACCTGTAAACACGAAAAATGTATTATTATCATGTTAACGCATATTTTCTTGCATGTCAAACAGCTTTTCAGCAACTTGTACGGCATAGCTCATAACCTTGCCGAAGGGTTTCGTGTCAAGGAGAGCTATGTCCTGGTATTCGCTCACTCCCGTGTGCAAAATGCTGCCAGTGAAACATGAGCAAATAAAATGAGACGCGTGATCTTCATGCCTTAATAAATCTAACTTATAAACCCTAAGTAGCATGGAAGCAAATAGCTTTTGCTTGAATAAGGAGATGAACAATTTAAATGTTATGTAACAAACGCAACCGTAGCGTTTTACTACCATTTCTTTCTGTAATAAAACACAGATGAAGGGACTGAATTCATGTTTAGAGGCTCTATTTTGAACAGGCGAAAATGCAATTTAGAAAAGAAAAAAGGAGGGGCGAAATAAGTAGATGAATTGATTGAAACCGACCTGTTTAAAGCGAAACACCAGCGGAGATCATCGTCAACTTCTTCTTCGTACCAGCACGAACGTCGCCGTCCTTCACCGAAAGAACGCGCCGCCATTACTGTTACTGTTCCATTACCCTTACCCTTACCACTTTCATGAACCCCGTTCCCATTCGCAGATTTACCGTTTGCATTCTCCCCGTTTTCACCCATGCTGCGGCGCTGGGATGACGGTTAGGGTTATAACTGTGGCTACAATGTATGGACACTGCACAATGACAGAAATACTGTTTTTCGCCAAGGAGGGGGGAAAAGAAAAAGAAGGAACTTGTGGTGAAATAAAAGGAGAAGAGTGGCAATGAAGGGAAAAGACAAGAATTGCAATTGCAGATGAAAAGACGCGAGGCAGGCGCACGTTATATGGGGCGAGGGAGGAGTGGATATCGATGATATAATTCACAAGGATTGCGAGCGCAGGCAGGAAAAGGAGAGAAAGTGAAATAAAGAGCATGGATTTGCGGAATTACAAGGGAAAAAGAAAAACAAATAAGCATGCATCATAATAAATGCGTGGATGCCCGCGTGACACTCCTCTCTGTATCGTTATCATAATCTCCTCCTCCTCCGCCATCGAGTATACATAAATACTCATACTCATACGACGTTAATTCCCTCGGAAGCTTCTGTCAATCTTGACGCCAATCTTCATTTGCCCACAGACTTGGTCTGCGTCGACGTTGTAGCGGAAAGCGCCGACAGAAGTTTGTTTGCCTGAAAAACAGCTCTCGTGTCGCGGGAATATCTGGGGAGAAACGAAGGCAAGGGAAGGGGAGATTTAAGAGAGAGAGAAATGAAATTAGGTAGGTAAATGAAACATTCATCCTGATCCGATTCCGTCTGATTCGCCGTTCCAGTCAGATATAGTTATGATGATGATGTGTCTGGGCGCTGGCGCTCCATTCATTCTCCCAAATCATGACTCGCGCACGCTCTCTGATCGCCATTACCGAGAATCCTTCCATCCACATCTGCTCAATTCCATCCCCATCTGCCGCCGTCAACAGCCAGACACATGCACTTCACTAAAGTACTCTGCTCAACAATCAATTCTGTCAATTGCCGCATACGTTACGTGGGTATACCGACAGGTCTGCCAAAGGAAACACAGCCGGGACCGCTTAGCGAGGCGGGCCATGCACTTGCACTTGCACGCATCAAATATCATTCTTTTCTCTCCGTGCGGGATTTTGGAAAAAGTAAAAGCGCCGCGTCTGTTTAACTCGGCCCGGCACTAACCTTGCACGCCCCCGCGCTCGCCGGGAGGGGGAATCGCCCCGCTACCGCTACCGCTACCACTAGCGGCGCTTTCTGTGCAATATTTAATTAGGAGAGGAGGGCGAATGTGATGAGCATGGTGCATGGAGCATGATGATGATGATGCAGGGCAGGGCGAATGGGATGGAGGAGGCCTCACAGGGAATGTTTTGAGGTTGGTGGATGCCACGTAGACTCCTCTGTTGGTTGGGTGGAGTGGCAATTGGCAATGGCATGCTCAGTGCTCTTGCGCGTGCTCCAATGCGCCTATCACTAACTCCTCCACCTACCTATCCAACTTACACGCTAAAATAATATTATATCGCACAAACGCAAACATTTTTTTAAATAAATAAAACTGCCTCTCCTACCTAATATAAATGTGTGAGAGTCCAAAGCCCACGGATTTGTTTTGCAACGGAAAAGCGTTCTCAATGCCAAGCGAGGAAAGGGTTGTAAGTTGTAACAAAACTAAACACACGTGGAATAAATACATATGGTAATGGGTGATTTTACTCTAGGGTATTTGTGTTGTTCATTTGCTTCACGTTTACATTATTTTTGTTTTATTAATATAAAATATATACCATAAAATTATTTATTAAAATATTAAATTCAATTTTTTTATGTTATTTAAATTAATTTATATTTTAGTGTTTACAAAAAGTTGAGAATGGTGTAGAAAATATAATGTACAAAAGAAAAAGAGATTTAGAAAGAAGGGACTCTTGTGTCTTGAGTGGAATCTTATTATTTTGGAGAGACTTGTAATATTCCAAGTGGTAAAGAAATGTGTAATAGGTACAATGCCATGTAGATCATTGAGTTTGTGATATCTTGCTAGTATAATAAGTAAATCTAGTCTATTTAGAGCACGGTCATGAGACATCTTCTTACAGATGTTTCCCTTGGAGACTTATATCTAAGAAATCGTTGGTGAAGGCCCAACATCTCTCAAATGAAAAAGTGCTAAATATTTTCGATCTTCACAAACCGTGAATGTCTAGAGATAGCCAAGAGAGTCTCTAAATGAGACAAAAGAGACATCCCCTTATCTCATAATAAGGAGAGCATCTAAAAACATGAAATGGTTTTAGGTGTTAGGGTCCAAAGAACAAATTTGACAAATATGGGACTTCTAAGATATACGATAGCATGTTGTAATACAAGACTAATCGGAGCAAACTCTTAGATGACTAAAGGAAACTAACACCACATTATGAGTGTAAGTTTACGCACCCTAGAGATTGAATGAACCCATTATTAAAATAAATATATAAATTTAAGTAATGTTGAACTTTTAAATTGAACGACTCTTTAAGTTAAATCCATGTAAACTTGAAATATAATGTTTAGGTATCAATACAAATGTCATTGATCCTCTTTTTTTTTTTTTTTTTTTAAAATGAAGGGCAATGGATACCAAAAAGAAAACTATGGAGGGTAGCCTTCCAATATCAAAATCAATGAGAGTTTGAGCAATTGGGACGGTGCAAAAAAATAAAAATAACCGTCGGCTGAATAGAAAAATCCTCCTAGCCTACCTAGTGCTTCAAATCTGATACACCTAGGCATAAGTACGTATGGAAACAGAATTAGTTTGGGAAATGCGAAAGTAAGTTTAGAGTCACGGGCGGGCAATTAGAGTTAATTAATGGTCCAGAGTCCATAGTATCCTCATTGCATTTCGTTTCCATTATGATGGAGCACAGATTCCCACAGATTCTGTCAGTTACTATCGATGAGTTTATTGCCCCTAATATTGCACTACATGGAATCAAAAAGTATCCGAAGATAAAATGATGTCTGACGAGAATTTAGGAAATGACAATGACGACAGGCCCACATAGTAAAAGTGAAATGGTATTCAAAATAGGAAACCTCGTTGAAAGCTTAATAAAATTGAAAATGTGTAATGATTAGCATCCAAGTACTTACCAAACTTGGGTTTCCTTTTTATTTTTTTATTTTACTTAAATTATTTGTGTTTGCTCAAGTTTTTCAATTTAAATTGGTAAGGTAGATTAATAATAACTCATTTAAATTATTATACTCATGAGTTCTAAAATCTTAATAATGTTATCAACTTGTGAATTGTTGATTTAAATGTCATCATATGGAACAAAATTTAATATTTTAGATTTGTACCATTTCATAAAGTGTAATAATCATTTTTAACATATGTATAAGAAGAAAAATTTAGTATTCTCCACCCTAGGTTTTAGGTGCTTTTATTTTCTTCACATATTCATTGTTTTCTTCCACAATTAAATCATTCATTTTATCGCAATATTAAACCACAAGACACCTACAATATCATTTCAAAACTTTGAATGTGTATCTTTGGTTGGAGATCTATATTTGTTTATCAAATTTACACCATAATACATTTATTTGGAGGGTATAGGGTTAAAAATCGACTATGATGTATTTTGGATATTGTTGTATATTAATGTATGTGCCTAGTATAGATAAGACAAAGTATAGAATATGTAACACTCTCTAAGCATAAGTAGAGAATGTGAAGAGCCTCTTTTGAAAAAAAATAGAAGAAGAAGGGACCGTAAACCAACGGTTGCTTTGAATTGTATAAAACCATGTCAACACGTTGTGTAGAAGGTTCATCTTGATTTCTACTCCGAATTCATGTCTAAGTTCTTGATTCAAGTAATATAATTCTAGTTTATTAATGCATCTTAATGTCTCATGTTTGTATTTTTCCTTAAGTTGTTCTGTTGTGTAAACATTATGCTTTATATGTTATGCTCCATTTTAGCAATTGTGCATTGTTTCAAGAGTAGTAAATGAGATAGTTTGAGCTCCTCCTAGACTACAACTTGTGGCATATCCTAATGAGAGACTCCATGGACCTCTACTAACAATGGTGTTATTCTTTAGGACATGAAAGTGTTAAGATGGTTACCAAGACAACAAAATGTGGAAATATGGCTAAAAGTATCAATTTAGAACATATATGGAGACATTCATGATATATTTTGGTGTGAGCCCACAAAATAACTAGTCGGATGGTTATCTCAACCGAGATATTATTGTTTTGGAGTACGAAGGCAAAGGAGACTACGAATAAAGGGATAAGAAGATAGAAAAATTATGCAAGCTAGATACTAAATGGACCTTACACCATTGGATGTAAACTACTATTGACAAGTACGTAATCGATATTGTTGTATATTTTTGTTTAATTTATTACATAGCATAAGCACATTTTATTTTGGATTGTGAGGGGATTTTTTCAAACAACTCCTTTTCTTGGTAAAAAAATGCTAGCTATGGAAAAGGTCATTAAGCTAATTATGTATGACATGGAGTAGTCGAGGAGTTGTCAAAGGGATGTAGTTAGAAGAAAGGGGTGAAGGGGAAAGGGCTAGAGTTAAAATGGACCCTTGAAGGATCTAAGAAGGATCATAGAGAAGAAAAGAGAAGAATAAAAAAACTACGAGAGAGAAGCGAGACAACAAAATAGATGGGGAAGTTCAAGTGCTATGGTGGGGAAGGTGAAACCAACTACAAGTAGGAATATAGTAGGAAAAGTTACCAAGGAAGAAGGAAAGGAACCTCCTAAAAATAAAGAAGAAGAGAGAAGGAGAATATAAAAGTGATTGAGAGGGTGCACATGAAGGCATTGGACTTGATAATAGTGATGAGAGAGGGTGCATAGAGAATTAGTGACCCCGATTATGGAATCAAGAAGAGGATAGAAGTAACTAAGGAAAGGAAAGAGGAATAAGAGAGTAGAGTATTAAAGATTATTAGGAGTATATTTATGAGGTAGTTGGAACTTAACCTAGAGAAGACATCTTGGAGACCATCTTTATTACACCGATAGAGGAGAAGCATTCCACAATGAGGAAATCATACAGGACTCACACAAGCCAATGGAAGATGACAATACCCCTCTTATAGGACATATGTACCTTGAGAAAAATAGAGAATTGGTAACATGGTATTTTTAATGATTAGAAAAAATAGTAATTTTATGAGAATTGTGGGAGAAGTTGAGTAATCCATATGTCGTTAAAACAATGTTACCTATGGTTTATGTGGACTAACATGTGAAAAATATAAAGGAAGTAGATTACTCCTTGAGTATACATCCTTAGTGCATACTCTCTCTTAGTTGGAGTGAGGAAAGAAGTGGAGAGTGTACTAACAACATAACTATGAGTCTTAAGTACAAACTAAGTATTCTAGAATCCACAAAATCTAGTTGTCTCTTCAAATTGAAGAGGTGAAACATGAATTTAACAAGAAAAGCTATGAGTATAGGTGTAAATAACAATGAGTTGAGTTCGCATCCAAATCCAATATTGAGTATTAGTTCAACATAAATTGGTGTGCAAAATAATTCAAGAGGTCAACCTAGTGTAGGAAGAAATATGACCCATATTCCTAGTCTATATACATCTCTTCAACCTTATCACAAATCCACTAATCTAGAACATTATTTTCTAGCTTGTGAAATGTGTTGGGGTGTGGAAGGAGTCATGAATGAGAATACCAAGAAATGTGATATCATATAAGAATTACATAGCAGAGCTTTGGAATTCATATACTCTATCAACTTGAGTGGGAAGACATTTTAAAAGGAAAAATGTGTCAACCAAACTATTAAAGACTTAAAAGAAATCAAACAAAAGACATGATCTAATCTATAATGGAGTATGATATGAGGTTTTATAATGTAATGAATAAAACAAGTTTTAATTTTAAAGAGTCTTCAAAATTTGTTTGGTTTTTGGAGGGGCTACATAATAAGATCCTTTTTGCAATTGCAAAAAACCAAAATTTCAACCAAGGAATAAGAAATCAAGGCTGCCATCGGGGTAGAGAAGATTGAATAATATAGTGATATTGAGGGCATAAGTCAAATGACATAATTGAATTTAGATGTTATAATGTGAAGAATCGAGAGAATTACAAGAAGGAAAAAACCAAAACTAAGAATCTAGTGTGTAAAATGTGGAGGTGAAAGACACGAGAAGAATGATTGTTTAGAAGCCCCCAATTTTTTTTATATCCATGATATCGGAGGGGATAATACTACAAATTTTGTAGGGTATAAGGACACCCTCTTAGTAGATTCCATTTAGTGTAGTGTTACGTGTGCCAAAAATAATGTGCATTTTTGCGAGATTCACTATGTATATGCATGTATTAGATTAATACTAAGCCATGGAATGAACCTAACACCTAGTAGATTCTAGCTTAAAATCTAATCTAAACAAAAACATTGTGATAAATCATACAGAAATCTTAACTAATGTTCATAAAACATTAAATCTAACATCAAATGAAAACCTCATTTGATTGTTGGAAGTTCTTTTAGATTGTAGGTATTTCCTTTGTGAACTGAACGTAGCTATGCATGATCAAAGAATTTATTCAAGGAAGAGGAAAAGATCTCACTAATATGGCTTTATTGCCCTTTTTAGTTCTTCTCTTACTACTCTTGGCCAAGTAGAAAGGGGGTTTGAACAAAGATTTCCAATAAAATAAAAATACTCATATCAAGTGTAAATATCTTACAAGGACATGGTGTAAATTGAAACATGGTGTACACTAGGTTTTTATATAGCTTTCTGTTTTGGAGAAGCTCGTATCCTAGTGAATCCGGGAATAAAGAAAAATAGAATTGGAAAGAGATAAGTATGATTAGAAGAGATTAATTAGAGATTATCAACTCATGGGAGTTGGAGGTGATTTAATTAATCAACTAGGATTAATTAATAGGCCAAGTTAAGCTTATAAAAGCCATTTGGAGATGATTTAGAGGGAAATTAGTAGAATTTGAAGGGTTTGAAAGGGGATTTAACTAATAAGAAGGTTTATTAGTTAAATATGATATTACAATGATTAATTAATCAATAATGGTTAATTACCTAATTAAAAAAGGATTATAACTAACGACATGTTGTTAATTGACATCCAAGATGAGGGGAAGGCTAGTTAATTAATGAAGTGTTGTTAATTGACCAAGATAAAGGGAATGTTAGCTAATTAGTGGGAAAACCACTAATTATAACGAAATGACAGGAAATAGGATAATTAGTGCAATTTTAGTATTAAAACTGCATAGTCAGATTTAGGTGTCTATATTTTCCCCTCTTTTATGTGGTGTAGCGTAAATGACACCACTTTAAAGATAGTAGACAAGTTAGACAATTTGAAGGAGTAGAAGAAAAATTAGTAGGATGGATGATTCCCCCTTGAGTGTCGATGGGGTGATAGAAGAGGTTGATTGACACTCGAAAAGAAGAGAAGAACGATCATGCTCAAAGACAAAAAAATAATAAGTTCTCGAAGGAAGATTTAATAGGTAATAAGTGACACACTAGCCAATGTGTAGGAATGATTGATTTTGATAGTTTATTAGTGAATGGAGGGTGGAAGGAGAGCCTTATATTGCTTCATTGTCAGCCATGCGTCCATAGCCCCAATGAAGATGTATTTGATTCTAGTTGCAATATTGCTCTATTGCCAACTAGGTGTCCATATCCCTAGTAGAGACACTGGAAAACCCCTAAGAGAGAGTTATATATTGTTTTGCTTTTGATTTTTTTTTTATTGATTTTTTTTCTTTCTGAAAAGTATTTGAGTTCTCTTGATTATTTTGATAAGGGTTTAAGAACCACTGATGGCTTGATAGAAGGAGGTGGAAGTGATTGTGATGATGACATTGGCTAGTGTCAATAAATACACCCAATGGTCTTCACGACAAGTTTATTAAATGTATGACGGTGATAGGATCTCTAAGAGGTTAGTCATTCTTTAATTTACAAAGGTAATGAAAGACCAAGGTCAAACAGATGCAATAGAGGTAAATGTCACACAATGAGCACAAATAGAAAAACTAAAATAACATCAAAGGGATGAAAATGATGGGTGATTTGCAAAGGAATGGAAGGAAGGAAAGAACATCCATGTGTATGCTCAACCTTATTGCAATGTTTGATGTTTGTACCTTTGAATTTTTAATGTTTTAATGTTTTTGATGGATTTTTAATTTTTATTTTATTTTATTAATTTTTGATAGTTTTGTGAAGGAAAAAATGCATAGAGAGAAGACGAAAATTTGGATAGATAGGAGGGAAAATATCCATGATGGGGTAGGAAGAATATAATAGGATGGATAGGAAGGTTAGGACCAACAATGTCACTCTATGTGATATGATCCAACATCAATGTTTGTGATTTATTTGATGAGGGAGACTAAGATTTTTTTCTTATCAAGAGTGATATTATATCTAATATTAATGATCATTGTGATATCATACTCGATAAGTGACCATGACTTATCTTTCGACATGGATTTTGTATGTGGGAGATTGAGTTACCTACCCATAGATTTTTGCACTTTACACCCTACTTGGCATTGGCATTGACATGCATGTTTGAATCAAGTTTGTGAAATATATTTTTGTGTTGAATTTTTGAGAGCTTTGGAGCTACTTGTATTTTTATCTTAGCTTGATGAAGAATTTTTGTGCTTCTTACAAGCTAATGCATGATTTGGTTAGTCCCGAGAAATGGGAGAATAAATTGGATGTTTGGGATTGATGATAAGAGTGTTAGGGATGATGGTGGTCTTTCCATAGTTGTTGATAGAGGGATGATATGATGGACGAAGAGGAAAAGGTAAAAGGATTGAAGGAAATGGGGTACTAGGAGGCGGCCCCAAAAATTATGGTAATGAGCTAGGAGGTGGCTCGAGTATAGAAGATGAAGGGATAATAGGACATGGACCAAGTATAAAAGATAATGGGATACATATAGGTGTACCATAAATAGAAGAAAATGTGATACCTAGAGGTGTCCCATAAATAGAAGATGATGGGCTATCCAGAGGTGGCCCAATAATAGAAGATAAAGGGATACTAGAGCATCGCCCAAGGATTAAAGAGGAAGGGATACTAGAACATGGCCCCATGATATAAGATAAAGGGCTACTAGGATGTAGCCCAAGTATAAAAGATAATGGGCTACCAAGAGGTGACCCATAAATAGAAGATAATGGGATACAAGGAGGTAACCCACGATAGATAAACCGATGGGTTACCAGGAGGTGACCCACATATAGAAGAAGATGATGGGCTACCCAGAGGTGACCCAAGAAGAGATTGTGATTGAGGAATCGTGATATATAAGGAATTATTGTGTAATGATAACATAGGAGGGGAATCAAGGATAGATCCTATCATTTCACCATGTAATGGGAAATAAGAAGATGGAAGAACAAGAGGAAGTTCTTGTTGGTCAATTTTAGGCTCTTCCTCACCGATGTCGGAGTTGATAATAGAGGTTAGTATCTTCTTCAAAGTACGTGTATGCATAGAGGTCCAAAGATACTCCTTTCTCGTGATCTTCTATAGGAATTTCATCGTGTAGCCCCATGAATTCTCAATTTATTCTTCAGAAAGAAATTGAGTGATATGGGTCATTCGTGGTTGGTGATAGTAGATTGATTGGATGGAAGAGGTCCAACAAGTGTTGAAGATTTAGAAGATGTTTGATGATGTAGATGATGTGAAGTTTTGACCGTATTGCTCCCATAAAATAATTTAATAGTGCTTTGAAAATATATCCCGAGCACATCGTTTCTTGTGAATTGTTTGACGTGGATGCAAACATTGGTCTTTATAATATTGATAAGGATATGGTTAAAAGGGCTCGAGGGATGAAAAGGGATTGTATTTGGATTGATAGAATATGATGACTCAAGAAAGCGAACTAGATTCAAATTTAGATGTCTTGAGAGTGGAGCTATATGTGGATGTAGGAAAGGTTGGTATTATTTTTTTAGAAGATGGTATAACGCAACTAGAATAAGAGGATCTTATGGAAAATTAGAAGCTGCGATACGCAAGGGTTGAATTTGATGAATGTGTAGATCAAGAATTTCGCGCATTACTGTCCAAGTTAATGCACCAAACTAAACACAAAAACCCTGAAAAACTCAAATGAAATCGATACCTGATAGATTGGATAAGATCTAAAGACATAGATGGAAAGAATCTTCGATGGAGACAAGACGGGCACACACGAGCAATCCTGCAAAGTAGATCCAAGAAACTTGTGATGCACAAATCCTTGGCAGAAAAAGATGACGTTAGACGATATATGGGTGAACTGCCCGGAAAGTGGGTCCAGGAAGCAATGAGCTTCCTCGGAGATGTCAATTCACATTTTCAATCAAGAGTAAAGACATACATGATGAAAGATGTAAATAAATATTTAGGTTTTCTGATTAAAAATAGCAGAAAGAATGTAAAAACGCGCAAAACCGAAAGAAAGCAGAAAGCGTAAAAAAACAAAGCGAAATTATGTTACCTGAATTCTATACTTTTTTACAGACTGGTCAACATCGATCAGACAGTGATCGGCGTCGATTGTTTGGGTCAGCATCGATTAAGATGGAATCGGCGTTGATTATTTGAGTTGGCGTTGATTCAGATGGAATCGGCGTCAATTGGACACACAGGTAGACAAAAGGCCAGAGAGTAAAAGAAGAAAGCAAACTAAGCTAAAATGGATTAAATGTAAGCCCAGATTACTGAAGATTGATTAGAAAGTAGAGATTGAAGACAAAAAAGGGAATTTGAGGTAGAAATTGATGGATTCTAACCCAGAAATCGAAGAAAGTTCGATAGGTGCCGATTTGAATAAACCGACATTGATTGCAAGACTAATTGGATTCGATCGGATTGGGTCGACATTGACCGAAAGGAAATTACGAAACCCAAAAAGGGAATACCTAAAAAAATTCTTGATTGATGATTGATGATGACCAGGGGAGCTATGGAGACCCACAAGAGCTATAGACACATGGATAGAGTAACAATACACCTCTTAGGGATTAAACTACACAAAACTCACTCTCTTTCTCTGATAATCTCTTTAATCGCTCAGAAAAAGTAATCTCTAGGAAACCAGCTCTTCTGAATCTAACCAGAGAGGATCTCAGGTCGTAAATTTATAGTTGGCACCGACCGATATAAAATCGGTGCCACTCGAAAAATCGGCGTCGATCGAGAAATGGTCGGTGCCGATCAGGGAACAGACTCCCAAAGTGGCAAAAATAAATGAATTGGAAGGATAAGAATATTATCCCTCTGACTCAAATACGGGAAAAATCCTGCTGCATGGTTTTAGGAGGGGAGAAAAAGGTGGGATGAATGGATAATAATGGTACGGGAGGTTGGGAAATGATATGGGGTAAATAAGTAGTTGGAAGAAATGTAAAAGGTATAATTAAATAGTTAATATTTAATTATACATGAGTGAAATATAATGGAGTGAAATAAACTTAGGATAGGTGTTTTAATTAGATACTTAATTAATACCCTAAGGGAGCGATGGTGATATAAAGGTGCCCTGGTTGCAGGAATATGAGTGAACCCAAGGAAACCAATTTTAGGTGTCTACATTTTGCCCCTTTTTGTCGAGTAACTTGTGATAAGCAAAGCTGCGAGACAAAAACAAGGAGTTGGAAGAAAGGAAGAACAAAGACTATGTGATCCCCCTCAAACTAGGGATGGGATGGCCCCAAAACAAAGGCCAACGGATCCCGAGTTTGAAAAAGGTAGATAAAATAGAAGAGAAGATGCCCCAGCTAGATGTCAGGTAGATTTGATCATTGATGACGCACGTAAAAAACAAAAAAGGCAGTGACCTAAGGAACTCACATTGGTAGGGCAGACTAGATGGTCTTCGTATGAGATGATGTAAGTGGCTACAGACTGGTGAGTTAAAGGTGACTACAAAATAGTAACAACCAAAGAGTGACACATTGGTAGGGACAACTAGACGACCTTGAACGAGATGACGTTAGTACCTACAAACCCACTATCTTTAGGTTGCAAAAAAATGTGAGTTACCCATGTATAAGGAAAAACTCGAGAATGGGTGATAACACCGAAAATATGTGCTTCGAAAGGTGAAAATAAGGTCATAACAATGATCAAATAAACAAGCCAAGCATCAATGCTTAGACAAGAAGGATGAAGCGACGGCCTTGAGAGGAGAGCCACCACGAAAATCGACATATGGCCACTACAGTGGACTTTGTAATAGAACTGCTGCCAGACTAGGTAGAACAGGTGTGTTATGGGTGGCACATGCAAAAGATATAATGATGAGATGCCCCAGGGGAATGACAAGCAAATCGAGCTACGAGTGACATACACGTGGGGCTATGCAAGGCGACCAAAGGTACGAGTACCCAAAATAAAGGTGCAATGATGGCGACAATGTGTTACGGGTGACACATGCGTAAGATAGGATAACAAATGAGGATGAAGCACGTCTTGGTGGGATGAGATGACAAAATATATCAAAAATATACCCGATCGGCACTAATGGGATCCGATTGGCGTCGATTGATGGATGAATAATTGATTAACATGCTATAGATAGATGGATAGATGGATCCGCATGATATATGCTACTTTGATGTTTTTAGATGAAGTAGATAAGATGAGCATAGATAGATGATAGACTTGATTGAGTAAATTAACATGTTAAATGTCAATTTAACTGGATGAACAACAAATAAACATGGGAAATGTCTTTTGAAAGAAAATGATGTAATGATATTATCCCTTAGAAATAAAAAGCACTACACCTAGATAGGAAAAAGAATGATAAGCTAGTCCCCTAACCGACCATAAATAGAGACCTTGGTGGTAAGTCAAAAGACAATGCACACAAGGCCATAGACACGGATAAAATAAACCAACACTAGTTAGTCGTAAACCAAATCTAGGAAGGAGATAAGGACGAGAGATAAGTATACATCTCGTCAGAACACATGAAGGATTAAATACGTGCCCATATGGGGAAAACAAGGTCTCCATATGATCGAAAAGGTCTCATATCACAACTTCATGATTTTTTTTTCTTTTGATAGAAAAGCAAATTGATCGATGCGGGAAGTTTGCTAGATATAGAAAGACTGATCGATACGGGAAGTCTTTCAGAGATGCTAAAAAGTGAACAAACTGGAAAATAGAGGAAGTTTGTTACTGTAAAGGCTGAAAATGCCATAAAACAAACAGCCATCCTTCAAGGGAGCGGTCTATATTTTGATTTTGATGGTAGCCATCCTTCGAGGAATGGTCTATATTTTTGATTTTATTTGATAAGGCATGGATAGTTGTCCTTGAGGGATCAATCTATCTTTTGGGACTAGGATAACATCTCTTTTCTTCTTCTTTTGGAAGAAGCTGAGTTTAGACTAGATAGAGGGGAAGAAAACGTGTATAAGCACGTACTCATGCCCCCAAGTAGATTTGATCAAGATGAATACCTAGGGCAGATGAAGTAGTGATTAAGGTATTCCTACCATGAGAAGGAACAAATCCATAAGAAAAATGCCATGAGTAGAGCCGCGGTAATCATATTTAAGCTATAAAAAGAAATAACACGAGAAACCCACATAGTTCGAATCACTATGAAATGCATGACTAGTTGCTAGATGGATGAAAGATTTGTTATGTGACTAAGATTGTGTAAGATAAATTTTAACAATAGAAGGGCCTTAGATGTACAAAGCATTAAGAGGTTCCATTTCAGGTATAACATCTATGGATTATAGGTGATAAGCCCCAGACCGTACTTATGAGTGACAAATACGGTCCCATCCGATTAGGAGCAAACTTACCACATTGACTCCATTCTAGAGTAGTGACATTTTGGTTTTCTTTAAGAACAAGATCACTAACTTGGAAGTCATGCTGCCGAAAATGCTTGTTATAAGCACACTTGACATTCTCAAGATAGACTTGATGATGTTCAAGAGCATTGAGATGAAATTCATCTAACAAATAAAGTTGTGCTAGATGGTTTTGATGATAGTCTTCATCAAAGACAAACTCTCTGAGAGAGACGTGAAGAGAGAGAATTTGGAATTCCAAAGGAAGGATAGCTTCAAACCCATAGATGAGAGAGAAGGGAGTAGCATCTATAGGGGTACGAATGCTAGTGCGATAAGCCCAGAGAGCAAAAGGGATGTGTAAGTGCCAATCCCTACCAGCTCGACTAGTTACCTTTGCGAGGATATTACGCATAGTTTTATTAGAATCCTCACTTGGCCGTTAGATTATGGATAGTATGGAGAAGAAAAGCTGAGTTTAATATTGAAGGTACCACAAATTTTCTACAAATATTTGTTTTGAAAGACTTTCCATTTATGCAATTGAGTTTGTGAGGAACACCAAAAGCGTGACAAATGATGTTTTGATAGACAAAATCAAAAATAGGTTTGGCTTTGGTCGATGAAAGAGGAATAGCCTCCACCCATTTAGTGAAGTATTCTATGGCAGTAATGATAGAGTGATGTCACGCTGCGAAGAGTGTGGATTGATGAGGCCAACGAGATCAAGACCCCATTGTGAAAAAGGCCAAAAATCTGCTGCAGGTTGCAAGGCCTGGCTAGGGATATGTGTGAGATTAGCGTGTTGTTGACACTTGACACATTTCTTGACATAGTCGTAGCAGTCTTGATTAAGAGAAGGCCAATAATAGCCTAAACGTAGGATGCGCTTAGCCACGGCCAAACCACCAAAGTTTCCACCACAGATACTGTCGTGGACCTCCTGAATGGCTTTAGATGATTCAAGGGTTTTGAGGCACCGAAGAAAAATACCATCAAAGCCACATTTGTAAAGGATTCCACCCAGAATAGTATAGCGGTTTACACATTGGATAAAAGATCTTCTGCCATTGGAAGTTAGATCTGGAGGAAGCACTGAACAAGATAGATAATCAAAAATGTGTTGATACCACTCATCTTGAGTGTCGGTCGTGATGGCATTGATTGAAGTCAACTGCTTGAGATGAGATGGTTGGTCTAAATCTGAACAACCACATAAAGTCACGAGTCCTCAGTAAATGGAGGAATAAGTGAGGCTAAAGAAGCCATCGTATCTACAAATCGGTTTAAGTGTGAGGAATAGCCTGGATAGTAAATTTATCAAAAGATTGAAGCTAAAAGAGAATGATATCATGATATTTTTGAAGGATATCATTTTTGCACTGATAGACACCAGTGACTTTATTAACAATGAGCTCAGAGTCACCAAAGATGTTGATATGGCAAGCGCGAGATTAATGGCATTTTGAAGACCTAAAACAAGGGCTTCATATTTGGCCATATTATTGGTACATTCAAAGTTAAGCTTGTGTGTAATAGGGATAGGTGCACCCCAAGGAGGAATCATGATGAAACCTATGCCTCCCCCTTGCTGACACTTGGACCCATCAAAGAAGAGTTTTACTTTAAATGGAGACAAACCAAAATTTATTTGTTGGATGTACTCATCTAGGAATTGAGCAAGGGGACTTGAGTGTCCGGAAGAGGAGCATCAGCTAATTGATCCGCAATGACCTGACCCTTGATAGATTTATGTGAGATGAACTCGAGGTCAAAATCTGTCATGAGCATGAGCCAACGAGTGATATGATCATTGTGATAAGGTTTTGCATGCATTGTCTTGAGTGGATTGACACTCGTAACAATGTAGGTTTTATGATTAAGGAGGTAATGACAAAGTTTAGAAGTTGCGAAGAAGAGAGCACAACATAGTTTTTCAGCTTTGGAATCATGCATTTCATACTCATGAAGAGTGTGACTGATATAATAGACAACCTGTTCCTTACCATTAGAATCTCAATGCGAGATCATGGCTCCTAGAGCATGGTCAATCACAGAAATATAAAGATAGAATGGCTCCCCTTCGCATGGAGGTATAAGCATAGGTGGAGAAAGAAGATAAGCTTTGAGATCATCAAAGGCATTTTTGGCAACGCTCATCCCATTCAAAATGAACATTTTTACGGAGGAGATGATGAAAAGGTTGACAATGGTCCGAAAGCTGCGAGATAAAATGACGCATTGATTGAAGGTGTCCTTGAAGACCACGAGCTACTTTAAGTTGGAAGGGGAGGCATCTTGAGGATAGCCTTTATTTTTGTGGGATCGACTTCAATACCCCTAATAGAAATGATAAAGCCTAAGATTTTACCAGTGAGAATGCCAAACATGCATTTAGATGGATTTAGGTGAAGACAAAAACAAATGAGTCTCTCAAAGAGAGGCACAAGGATGAAAATATGATCCTGACAATGTTTGGATTTACCGAGGATGTCGTCGACATAATCTTCTGTAGTTTTGTGTAAGAGGTCATGGAAGATGTAGGTCATTTTGCGTTGATAAGTCGCGCTTTGTGTTCTTAAGACCGAAGGGCATGATGCGCGATAACAAAAGGTTCTAAGGGGTTATGAAGGAAGTCTTATTCTGGTCCTGGTGTAATGAGAATTTGATTATACCCAGAGAAACCATCCATAAGAGAAAGAATCTTGTGGCCTGCAGTTAAGTCCACGAGTTGATCGATATTAGGTAGAGGGAAATCGTCTTTCGGGAAAGCAAGATTAAGATCCCGAAATCAGTGCAAATTTGAATTTTCCCGTAGCTTTGGTTCCGGTACTACATTTGAAACCCATTGTGGATAGTCAATGGGTTGGATGAAGTTGGTGGAAAGCAAGCGCTATAACTCTTCTTTGACAAGGAAAGGTATACGAGGATGCATCTTACGCAATTTTTGTTTAACTGGTTTGATGTCTGGAAGAGTAACGATATTGTGGACCATGATGTTAGGATCAAGGCTTGGCATATCTTCATATGACCAAGAAAACACTTGGCGATGGTGGGAAAGAAAGGTGGTGAAGTCTCCTAACTCTTGTGGGTTAAGAGATTGGCCGACCTTAATGATAAGAGGGTCTTTAGAAGTCCTTCTATTAAGGTCGGCAGTGGCTTCATTGAGAAGCATAGATGTGTCAGGAGGAATGGTTTAGGAACATAAGAATCCTTTGCCCCCAAATAGGTAAGGACAGAATCATCATCCGCATAGTGGATAGTATTGATGGTGGGAGAGTCGTCTCCAACTATTTCGAGGAAGACTAATGGTATGGAAGTGGATTTTCCATTAGTCTTATAGGTCAGCGGACCTAAGGAAATGGTATTGACTAAAAAAAAATTTAGGTGGGATGAAATGGTGTCATCCACATCAAGTGATGCTTTAGACCTAACGGGAGAAGATGACTCCTCAATGGAAAGAGGCTCAACGAGAATGGTGACGGTGGCTTTCGAGAGAGGTTTGAACCCTAAACCAATTTTTGATGTGGTTTAAGAGTTGGAATGGATGTGAGGTCATGCACACCCTGTTCATACTTTCCTAGGCCAAAGCCCTTCCACGCGCATCGATATAGATAAGTTTTTGCGAACGTGGGATTCTGTAGACAATCAAACCCTACCGAATAGGGTTTGGCCCTAGGAGGAGAATCCGGATGATAGTGAGGTGTATCAAGACCACCGTAGATGAAGTTAGTCTATTGATTGGGTAGACCAATGGTGACAATGCAACCAAGATCTGGTTGATATTCAGGTTGTTTATCTGGCCTACCATACTCATTAGGTTTGAGATGGGCATCAAAAGAGAGAAGAGGAAGCTCTCCTAGTGAAAAACGTTGCAACATTTCTTCCAAATTTTGTAGATCTGGTAGTTTTGTTGCAGGTATGGAAGAGGATGAAGCCTCATCAAGAGAACAAGTATTCTCCTTTGGAGGCAGACCCTGTGGTCATGTCACATTGTGCGGACGGAAAAGGATCTCCTGGATGAGTATATATTTTTCCCTCATACTGATATTTTATGCATCGATGGAGGGTTGATGGAACACAGTGCATTGTATGGATCCAAGAGTGTCGAGGATCATATTGTAGTGGAATTTTCCTTCAACAATGTAAAAAAGCTCGTGAAGCTAGTTTCTTGCCTACGAATGGGCAGGACCATAGTTCCTAAAGTAACTGCCAGCTGATCGTTAAATGATCGAAGGGTGAAAGGCGGTGGTGACACTACGTTCTTTGGTAACTTAAGTTGCTCAAATGTGTGGGAGGAAATGACGTTGAGTGCAGCACCACTGTCGATCATAGTGCTTAATGTAGTGTTATTGATTTGAACTGTGATGAAGAGAGGAGTCTCTAAATCCTCATAAGAAAGGGGAGGAATTTTAGAATCCTCAAAGGAGATGGTGGTTGACGGCCTATTCAATCCAACAACCATCTTGAAAGGCTGGGGCTCATCTGAATTCACCATGATACGATGCATATTATCAATCAGAGCCTGGCGATGCTAGGGAGATGACTGAATGAGGTCAAAAAGAGACATTTTGAATGGAGCATGGGTGAGTTCTTTCATAACACTCTCCTTGACTGACACGGGAATTTGAGCCCGAGGTGAAGCATGAATAGAGACTTGAGGTCTCGGGGCTAATGAGGAAGGAGGAACTCCTTCAGGGGCCGCAGAAATGATGACTCGTGGTCGAGAGGCTGTGAAAGATGATGGATTATTGTACCATTGTGTTCTAGTGGCGATATGAATCGCATCAATTTGAGAATGTGGAAGATCATCCAAAGTGATATCAATAGAATTAGAGGCCTGAGTAAACCATTCAGGCTCAGATGTAGTTGGGATGACAAGAGACACTTGTTCCTCTGTTTCACATAGAATTTCTAGTTCCGAATAGAGTTGCTTCTATCCTTTCATTCTCTTGAGAAACAGATAAGGGGTTAGGGTTAGGAGGAATACTTGTTGAGTGTTGGGAAGGTGTGCACATACCATAGAGAGATCAGACCGATTGTGAAGAACTCCTTTTTGTCTGGGAAGGACTACCTGTAAATAAGAATGCAAGACCACCAGATTTTAGTTAGACAATAAGTAAGGGAACTGCCTTGGGCCCAAGAAATACTAAACTTCCTTTCGAAGGTGGTCAGTTCCCTTTTAATATAAATTATTGCAAATGATAATAAAGAAGCTATTGCGAAATCACGATTTAGGTACCTCATTACTAAAAGCAATAGAGACTAAACTACCCATAATAAAACGTCATTCTGTTTGTTTGGTCACTGGTTATTGATACGTTCAGATCAAGTTACAGGGATAGACCAGGCTGAATCTAAGGTTGTTAGGAGATAAATAGGTGAAAGGTTGGTTTTGGTATAAGTCACAGTGACCGATGCCGGTCACTGGATAACCGACCATGGTTATAAAACTGCTACCAGTAGGGGATAACCGATATCGGTAGGGGCAGTGATTCAGGGGCTTCTGGGTAGAGGTTGATTATAGGATGGTTATGGGGTTTTTAAGGTTGGTAGATGGTTAGGGGGAATAGTAAGGCAATGGAGAAGACTCAGAGAGTGAGAAAGCTATCTTCTGGGCAATATAGGGATGGATGAATGAAGGTTAGGTGCAGGGTGCTGCCGGGTGTTAGATCCAGGGGTGAGTTTATAATTACTATCAATCAAAAGTTCACGAAGTGGAGCCTAGAAGCATACAAGATACTACTTACTACTTTTTGATGAGGATACAGGTCCGAGGAATGTGGTGACGAAGGCAAATCTCAAGTGGGATGATCCGACAATCGAAAGTGAGCTGATGAAGCTATCCTCTAACTCTCCCAATGCTTGGATGAGTGTGACAGTGATCTCGTTGATCAGTTATAGTCTTGGACTTAATGCTCTTCTCTGCAACCCCTTCCTCCTCTCTCACTTGTCTCTTTTTTTCTAAATGAATTCGGATCCCCTTTTTGGTTGGGGGAGGTCATTTAGGGAACCGATGGTGGTTGCCTAACCGACACCGGCCGCAGTAGGGACCGATGTCAGTTAGGTCAAAGTTGGCTATTTTTAGTAAAATAGCCAACTTTCCCTCCTTTTCTCCCGAGGGGTCAATTGTGGGCTTGGTCAAGTCATTATTAGGTTCGTTTTGATGCGGGTGAGGGGTGATGAGTCATGGGTGTGGGTCTGGACCAAGTCATAGGTCTTAATTAGGTTAGTTTAGGGTTAGGGCTAGGTCATAGTGAGGTGGCGAGGTGAGGTGGCAGGGTTGGAGATGTGGATTTATTAATTATAAGGTAATTAATAAATAATTAAGTGTGTAAGATTTTAGGTGGTGAGGTAGGGTTAGGTTGATGAGATGAGATACAGGGTACAGGGAGTCGTAAGACCCAAATTTGGTGTCTACATTTTCCCCTTGTTGTCATGTAGCTTGTCTCAGTAAAGCCGCACCGACAATAATAAAAAGTGGTTGCCCAGCTTAAGGGTATAGGTAATCCCCTCAAATCTATCACAGATTGAAGGCGACATGAAATCAGGGATAGGGTTGATAAAGGGTAAATGATGGTGAGATGCTGGTAAGATGGTGGGGTAAGTTCAAGGAAGCCGACGCATTAAAATGTAGTAGTGTGACTAGGGTACATGGTTTGAAGAGCAAACAAGCAATTCATAGGCAAAGGTCGATAGTTTATCCAAACAAGGCTGATATAATCCTGGTATCCAAGGCATAGGAAGTAGCTCCAGGGGATATAACGGGGAAGGTACCAGAATGTTTAGGCATGTTCGGCAGTACCAAATGGTTGGTTTGGTTGAGATAAACGTCACGGTCTCGGTCTAAGCAAAGCTGGTTGGTTGATCAATTCAAGTATCCTAGTCATGCTAAAACATGAACAGGTGAGCTCGATTGAACAAACAACTACATTATGGGTGGATAGAATCGTAATTTGTGGGCCTCGGTTGAGGTACTTAATCGCGCGGCCGTGGTGGGTCGGGCCGATTGGTCATTGGTTGGTCGGTTGGGTGCCGGTCATGGGTCGGGCGATTGGTTGGTTGGTGCGGCCGCCCGGTCGGGCCGATTGGTTGGTTGGGTTGGGTTGGGCCGATCGGGTTGGGTCGGGCCCGGGTTTGGCTAAGTGGTTGGCCGATTTGGTCGGGCCTGGCCTTGGGTCGGGCCGATTGGTTGGTTGCCTTGGGTCGGGCCGATTGGTTGGTTCGATTGTCGGCCTCGGGTCGGGCCGATTCACGATTGGTTGGGCCGTTTGGCCTGGCCGGGTCGGGCCGATTGGTTGGTCGGCTCTTGGGTCGGGGGCCAATGAATTCAAAATAAGGCTATTTTAGCAAAGGCCGGGGTAGCGATGTGGTGAAAATAGAGTTTGGTGGATAAGGGTAGGAGTTAGGGTAAACTAGGCAGGTAACCGATATCGGTTAGTTATGACCGGTATCGGTTAGGAGACCGATATCGGTTTTCTAGGGTGCGCCCTAACCGATATCAGTTAGAGGTCAAAACCTATAAAAAGAAAAAATATGGCATGTCATTTTCACATTGTGAATTTGAGTGCCAACCTGTTTCTTGTCTAAGTTTTGAATTGATTAGGTTGAGTATTTGGGTTGAGTCGGCACTAGTTGAGTGGGGGAGTGAGTTATTGGTAGGCCCCAGAGATCAGGAGGCAGAGTTTGATTGGTTGAGGACCCTGCTGAGGAGATTTGGAGCTATGGCATGCCTGGAGGAGCAGGAGGTGCTGGAGGAGCTGGACCACCACCACCTATCCCACCACGACGACGTGTAGTCGTGCCGGTAGGCTCTAAATCCCTATTTGTGTGAAGTTGATGAATTTAGCTAGGATGTGGGTTTTGGGGTAGGAATCCAAAATTTGATAAAATAATGAATAAATGAAGGTAAATCAGTAAAATGGAGTGGGTAGATATGTTAGGTAAGTCAAAACGGCAGGGTGGGTAAGTTTTTAGGCAATTGGCTGGGTAGATGGGTAAAAATAGAAAAAAGGGGATTTGGGGGCCGTTTTGGTCCGGCCCCGAAATCCCACAGTGACCGATGTCGGTCACTAGGTGACCGACATCGGTCACAGTGAAAGTTGTGTAGAATAGTTGTTATAGAGACCGGCGTCGGTCATGTGTCGACCGACGTTGGTGCATAAAATTTGGGTATAGACAAGTGGTGGGGGACCGATGGCGGTCGAGGGTGACCGGTACTGGTCACCATGGGTAGGAGGAAAGGGTGTGAAATTTGTTGTGTTGGTTTGTTGTAGGCGGGTAGGATAGATTTGTGGGGTGAAGGGGGAGAAGGTAGAGTTGCTAGGAAAGGTTATTGGGGTGGGGGTAATCGGGTGGTTGGAGGCCGGGTTGGGTAGGATAGGTTATGGGTTGTGTATGAATTAGGAGGGGTTAAATTGGTTGAGGTATGGTTAGAGGCAAGAGAGTAGAGTGGGTGGAGTATGAGTGGGGTGGTTGGTAGGGTGTGGGATAGGTAAAGGGGATATTGTAGATGTTTGTAGGGTGGGGTTATTGATGTTGAGGGAGATGAGGTGGTTTAGGTTTGATTGGAGTGGGTAGGATATTTAGAGAAGGACCATAAGAGTGAGAGGAATTTATAGATGTATAGGGTAAGATAGGTGGGTGTAGATGTGTTTATAGAGTCGGGTTGTGATTGGGTGGGTGAGTGAGTATAGAGGGTTAAGGTAGTTGTTTTATAAAGGGTAGGCCTGATGGAGTGGGTTGTTTTTGCAGGCATGCCAGCAGTTGACGATGCGAGATCGGATGCCGCCTCTACTGGGGCGGATGTGGCCACATGTGTCCGCCTGTAGCAGCAATAATGGGCAAGTGATGATGGGAGGTGGACTCGTGGAGTCCAGAGATATAGGGTTGTGGATAGGGACCACAGCCTGATGGTTGCCCTCATCGAGAGATGGGATCCGAAACCAATGTCTTCCATCTCCCTACTGGAGAGATGACAGTCACGCTAGAGGATGTGTATCGCATCCTGAGACTGCCGATCATAGGTGAGGTGGTGTTCCAGGTGGATGCGAGACAACGATGGATAGCATCCTGCAGGTATTCGGGGATGCAGCCCCATTGATTACATATCATAGTGCGAGCATCTACTACGGTGATATGTATCGCGTGCATCGATAGGAGACACGGCTTGCCATGCTGATGATGATCGGATCACCTGCTTCACCCTCCCTGACTCAGAGGGAGGCCGCTTCCCACGGGCTCTGATGGGAGTGCTACATGAGATGGTGGAGGAGCACACCTGCTATGCATGGGCACCAGTGTATCTGGTGCAGCTATACAGAGAGCTCTGGGGCTATCGCCGTATGAGGCGATTCGGGATATGTTCGACATTCTTGTTACACTGCTGGGCCTATGAGCATATGTGTTTATGACCAGTAGGGTTGCCCCAGCAGCCAGGGCCACAGGTAGTTTATAGGTATGGGTTTCAGAGGTGGTTGGGGGTCGTGGGCCAGCCACGAGCAGTTATCGCAGGGTGAGATGTCACTTATTACAGGCATATGTTAGAGGGCCTGACCACACTAGATATTATATGGAGGCCATACAGAGGCCATCAGCCCCATGGAGGAGCCCCCGAGCACACACTGCGATGGATCCAGTACATCTTCTGGATAGCTGGACGGAGACCCGGGAGTATGAGGATTCCCCTAGAGAGGGTACGACGACAGTTGGGCCTATGGCAGGATGAGCCACCTCCCTTCCCACAGTATCGGAGGGAGGATGTAGAGGCACCACTGCCTGTACCACAGCCATTTGACCCAGTCTGGGTAGTAGAGAGACCGGCCGATGATACGGTGGATGACGCCGGAGTTACAGGTTCATTTTTGGTTTGGTGGGCAGGGCAGAGGGTAGCCATGAGAGCACAACCCGCACAGCCAGATTTGGCGGCTATATAGCGGAGAGGGACCGTCTCTTGGGTCAGGTGTAGTTATTAGGGGTAGCTTTACACGCATGCAGCACATATCAGAGTGCTATAGGGGGTGTTGAGCACAGACAGTTGGGGACATAGGCACAGGCAGCATGCACAGCAGATGCACAGTGCAGTGCATGTGTGCACATCCTCAGGCTAGATCCCTTATTCAGCACATGCACAAGTCCCTGTTCAGCTCCGATGGCAGCTCCACTACCACCACAGGTACAAGCTTAGGGTCAGGGTGTACAGGTAGGGCAGGCCCACTTATATTAGGAGCCGGGGGACCAGCCCCACCAGCCATGGTGGCATGGGCCCGATACATGGAGGCGAGAGTGGAGGCCCGCTATTATCAGGACGTACTAGATGGTACCGGTGCCGAGTATCAGCCATATGTGGCTCACAGAGCCGAGATGTCCCGGAGTCACAGGTCACAGGGGGCCGCAGCCACAGCTGGTGGGTCAGTTACAGGTAGGAGGCGAGATCCAGCACAGGGGCCAGCTGAGGGATGGGCCGAGGGAGGGGAGAGAGCTGAGTCACCCCAGGAGCGGAGATGGGTTTTGTTGATTTGATAGAGGATTTTTGATAGAGACACCGGTCTGCGAACCGAGTGTGTATATAGAGGCCTGCGTGCCCTCATAGGATTTATGTATGCATTTTTGTTGTATATACCGGCCTGCGAGCCGAGTACTTTTTGTATAGTTGATACCGGCCTGCGAGCCGAGTATATTTTTGACATGAGAGACCGGCCTGCGAGCCGAGTCGAGATTTTGACAGAGACAACGGCCTGCGTGCCGACTTTGTATTTTGGATTATAGAGGCCCCATGCAGGGCAATTTGTATATGTTGACATTGATTTGAGGATATATATAGATGATGAGTTTGATCCACATGGTGTGTATAATGTTTGATTTGATGCATATATTAAAATGTTGTATGTGTTTTGTCGATGGTATTGGAATTTGATGTATATATAGATGATGTTGATGATGTTTTGATGATATGCATATGTTTTGAAATGTTGATGTTTATTATGATGATGGATGTTGATAGTGATGTCATTTATGTGCAGGAAAAGAGGTGGGCTCTGCCAAAAAAATTAAAAAAAACAAAGAAAAGGATTAGGTTTAAGCAAGAGGAGACAGATGACCGATATCGGTTAGATAACCGATGTCGGTCACAACCTGACCGATACCGGTTAGCTAACCGATATCGGTTACTCTTAAACGAGCTTTTCTAAAAATAGAAAAGCTTGGGAGGCAACTGAAATCTTATTTTTAGAGTCATGCAACATGTTAAATACGAAGATGCGAGGCTGTTGACGTCGATACAGGTAATTGCATGGGAGAATTGAGTGATAAGGAGGAAAGAGATAGGTAAAGTGATCGTGGGCTTGGATTAAGAAGGCGTAAAGGCAAGTAATAGTGAAGAGGGTGGTGAACATGGCTGAACAAGGAGAAGCATCCAGCGGGCAGAGAGGAGAGGGAAGACAGGTTCCACCTCAAACTGCTGCATCCCAGGAGGTATATATAATTTTTGGTTGGAATTAAATTTTTGCATGCGTATGAATAGGATGTGGGAAGGTAAGTGGGTAGAGATGAAAAAGAAAGGTGATAGGAAAAGGTTTGGGATGGGGTGAGTGTTATGGGGTAGGTAATCAGGGGTTTCAAATATGTTTTTAGGTATAGAGAGGCGCAAACAAGTGAATAAGTTATCATAGGTGGTGTTTTTGAGCAGGGTAGATGGAATTGACAGTGACCGATATCATTTAGGAATAACCGGTATCGGTTAGGTAACCGGTATCGGTTATCTATAACCGATATCGGTTACTGTGTAAAGTTACATGGATTGTGATAAAAAACACGTGGGAATTTATTTGTTGATTTGTTGTTTGTTGGTTTGATGTGTGCAGGCACAGGCAGGGTTGAGGATGAATGATAGGGTGCCAACTTTGTTGTCACGAGTCCAAGCGGATGTAACACCAGCTGAGTGGGCATTAATAAACCATGTGGGGTTAAGCGAGAATCCGCTATTATTCACGAATCACACGCAATCATGCTATGTTGCAGGCGCTGATTGAGAGATGGAATCCAAAAGAATACCTTCTATCTGCCAACAGGGGAGATGACAGTGACGTTAGAAGATGTGTTTCAAATTTTGAGACTTCCAATTACAGGAAGACCAGTGTATCGTGCGGGGCCTAATAATGGTGCGTGCAAGCGATAATACAAAGATTTGGTCCAGCCACACGAGATTTGACACAATGAGGTTTGACATTCACTTATGGTATAATGTTTGCAGCACACCCTGAGGCAACAAGGTTGGCCGTGGTATTAATGATAGCGGTGGGGTATTATGCATTACCTAGAGCGGATGGGGAAGATTTCCAAAATCATTGATGTGTATTATTCGGGAAATGATAGAAGGGAGCGTGACTTTTGCATGGGCACCCGCATATCTGGCGGAGCTATACAGGGGTTTATGGGCATGCAGTGAAATCACAGGACTACACTGGATTGTGCATACTTATTACATTGTTGGGCCTATGAGCACATTGTGTGTGTGTGACCAATAGGCCGACCCATCCAGGCAGGAGAGACAGGAGTGCAAAGGTTGGGATTCAGGCGATGGGTCCAGACAGAGCAAGAGGTGAGATCCGAGACCGTGACAGATGACGCCGAGTATTATAGGTAGATGTGGGAGATGGTGATGATTGCGGATATCCATTGGAGGCCTTACGGGAACTATATGGTGACGGTGAACATAGCCGAGGATTTGAGGGGTGTAGAGCGATTGAGGTGGATCATGGACACAAAGCAGTGAGTACGAGAGGATTCCTCTAGATCGCGTGTGGCGACAATTTGGATTTGTTCAGGATATACCCATGGCTCATAGACCATACAGGAGGATCGACGCCGAGGCACCATTCTCACCTCCATGGCCGACACTTCCAGAAGGACCAGAAGAGACAACAGCCGATCGCAGGGTAATGGATGCAGGAGTGACAGAGTCTTATAGATTATGGTGGGCAGCAGAGCTGCGAGATACACATGAGAGGGCCGATCATCCTGACATAGCTGTGATTACCATGGAGAGAGACCACCTGCAGGGTTTAGTTCACCAGCTTCAAACACAGTGAACGAGACCATGGATTGTTAGAGGCTTTGCAGTCTCGAGTGGAGAGACTAGAGGCAAGAGTCCTCCACGCGAGAGGGCAGATTCGTATGTTACAGGAGAGATTGGTGGATCAGTGGGAGGAACCAATAGCAGTGGTACCTTTGAGTACGGAGAGGCCAGGTGAGCGGCGTCGACGATCACCATCACTTCCTAGTTCTGGGATGAGGCGCGGGGGTCTAAGTGAGTTTCATACATAGGGGTAGAAGAATAAATAAAGATTCCGACCTACGCGTCGATGATAGAGAAGATGTATTTGTTTAACATCTAAATAAAATGGAATATGTATGTTGATTTGAGTTTGTGATAATTATAAGAATATTTGTGTTTTGAATGTTTGGATTGATAAAGGATCAAGGTGAGTGTTATCAATATAAATATGTGAAAATATTTATATTTTAAAGTAAAACACAACACATGATAGGTGATGGTAGGGGATGGTCGAGCTAACCTTGGGAGACCCCATGTCTCCTAAGTGCTGCCTACATAGCCCATTGCACAAAGCAAGGAGGGGCCTCAGACCGATGTAGTTCTCCCTTAGGACCAGGGAGAGGTGAATTCAGGCAATTTGGTTGTGGTTAGGCAATTTGTTGGTTGGTAAAAGTTTGATGTTGGTAGAGTAATGTTGTTGGTGTGGTGTGGGTATAGGTGAAGTGAGGGTTACTTACCCAAGCATAGGAAACCGTGTCCTAATTAAGATCAACACACAATCCTAGATTCGGGTAAAAGAGGAAAAATTGTTCCATAGTTGGAAAGAGCTAAACAAACCACGTATTATCGTAGGATGAGCTTGAATCCCTAGGTACCTTGCATAGGTGAAAAGAGTTGTATAATCACAAAATATCAGATATACGCACATCCCTTTGAGTTTTTTTATTGTGAAGAATGGTGAGGAGAGGTGGATGGTATAGTCTGGGGCAAGAGAACTTGTTATAAGGTGATTATTTTGATGGAAGAGAACCAAACCAAAATAGACAAGTCCATGACTCAAAAGTACTTTTGAATACTACTTTGATTTTTTCTGGATATAGACTGATCGATGTGGGAAGTCTATATGGGATATGCATTTTGTTGTTCTTGAGGTCTTCACGAAGCTGATCAATGCGAGAAGCTTCTGATAGAGGCTGACTTTGTATAGCTGTCCTTCGAGGGAACAATCTACTTATAGTAGTAGGCATGTTGCACATAGCTGTCCTTCGAGGGAGCAGTCTAGTTATAGTAGCAGATGTGGCTTTTGCACATAGTTGTCCTTCGAGGGAGCAAGTCTAGTTTATAGCATGGAGGTCTAGATGTCTGTTTGGCATGAAGCATCTAGTTTTACAGGAAGTTTGACTCAAGAATATCCCATAATTGTATAATTGAGAACTTGTTATTTTGATACTTTTAAGTCATGGACTAGACTAAAAAGGAGAAGGCATCTTTAAGAGGAGGTGATGATCAAACCATGTGAGTTTGATTTTACTTTGAGATGCACGAAACAAGGTGTATGAGGTGGTAAATGAGCTCAAGGGACGAGCGCAAGGTAGATAAGAAGTGATGTAACACTAAATTCAATAGTAGAATGGTCAGAGATGCAAGGCATTAAGGGGTTCAGGCTCAGGTTTACCATTAAGCGAAGCTAAATGATAAGTACCTGATCCGTAAGTGTGAGTGATAATGTAAGGCCCAATCCAATTAGGAGCAAATTTTCCACGTTTGCTCTTTTCTAGTTTGGTTACATGTTGATTCTCTTTGAGGACAAGATCACCAATTTTAAAGGTACGCTCATGAATTCGCTTATCATAAGCACGCTTAATGTGCTTTTGATAAATTTGAAGGTGGTCAAGAGTTGTAAGACGACGCTCGTCAAGAAGCTCCAATTGGGCTAACCGCTCTTGGCGGAAGTCATCATTGGTGAGAATATCCTGGAGAGATATTTTGAGGGAAGGGATTTGTATTTCGAGAGGCAAGACAGCCTCGGTACCATACACCAGAGAGAATGGTGTGGCATTAGTGGAAGTACGAATGCTGGTATGATAAGCCCAAAGGGCAAAGGGGATGTGATCATGCCAATTTTGACCAGAATCGTTAACAACTTTCATGAGAATTTTGGTTAAGGTTTTGTTAGAAGATTTGGCTTGACCATTTGCTTGTGGATAGTAGGGTGACGAGAAGCTAAGTTTGATACCAAAGTTGTCACAAAGGGCTCGTAACAACTTATTTTTGAAAGATTTTCCATTATCGGTTATCAAGCGATGAGGAACACCAAACGAAAATAATGTGATGATTGATGAATTCAACAATTTTCTCCTTTTTGGTTGAAATGAGTGGAATGGCCTCCACCCATTTAGTGTAATATTGGTTGCCGTGATGATCCAATGGTGACGTTGCGAAGAAGGTGGATGAATCTCACCAATAAGGTCCAAACCCCATTGTGAGAAAGGCCAAAGATCTCAGGCGACTCAGTAGCGGATGTGGGAGTATGTTGAAGGTTGGCATGTTGTTGACACATAACACAATGCTTAACATATTCGCAAAATTTTTATTAAGAGTAGGCCAATAATATCCTAGGTGAAGGATCCGCTTGGCCATGGCAAAGCCACTAAAGTGCCCACCACAAATTCCGTCATGGACTTGTTGGATGGTATGAGTGACTTCATCAGCCTGGTTAGACATCGAAGGAGGATACCATCGAAGCCACGTTTATAGAGGAGTCCCCCCATGATGACATAATGAGAAACACCTTTAAGAAAAGTGTTTTCCATTACTATTAAGGTTAGGTGGGAGAATAGAGTTTGTAAGGTAGTCGTGAAATTGGTGATACTAGGTATCCTGTGAGTCAGCAGATGCATTATTTACCATACAAACATCCGGACTAAGTAAGATGGGGCAAAGAGTTGTTGGACCAAGACAAATATGTCAGAATCAGATGGTGATGCAGGAATTTGTGAGGCCAAGCAAGCCATAGTATCCGCAAATTTATTAGTTGAGCGTGGAACGGTTTGGATAGTATAATGGGTAAATAAGGTCAAAAGTGAATCTACGTAATGTTTGTACTTTTGAAGTTCCTCATTTTTACATTGGTAGATGCCAGTGACTTGATTTACTACCAATTGAGAGTCACCGAAAATGTGAATAGACTTCACACCTAAGTGTAACGCAACGTGGAGACCCAAAACAAGGGCCTCGTATTCCGCTGTATTGTTAGTGTAGGGGAAATCGAGCTTGAATGAAAGAGGCATAGGTTCACCTTCAAGAGGAATGAGAACAACGCCCGCCCCCTCCACCCGCATTGGCATTTAGATCCATCAAGAAGAGAGTCATCAGATAAGACACATCATTGAGCGAAAGAGTTGCGATGAGTTCATCAGGGAAAGTAAAATTGGTAAATTGTTCCCCAGGTAAAGGGGCTTCCGCGAGTTGGTCTGTGATAGTTTGTCCTTTGACTGATTTCTGGTGTACGAACTCAAGGTCGAGGTCGGCGAGGAGCATAAGCCATCGGGTGATGCGTTGGTTTAGATGAGGTTTGGCGTACATATAATGTATGGGGTCAGCATTGGTGATGACAAAAGTTTTGTGATTCAGGAGGTAATGTCAGAGTTTGGTGGCCACGAATGATAGGGCTAGGCACAACTTTTCGACATGTGTATACCTAGTTTCGTAATCCACAAGAGTACGACTTATGTAATAAACTGCTTGTTCTCGATGCTCGGAGTCATGATGTGTGAGCATGGCTCCTACAACATGGTCGGTGGTAGAAAGGTAAAGGTAGAAAGGGTGATCGTCCTGAGGTGGGATAAGCATGGGTGGCTGCAAGAGATAAGTTTTAAGAGCCTCAAAGGCTTTGTGGCACTCCTCGCTCCATTGAAAGACAATGTCCTTTTTAAGGAGATGATGGAAAGGTTGACATCGATCCGAGAGTTGTGAGATGAAACGATGGATAGATTGGAGTTTTCCCTGCAAACTACGCAATTGTTTTAGGTTAGTGGGTGGGGGCATTTCTAAAATAGCTTTGACTTTAGTGGGGTCGACCTCAATGCCACACAAAGAGATGATAAAGCCAAGGAGTTTTCCTGAAAGGATGCCAAAGACACATTTCTTTGGCTGAAGACGAACACAGTATTGTAATAGGTGATCAAAAATAATGGTTAAAACATCGAGATGTTCACTGCGATGTTTGGATTTTCCAAGAAGATCATCGACATAATCCTCAAGGATAGTGTGCATAATGTCATGAAAAATGTAAGTCATAGCCCTGATAGGTCGCACCAGATTCTTAAGGCCAAATGGCATGACACGATAGCAGAAGGTGCCCCAGGGGGTAATGAAGGTGTTTTATGTTGATCGTCTGGGCTACTAAAATTTGATTATATCCCGAGAAACCATCCATGAGAGAAAGCATCTCATGGCCCGCAAAGTGAGATCAACAAGTTGATCAATGCTAGGTAGGGGGAAGTCATCCTTTGGGCAAGCGAGGTTAAGATCCCGAAATCCATACATATCCGAAGTCCCCCCGTCGCTTTAGTGACAGGTACAACATTAGAAATCCATTACGGATAGTCAATAGGTAAGATGAAAGAGACAGAAAGGAGTCGTTGAAGCTCTTCTTTAACCAAGAGAGCAATGCGTGGATGCATTTTTCTCAGCTTCTATTTAACTGGTTTGGAGTCTGGTTTCAGAGTGATGTTATGGACAAGCAATGTTAGGATCGATTCCTGGCATGTCGGCGTAGGACCAAGCGAAAGCTTGATTATGGGCATGGAGAAAGGTAGTGAAGGTGGCTTGTTCTGATGCATCGAGAGATTGTCCGATCTTTACAATGTGAGGATCATCCTCTCGTGTGGATGTTGATTTCTATAGTCGACTCATTCAACATGGTTTGGGTGTCAGATGGTAAGGCGCGTTGAATATAAGAGTCATCCGCACCAAGGTAGGTGAGGATGGAGTCATCATCCTGGCACTCCACAACATTAATCAAAGGCAGGTCTTCTTCGATCATGTCTGGATATAAAAGGGGGAGAGAAGATGGGTCCTCACCATCGTGTTGATAAGTGAGAGGACCTAGGAAGATAGCATTCACGAAAAAAAAGTTAGGAGGGATAGATTCAGGGTCTATCGACTTGGGTGAAGATGGTAAAATGGGTGATGATTGTTCAGAATGGGTGACTTCGTCATCTTCCTGGATACAATTGACATGAGGTTTCTTTAGTGTAGGTGGTTTAGAAAACCCAAGACCACTACGATCTTTGTGTTTGCGTGTTGTTATGGGAATAACCGTATGTCGTCCTTGCTCATAAAGACCGAAACCAAAACCTTTCCAAGCACAGCGCGTCAGGAAGGTGAGGGCGAAACGACGGTTGGTTAGATATTGAAAATCAGATTGGAAGGGAACCACACCAAGGGGAGGTTTAGGGGTGACAGAGGATGCTTCAACACCCCCATACGTTAGGTTGGTGCGGCAATTAGGTGGTCCGTAGGAGATCACCTCCCCCACACGACGGTCGTAGGTAGGATGCGCATGTAATTGTCCATACTCTTGTGGGGTATGGAAGGTGCTAACATTGTATAGGTGGTACTCCCCTAGTGTAAGGCGTTGAAAAACACCTACCAAGGGATCCGAGGTTGGGATGTTGTCCGCAGTGGGAAAGGAAGAAGTATTGCGTCGGTGGTTTCATTGGTCGAAGGTGTGGGTGTGGCTAAGGTGGATGGTTGAGGCGTGGTCAAGTAGATGGTGGGTTGGATCAATGGGTGTCTTGATGGGTACAAGCACATCATTAGGGTGGTATAACATATTACAGGTTTTGAAGGGGGAAGTGTCAATTGTGACGGTGTATGACTTCCCTTCATACTCAAATTTGATGCATCTATGTAAGGTGGAGGGAACGCATCCCATAGCCCGGATCCAAGGGCGGCCTAACAACATGTTGTATTGGAATTCTCCCTCAAGGACATAGAAGAGTTTGGGTAAGGTACGTGGCCCTACATGAATGTTAAGGATCACGGTGCCTAGGGTAGAAGTAATAGCATCGTTGAATGAACGCAACATGGTGGGGTTGGCACACATGCAGCTAGGAGGGATATTCATCTGTTGGAAGGCTTTGGAAGAGACGATGTTTAGGCTAGCACCCCCATCGATCATAACACGACGTACCCGGATGTCCCGACATAAGCCGAGATGAAAAGAGTGGGGTCAGGATCTTCTGCACCAAAGACGACAATTTCTTCTTCGGAAAAACTGACAGCAGTGGCTTGTCAGACAGGACAGAGGTGGTTATGGAGGTAGGTTGTTTGGTGAGAGAAGCAACATGGTTGGGTGTGAAGATGGAGGCAACGGGTAAGGTTTCATTAGGTAGGACCTCTATCCCTTGGAGGATCTCAATTAGAGCTTGTCGATGAGATTCAGATGTTTGAATGAGATCATAAAGTGTCATTTTTACAGGAGATTGGTGAAGTTGTTTGATCATGGTACGATGGGAAACTCCATCAGAGACTGGATAGGTAGGTCCACGAATAACCACTTTAGGTGGTGGTGCGATCGGGATGGCGGAAGAAGAAAGAGAGGCCGCAGGTGTGCTTTCTTTAGCTTTTCCATTGTTTTTCTGACCTCGAGTAGCAATGCTAATCATGTTGATCTCGTGAATACGAGAGGAGGAAGATGGTAGGGATAAGTCATTGTTCTCGAGAGGCGGGGTTGCAATGATGATAGATTTTGGTGAGGCGGGGACAGGTGGTATAGGAGAAGGGATCGAAGCTAGGGGCTTCTCTCTCCGTAAGTTGTCTTTCTGAGATTGTCTATCCGAGATAGGCAAACGGCTGAAGGATGGCTTTCAAAGCTTTGCATCCTTCTACATTGTGTCCTAGGTGTGTGGTGGTAAGCATAGATTTTAGATTCATCATAACCTATAGGTCGAGGTTTAGATGGATCATAGGGTCTGAGTGGGGGTAGGGAAATGGTCGCATCCTCTATCAGCATATCAAGGATCTTGGCGTAAGATCCTTTGAGCGGGTCAAATGAAGATGAGGCTATTGATTGAGTGGGTGAGATTATTGATTGTTTTGGTAATGGTTGGGTATGAGTGGTTCATACGGGTGGTGGTTTAGGCAAGGGATTTTGATGATTGGGTTTAACTAGTGTGGCTTCTTCGCAGAAGTCATGTTTAGCTGGTTAGATGATGAGGCCACAGATGACGTGGTGGTAGAAAACAACCATGGGGAAAGAGGAGCGGCAGCAAACAAGTCCTTCGATGATCGAGTTTGCTTAGGGTTGGTAGGTAGGCAAGATACTTGGGGCGACGGTGTTGAGATGCCTGTGGATTTTATGTATGGGTGCAGAAGGTGCTGGTCATGTTAAAGAAGATATGGGAGGCATGGTGTATTGAGGCAAGGTGGAGGGTGAGGCCCCAATATAGAAGGTAAGGTGTGATGGCGAGGGTTGAAGCCGTGCCTGCTGTACTGGTGTGATCGGGGGTGAGGGTTTTAGTTGTGGCAGAGGCATAGATTGGACTCGAGGAGATTGGGTCTGTCTCCTAGGTGGATTGACGGCTTTATTTTTGGATAAGTCTAACCATTTAGGTGGGTGTCAGTCGGGTATTGGTAAAGTCCCAAGCATAGGGGAAGGTTTGGTTAGGTTGATAGAGGTTGATGAGGTATTCGGTGGAGATGAGGGGGGTGGAGGTGAGGACATAGGCATTTTGAGCTTTTGTAAAAACTTTGGGTATATGGTAGAGGTGTCTGGATTAGTCATTTGCATTTGAGTAGAGCATGGTGTTCTCAAACGTGCCCATAAGAGTCATCTATCTTCTGGGGGATGAAAATCTTCACGTATGGATGGGAATTTTGATATGGAAGAGAAGTGGGTTGTGATTCCGGTCCACTGGGGGTGTGATACAGGGGGTGAATGAGGCGTCTGTATCAATGGGTGTTAAAGGGTCAACCGGTCACTGGAAAGATTTAGGCGATGAAGAACTGATAGGGAGGAGGGCATGTTCTAGAGGATCTGTCATGATTAAGGAATTTGGTGATGTAGACTCGAGGGGTTTCTCTTCTAAGGATGATAGAAAAAGTGGCGATCCTTCTTCTTTTGCAGCAAGAGCGGTGGAAGGAGATGTTTGGGCAATAGATAAGTTGGATAACATCCGCTCACAAGTCTTGCAGGGATGTGGTGTAAGAAGGCTCTTCTGTGAGAAGAGAACTCTGGGTGGTTGGTTCCTTTATGGGTAAAGGAATAGTGGGGCTATCCTCTTGTCCTGATGAAGGAGAAGGGGGTGAGGACTCTTGCGTTGAAGAGGCTCGATTCAGAATTTCTTCGATGGAAGCCCTTGGTTGGGAGTTGAAAACCACATGGATCTCATGCACACTCTTCTCCTCGGCTAAGGTTTCTTGGTTTGTGTTACTGTTAGAGGAATGGTTTGGAAATGGTTTGTTGAAGATTTTTAAATTTTGATTAGCAGGGGCATTAGGATTATCGAGGGTTATATCCCCTACATCAACCATTTCCTGCACTATGTTTTTCAACATCTTGCAGTTTTCGTGGCTGTGTCCCTTCACGCGATGGAAGTTACAGAAGTCATTTTCTTTATACCAAGAAGGTATAGCACGGGTGGAATCAAACCCGGAGTGAGGTTTAACAGGAGGCAAGGTGATAGCTCCTGCTTTAAGCAATTTGTCCAAGATCACATCATAAGTTTCTCCCAAGGGAGTGTACTTGATGGGCTCGGCTTTATACTTATAGGTGGATTTTTTGGGTATAAGATGGTGCTTGAGATTTGACCATTACCACGTGTACAGCTCCTTTTGATTTCGAAGCAGCGATGATGTGAGAGTTGGTGGTGTTGGGTTTGTTCGTGGAGTCCTGGGTTTGGAAATTTGAGTTTTTGTTGCGCAACTTCAATTTCTCCTCCTCTAAGGCCCGAACCTCTAGTTTCCGAGCCATAGTAAAGGCCTCATCAAAGGTGTGGAAAGTTTGAATTTGGAGGGTGGGAGAAATGTGTTTAGCACAGGCCCGCGTAAAGAGTTTAATGAGCTCGGCCTGAGGTAAGGCATAAGTAAGTTGGTTGATGAGGCCCCGCCATCGTCCAACGAAATCTGCGATAGACTCATCTTCAAATTGTCGGATGGCATAGAGGTCGGTAATGGATACTTTCTTGGCAATATTGATGGAGAAGTGATCCAAGAAAGATTGGGCTAACTGGTTAAAGGAGAAGATTGAGTGCTGGGCTAAAGCACTGTACCACTCCAAGGCAGGTCCTGATAAGGACATGGGGAAGGTATGGAGTAGTAAGGCATCGTCATGAGCAATCAGATAGCAAGCATGTCTAAATGATCGCAAGTGTTGTTGAGGGTCCTCCTTACTATTAAAGTGAGTAAATTTCAGTAATTCCCATTGAGGAGGATATGTATGAAGGGGGACAGAAGGGTGAATAGGCTCCCAAAAACTTGCTCGTATGTCAGGGTGTTACGGTTTCCTGAAACAGAAGCCTCAAGATTTTGCATCTTGTCCATCATCTGTTTAATTAAATCATTGGTTGGGTTAGATGATGGTGTTGTCATCGTAAACGGAGGAGGATTAGGCCAAGAGCCGCTACTAGACAATGGTGGGATTAAATGTTGATAAGGTATCGATGATGAATGTGTTGGGGCGACCGAATAAGGATGTCCTATATAAGATGTTGAGGCCACCGGATGAGGTTATGGAAATGAAAAGGTGGGTGGAGCCTGAGAGGGAAAGCTCGTGTGAATAGGTGGTAGAGAACAAGTTATGAAAGAGGCAATTTGTGAGAGGGATGAGGTAGGGGTAGTGGATGGTAGTGATATGTGGGGCCCCAGATTAACCAAAGGAAAGCCAATTGGTGTAGTATGGACCATCGAATCCACTGAGCTGGGAGACGGGGCTAAGGATGAAGATGGTGAGGCGGAGTTATTAGGTGGGGAAGGAGCTAAGTGGGTGGCTATACTAATAGGCATACCCAAGAGGAGTTGACCGTCGGGTGTACGGTCAGGGGTATGAGACAAATAATACTATACGGCGCCAAGATTAGCATCCAAAAATTTAGCAAAATCTGGATCTCCGACAGAGATCTTGGGAAAAGCATTGGTGTCCGTAGGATTCCCCATAGGATGTGAAGGGGGTGACTCAGGCAAAGACATGGAACAAGCATGTGAAACCATGGCTGTGGCTTGTTGCCGGGTGATAACAACCATGGACAAGAGGATATAATAGAGAATTAGTCAATCAGGAATAGAAAATGCAACAAAATGTTGGAATTGGTAGGTTACTGGTTTGTCAGGAACTGTAAAACACAGTAATCGATATCGGTCCCAGTAACCGATGTCTGGCCGATCAGAATCGGGCATCGATTAGGTAACCGATGTCGGTAGAATAGGACCGTGCCGGTCACTGTGAAGGCAAAGAGAGAATGTAAGAGGCTACTGGTTTGGGGATAACAAGGCTTAGTATACCCACCAAACTGTCTGAAGTGATAACTGAGACAGGGTATAACAGAGAAACAGAACTGAAAGAAAAATAGAAAACAAGCAAGATGCACAAGAAAATCAAGAGACTAACCCTAGGATTAGTTTTAATCACTTTTGGGCTTATGCCTTAGATGCAAGATGATGTCAATCCTAAACAAAAGACCTAAGGGAGATGTCAAGTTTGTTTTGGCTTGTAAGGCTACCTCAATCAGGTGGAGGAATACCATGGGAAGGGGGGATGTTTGAGATGTTGTGTAGATTATGATGTGATTTGGTATGTGTTGTGCAGTGAGAGTAAGATTAATTTCTCATCAATACCATGGATATCACCCCCACGTGTATGACCTGTTACTTAATCTACGTTCACTAGAATTAAAAACAACAAGCAAGAATGTGATGCACGTGTTTTAAACCCAAATCGAAAATGATATTCGATGAAGCAAAGAAGATGACTTTCACTAATGCAAAGATGTGAAAGAAAGACAAATTCTTTTACCAAAATGACAAAATATTTTGTGAATATTTAGAAGAAAGAAACAACAAGTGTGCTCCCTATATGAAAACAAGCAAGAAAGAAAGAAACCCGAATAGGGTCCCACCGGGCGTGCCAAAATGTTTCACACAAAATTTTAGTTCCAGAATAGAGTTGCTTCTATCCTTTCATTCTCTTGAGAAACAGATAAGGGGTTAGGGTTAGGAGGAATACCTGTTGAGTGTTGGGAAGGTGTGTGCATACCGTAGAGAGATCAGACCGATTGTGAAGAACTCCTTTTTGTCTGGGAAGGACTACCTGTAAATAAGAATGCAAGACCACCAGATTTTAGTTAGACAATAAGTAAGGGAACTGCCTTGGGCCCAGGAAATACTAAACTTCCTTTCGAAGGTGGTCAGTTCCCTTTTAATATAAATTATTGCAAATGATAATAAAGAAGCTATTGTGAAATCATGATTTAGGTACCTCATTACTAAAAGCAATAGAGACTAAACTACCCATAATAAAACGTCATTCTGTTTGTTTGGTCACTGGTTATTGATACGTTCAGATCAAGTTACAGGGATAGACCAGGCTGAATCTGAGGTTGTTAGGAGATAAATAGGTGAAAGGTTGGTTTTGGTATAAGTCACAGTGACCGATGCCGGTCACTGGATAACCGACGCAGTTATAAAACCGCTACCGGTAGGGGATAACCGATATCGGTAGGGGCAGTGATTCAGGGGCTTCTGGGTAGAGGTTGATTATAGGATGGTTATGGGGTTTTTAAGGTTGGTAGATGGTTAGGGGGAATAGTAAGGCAATGGAGAAGACTCAGAGAGTGAGAAAGCTATCTTCTGGGCAATATAGGGATGGATGAATGAAGGTTAGGTGTAGGGTGCTACTGGGTGTTAGATCCAGGGGTGAGTTTATAATTACTATCAATCAAAAGTTCACGAAGTGGAGCCTAGAAGCATACAAGATACTACTTACTACTTTCTGACGAGGATACAGGTCCGAGGAATGTGGTGACGAAGGCAAAGCTCAGGTGGGATGATCCGACAATCAAAAGTGAGCTGATGAAGCTATCCTCTGACTCTCCCAATGCTTGGATGAGTGTGACAGTGATCTCGTTGATCAGTTACAGTCTTGGACTCAATGCTCTTCTCTGCAACCTCCTTCTCTCCTTCTCACTTGTCTCTCTTTTTTCTAAATGAATTCGGATCCCTTATTTTGGTTGGGGGAGGTCATTTACAGGGAACCGATGGTGGTTGCCTAACCGACGCTACGTAGTAGGGACCGATGTCGGTTAGGTCAAAGTTGGCTATTTTTAGTAAAATAGCCAACTTTCCCTCCTTTTCTCCCGAGGGTGGATTGTGGGCTTGGTAAAGTCATTATTAGGTTCGGGATGCGTGTGAGGGTGATGAGTCATGGGTGTGGGTCTAGACCAAGTCATAGGTCTTAATTAAGTTAGTTTAGGTTAGGGCTAGGTTTTGAGGTGGCAAGGTGAGGTGAGGGGTGATGAGGTAAGTGTGTAAGTTTTAGGTGGTGAGGTAGGGTTAGGTTACGGGACGAGATACGGGTACATGTGAGTTGTAAGACCCAAATTTGGTGTCTACACCTCCTCCTCTTCCAACAGAAGATCACTTTCTTCCAAGAGGTTAATAGATGAAGGGCTTTACAATGAAGACATGACAAGTGTTTTAGTCTTCAAAGATGAAGAAGGCTGCTTGGCGAAACAGACGGTGATTTAGATAAGATTGATTTAGATGGGGGAGGAGCTCCCAAAATAGATTTGATAGGTGGCACAAAAGGTGCTTTGGTTTTTAGTGACGAAGATGATGGTTCTGATAAAAGAGGTGACACCTTGCAGTAGGTAAATCCACTTTACGAGGCACCGGTGAAGATGGTGTTGTAGAAGAAGACGCCTTTTCAGTGGATAAATCCAATCTTTTATGAGGCAAAAGAGGGATTTTTGAGGGAAAGCACCAAGAGTTTTGATGGTCCGAAATATTGGTTTTCCCTTTTCAAGGATGGTGACAACTTCGACCGCATACGGTGATTGTAACTATTTTGGAGGAAGTAAAGGAGATGATAGCGATAATGTAACCCTAGGCTTAAACTCTAACTATTTATGTCTAAGTCCAGGAGTCGGAAGTATAGGTGTCGATGCTATCTCTTTAGATGTTTCCTTAATAGGCAAGGAAGCACTGATGGTGGAAGAGGTAGGTAATGAAGAAGTTGTCTCTTGTGAGGAGGGTACTTCAGATGCAGTAATTGTGGGTGTAATTACTATAGGAAAAGTGACAAGAAAGTGTTAAGATCGAAGACACCTCTAAAGGCATAGAAGTTGGTACAACTATGGGTACGTTAACCAAAGGCATGGTCGCGGCAAAAATGGGAGCGACAGAAGTAGAAGTATCCGTAGTGGAAATTTGAAGGGATGTAAATGACTCAAGCACCGAAAGAATATCTGATGACGAGACAGATGAAGATGACACTGTCTCAGGTATAGGTGGAAGATCAGATGGTGAGGTAGAGGGAGACAACTCTATTTCTAATAAAGGAAGACTCGAAGATGGACCATTTGAGGATGGTGGAATATCAGAATTTGAAGGAATGAAGGAAGTTCCGATTTAGTCGACATGTTTGTATATGGCTCAGAATTAGAAGAAGAACTATCAGTAGAAATGACATTGATAGTATGTGTGTTTGGTTTTTGAGACCCCGAAGTGTCATTATTCGGGAATGATTTGGAAAAGGCTGTTTAAAAACATCAAGCACTTGATTTGGGGAGCATTTGGGTTATCCAAAATGAGCTTGCCTTTATCAATGAATTTTTGGACAAGATTTTTGAAGGTCTGACATCGTTCAATATCATGGCCTTTGCTTCTATGATAATGACAAAAGTCATTTTCACAATACAAAAATTCTTGGCTCTCATCAAAATTTCTAATAGGGGAAGTTTGATCATGTGAACTTCTAACATTTTTTCTAAGATAGAAGCATATGATTCCCCCAATAAAGTAAAAGACTGAGATGATGGAGGTCCTTTTTGAGAAGATGAAGAGTCTCTCCGAGGTGTTTGATTAGAAGTGTTATCAGCTCGTGATGTTTTTAACACGATAGCATTTGTGGACCCCTGATTCTTGTCTTTGTTAGAAGTGGAAGGGTTTGATTTTGTAAACCGAGAAAAATTTGGTTTAGACTTAGAATGAAGTTTTAGCTTTCCTTGTTCAATGGCATGAGACTCAAGTTTGCGTGCCATCGTAAAGGATTATTCAAATGTATGAAAGGTTTGAATCCTTAAAGTGGAAGAAATATGATTGGCACAAGATCGAGTAAACAACTCGATTTGCTGAGATTGAGGGAGGGAAAAAGACAATTGATTTATTATCCCTCTAACCAAAGAAAAAGTCTCACGCAATAGACTCGTCATCAAATTGACGAATGTTATAAAGATCTGTAATCAAGATCTTATGTGTGATGTTTATTGAGAAGTTTTCAACAAACATCTGAGCTAATTGAGAGAAAGAAAACAAAGAGTGTTGGGGTATGTTATTGTACTAGTCTAAAGCGGGCCTTGCTAAAGACATAGGAAAGGTACAGAGCATAAGCTCCTGATCCTAGACTATAAGGTAGCAAACATGTTTAAATGCTCACAGGTGTTGTTGAGGATCCTCTCGACTATGAAATTTTGAGAACTTAGGAAGTTCCCATTGGGGAGGATAAGGCTTAAAAGCCACTAATGGATGAATCGGTTCATTACATACTTCTTCAAAAGAGTATGAAGGGTGAGCCCCTTTGGTGGAGGCTTCTAGGTCTATGATTTTCTTAAAAAGAAGTTGGACGACATCAGATTGAGGAGGGGGCATGTTGGTATGTCCCGTATGCGAAGTGAATGGTATGTTCTCGAGGCGTTAATGGGGATTCATCTCGCTGATTAACAAGATGATGAGAGGAACCAGTGTTATGGGTGACACTTGGTGAGGTATTTGTTGTGAAGGAACTTTGTGTATAAATAGGTTGTGAGATGACAAGTGGTTGAGAGAAAGGTGGTTAAATGAAAGATGGAGCCTGTGATTGGTGGGTTCCTACACTTGCCACCGAATTGGAATGGATTGAGGGATGTGGGTATTAATTTGATTTGATATGGTGGGAAACAAACTCGAATGAGGCTTTTGATTCTTTGGATTGGTTATTAGGGGTGCGACACCAAAGGATGGGTAAAGGTCAGCATCGTCGTGGGAGCATTAGAAGAAATATTAACCGGAAGTCGAGAAGGAGGAACCGATTGACTCGTAGGGGGTTGGTTCACAGAGAGAGATCCGACCACGAGACACAAAGAGACAACATACAAGAATTAACAGCAATTTGTGGGAGCATTGACGCATTCATCATAGCTGAAGAAGAGGACCTCTCGAAAGTAGGTATGTGGGGTAGCCGAGGTAGTCGCAAAGCACTAGGGATAGCAGAGGTCATTTGAGAACCAATCGGCATAGTTAGTGGAAGAGAAAAAGGAGGCATAGATGCGCCACCTTCTTTCGTGGTTCAAGGCAAGAAAAAGCATTCTAATTACTCTATAAAATCTTGGGATGGCTCATGAGAATAATCGTAAACTTGTTGGATCGGTGGTCCCTGATCAGATATGCGAGTAGATTTATGCACTAAGTAGTCCATAAGGGCTACCGGGTTGTGGTCGAGGAGTGCTTAAAATTCAGGATCTCCACGAGGAACATACTCTATATCAGAAGCAGATGACACCTCTGAAGGACTGGGGGAAGTTGGTTGTGATGGGATCACTTTAGGATGATAGAAAGGATTATATGACCAAGATGGGGAACCAACTAACAAACTATCCCAAAGAAGACCCGAGGGGTGCGAAACATCTACATTAGCGGTGGTCTCGGATGAAGAAGAGGTCAGTTGAGCCATTTTTCTATATTGCAACCAGGTGATGACCATCATAAACAAGTAAAAACACAAAAAAATATTAACCTAACCAATGCAATGAGACAATTCAAAAGGCGTAGGTGTTTATCTCTTTTAAATTTTCATGATTTTTTAAGAAATAAAATGTTTAGAAAGACTTTTTAAACGGGGACTACTCAATTTTCCAAACTAAGGATGGTTTGGGGAATGTTTTGGTGAGGAGTCCCAAAGGCACTTTAGTAAAAGATCAGTACGTGGCTTGATATAGGGGCCTACCCCGCACTTCACACACCACTGTGATAAGGGAGTCGGGTGCTTTGCCAATATATACTAGAACTTGCGTAGGCTCTTCCCCTTAGATGTCACTTCCAAGTAGGTGAGGCCAGGGAAGGAGTTTTTGTTTAAATCCTTTATACCTAGTGATTTTGGCTTTGTGTGCAAGGGTGAAAAATAAAAATCAAATAGTGTCACTACCAATTTTGATCAATTTCCCAACCTATTTAGAAAACTAGATGAAGAGCATACAACAGAAATGACAAAGAAAAATTTCTTTTTAAGCACCAAAAATGAAGTGTCGATTTCGATGAAGACAAGTCAAACAAGTTCTTTCCCAATGTGATTAATTCATTTAAGTACCAAAACTGAAGTGTTTGAGTGAGATAAAAAATAAACAAACAAGTTATTTTTAAGTTCTTAAAAAGGAGAAAACACCGAAAAGAAAAATACCGTAGATTTAGCTCTCAAGGTGTGTGGACTTCAAAAGCATTTAGTTGAGCTCTTCTCCTCGAGAAAATCCCGCGAACAAGCAAACCACTCCACAGAACAGGTTAAGCAGACCACGCAAACAAATCCAACAAGATACTAGTGGAAAGGAAATTTCTATTTTAAGAAACTAGGAAACTTTCAAGGAAATGACAATTTTGCACAAAGAAATGAATCAAGAATGCAACTTTGAAATCAAATGAAGAATTTACTAATTTTAGAAATAGAAATTGGAATTGAGATTTGCAAAAAAGAAGGGACCTAACTTTGCAAATCTAGAAATGAAAGAAGCAAAACCGAAACGATGAAAGGGAATGCTTAAGAGCAACTGATGAAAATCAGTGAAGAAAAAGAACAAATCTCAAAACTGGAAAATAAATGAACTTACCAATAAGGGAGTTTGGTGGGGTCCCACCGGGCGTGCTAGAGTGTAGATCAAGAATTTCGTACTTGTTACCTATCCAAGTTAATGCACCAAACTAAACACAAAAAACCCTGAAAAACTCAAATGAAATCGATACCTGATAGATTGGATAAGATCCAAAGACGTAGATGGAAAGAATGCCGATGGAGACAAGACGGGCGCACATGAGAAATCCTACAAAGTAGATCCAAGAAACCTGTGATGCACAAATCCTTGGCAGAAAAAGATGACGTTAGATGATATATGGGTGAACTGCCTGAAAGCGGGTCTAGGAAGCAATGAGCTTCCTCGGCAGATGTCAGTTCACATTTTCAATCAAGAGTAAAGACATACATGATGAAAGATGTAAATAAATATTTAGGTTTTCTGATTAAAAACAACAAACAAAATGTAAAAACCGCAGCAGAAACTGAAAGAAAGCAGGAAACTGTAAAAAAAAAATTGAAATTGTGTTACCTAAATTTTGTACTTTTTTTGTAGTCGGCATCGATCGATGAAAGTGATCGACATCAATTGTTTGGGTCAGCATCGATTAAGATGGAATCAACGTCGATTATTTTAGTCAGTGTCGATTTAGATGCAATCGACGTCGATTGGACACACATGCGGAGCGATGAAGGCCAAAGAGTAAAATAAGAAAGCAAACTAAGCTAAAACGGATTAAATGTAAGCCCAGACTGAAGATTGATTAGAAAGTAGAGATTGAAGACAGAAAAAGGGGATCCAAGGTAGAAATTGATGGATTCTAACCCGAAACTGAAGAAAATCCTGATCGGTGCTGATTTGGATAAACCGACATTGATTGAAGACTAATTGGATTTGACTAGATTGGGTCGGCATTGATCGAAAGGAAATTACAGAAACCCACAAAGGGGAATACCTAAAAAATGCTTGATTGATGATTGATGATGACCAGGGGAGCTGTGGAGACCTGCAAGAGCTGTGGACACGTGGATAGAGTAACAATACACCTCTCAGGGATTAAACTACACAAAACTCACTCTCTTTCTCTGATAATCTCTTTAATCGCTCTAGAAAAAGTAATCTCTAGGCAACCAACTCTTTTGAATCTAACCAAAGAGGATCTTAGGTCATAAATTTATAGTCGGCACCAACTAATATAAAATCGGCGCTGCTTCAAAAAATCAACGTCGATCGAGAAATGGTCACGATCGGAGAAATGAGACTCCCAAAGTGGTAAAAGAAATGAATTGGAAGGATAAGAATATTATCCCTCCAACTCAAATACTGGGAAAAATCCCACTGCATGGTTTTAGGAGGGGAGAAAAAGGTGGGATGAATGGATAATAATGGTACGGGAGGTTGGGAAATGATATGGGGTAAATAAGTAGTTGGAAGAAATGTAAAAGGTATAATTAAATAGTTAATATTTAATTATACATGAGTGAAATATAATGGAGTGAAATAAACTTAGGATAGGTGTTTTAATTAGATACTTAATTAATACCCTAAGGGAGCAGTGGTGATATAAAGGTGCCTCGGGTTACCCGAGAATATGAGCGAACCTAGGGGACACCAAATTGGGTAACCAATTTTAGGTGTCTGAGAATGATTAGAGTAATTTTGAGTTGCGATGATATTCAATGGAGGAATAATTCATTCGGTGACTAATTAAGAGGGTTCTATAGAAAAAGAGAGGACCATGACTTAGGAGATGAGTTAGATGTTTGATTAGGGTAATTTGAAGTTACACATATCTTCAAAGGAGGAATATGTAATTTGGGTGATTGATTGTTGCTTAGAATCAATTTGATTGGATGAGGTTTAGGAGTCTAAGGGAAATTGAAAGAGTAGAAATATTAGGAGAATCGGAAGAATATAATTGACTAGGAGAATCGAAGCATAAAGATGACTAGGATAATCATAAGAATATAATTGACTAGGAGAATCATAATCATAGAATTGACTAGGAGAATTAGAAGCATAAACCGACTAGGATAATTAGAAGAATCAAACTTACCTAAGAGAATAAGAAGAATGGAAATGAATAGGAGAATTATAAGTATAAACCCGACTAGGAGAATCAAAAGAATAGAACTGACTAGGAGAATCAAAAGAATAGAACTAACTAGGAGATGAAGATGGGGAAGTGGAAAATAGTATGGGTTCCCTATTGTCAATAGTGTGAGGAACCACCCAAGATCTAATTATGATTGACATCATTTGATGTGAATGCCTAGACCTAGGTTTTGATTGAACTCCTTCATGTTGAAGTTCCATGTCGATTCAAACAATGTAACGACAACCAACTAGACATTTTGCGAATATAGGGATGTTTGTGTGATTTTTTGAAGGGAATCTAAGGAAAACATACATCAAGATGACATAATTTTGACAATCCAACAAGGTTTCTAAAGAAAAAAAAAAAGTTTCAAGTGTGAATGTCAAAATGGTTGATGAAAATTTGGCAGTGTAATAGCTATAAAGGAAAATTTTCCTAGATGTGAATGCCATAAAAAATAGTTTAAGACAACAACACAATTTCAACACTTAAATTGAGTTTTGAGCAAACAATATTTAAGTATTAAAAAGGGGTTGATATGATTTTGACAATGTAACAACATAAATTTCCACACTTAAATCAAGTTTAAGACAAACAAGGTTTAAGTATTAAAAATGGTCGATACAATGTGAGCAATGTAACAATGCAATTTCAACACTTAAATCAAGTTTAAGAAAACAAGATTTAAGTATAAAAAAGGGATTATTACAATACGGTCATTGTAAATAATGCATTTTCAAAACTCAAATCAAGTTTTAAGAAAATGAGGTTTAAGTATAAAAAATGGTCAATACAATGCGAGCAACATAAAAATGCAATTTCAACACTTAAATCAAGTTTAAGAAAATAAGATTTAAGTATAAAAAAGGGATTGATATAATGCGAGAAGTGTAACAACACACTTTCAACACTCAAATAAAGTTTTAATGAAAACAAGGTTTAAGTATCCAAAAATGGTTGGTACAATTTTGGTAGCACTTCAAATAGTGTACTTTTGATAAAAGGGGAGCCAAAATTTTGTGAAAAGGGGATATGTTTCATGATCAAAATGTTTTGCAACCAAAAATACGTGGCACAACTTTGGTAGAGTTTTTCTGTTCTAAAACAAGGTGGAAACTAAGACAAAGTTTTGTTTTGTAAGGATTTGATACCAATGATAATGGATATGGAAAAGTTGGCCTCAATGCCAAATAGCTTCTAAGGGTTTTTTTCTCAAAACTCACCAATATTTGTCTAAGAGAGGTACACTTTTTTAGAATAAATTATAAACAAAGGACCATTACCCCATAATCAAATTAATGAAAGAGGCCTTATACAAACAATGTTTGATATTCCTCACGGGTTTTACTAGTCAAGTAGGTGTTTGGGGCACTTCTGTTTCGTCAGCCAGTTCCCTCAATGTGCCAACTAATTTGGGGTTCTTGTGGTACTCCTCACAATGAGTTTTATGGCTTAAGCCAAAACATTTCCCATAATTTAAAGCGGATGGGTTTTAACCCTTATCCGGACCTGCAAATATAGTGTGAGTTCGTTTTTATCTTTGTTTAAAATGTGATTGTCTTAAACACTTTTCTTTGACCAAGGAGACCTACAAAAAAAGCGTTAGTAATTTTTTTTCAATTTTGTCTTCAAAAAACATAGATGGTCCTATACTCAAAGGTTTAGTAGGTTTCCATATTACCAAAATGTTAGAAAAGTATTAAAGATCACAACCATTTCTATTTCTCGAGGTCACTCGGAAGCGCAAGAGAAGAGCATACATGGTGTTTGATAAAATTAAAACAACATGGAAATTTTAAGCCACAATATCAAGTGTTAGGAATATTTTCAAATGAAAATCAAAATGTTAGAAAATCATCTAAAATGATTTTCATTTTTGATTCTCAAGATCGCTTGAAAGTGCAAGACAAGAGAATACGTGGTTTTGATCAAATTATACAAAAATGATATTTCTAATAAATACTTGAAATGTTAGCATTATTTTGAGAAAATAATCTGCACATCAAAATCAAAAACATGTATAAAGATGCAGGAAATTAAAAATCAATGTTTAAAAATTGCAAGAAAATTAATAAAGAAAAACCACGAGAGAATACTAACGCATACACATGAATGCTGGCACCGGTAGATGAATGTGAGTGCAAGAAGAAAATATGCAAAGCATAGCACAGTGCATGCAAATGAACAATAATGCATACATGTGCATGAAAAATTCTAATGGAACACTAGTACGTACAATGTTATGGAAACATAGAAAGATGAATGCGAGACACATACATATGAATGATAGCTAGCACAACAAAGGAAAACATACGAGAATGATAGCGCAAGGAATGGAATGCAAGAGAATTCAAACATTATTCTAGTGTAATCCTAACATGTACAATGAGGTGCAAACACATGCAGGTGAATGAAAATACATACAAATGAGCGATAGTGTAAGGAAAGTGATACAATAACCCGCTTAGATGAATACTAACGTAAGAAACCTATACTTTTATAGAAAAACTATCAAATCCGAGCCAAAAATAATATAAAGCTAAGATTTTTCTCATCAAGACTCAAATTTGATAGAATTTATCCTCCTAAATACCTAAAAAGAACACTCAACACTATTAAACATCATGATACATGCTTAAAAATGATTTTAAAAATATGGAATTTTGTAAAATCCTAATTCTATAGTCACATATGATAAATAAAAATAAGGCCAAGATCTAACATAAGTAATAAGCTAGATAACAATGAAACCCAGGCCCGAGAGAGAGGATGAAAGAGTTAGGTGATTTCACAATTGATCCCAAAGTGTGTTGGAATAGAAAATTAATAGACAAGAGGAGTAAATTGTTGTAACCATTCTGGTAAAAACTAAAATTTCAGGATATGCCTAGACTAGGTTAGGGGTGCCTAAGCACTAGAGAGCGCTTCGGGAACTCGTGACTTTGAAATACCTTAGAAAATGATTTTTCATGTGTTGCAAGATGGTCACTCACCTTTGTTGTTGATCACATGTAAGTCGTTGGTTGATCGTTGTTTCACCATGACATTCTTTTCTCTCTCTGCAGGAGGCATTCTCTCCGTGATGTGCCTTAAATTTGGGCACAACTTCAATTCCATCACTGTTCTTGACTAGCTGCAGATCTAGAGAACAATAGTGCTTTTTTCTGTTAACAAATGCATGTGGATCATCTTTGCATACATTCATTTTATCTTAGATATAATCTCTTCTATGCTTACGAACAATTAGATATAGACTTATGGATCCGTGTATTGTTAATGATTTCACCTTTTGGGGTAGAGGAACTATAGACTGAAAAGAATATCTCCTGGGAATCTTGACAGGAGGCTGAAACAAAGAGATATGATCCTGGGATATACTAAATGTGTTACATTTTTGCAGAAAATCAACCCCAAGGAGACAGTCATAGTTCTCCATATTATGTTGATAAAATTCTATTTCAATAGAATTTCCTTCAACATTTATACAAACTCTTGCCATGCTTTTACAGACGACTTCCCGTTTATCAAACTTGATTTTGGTGTGGGTATTAACCCAACAGTCAGCGGGAATAGCATATTGTCTGATCAAACTAATTTCAGCACCGGTGTCAACCATAGCATCTAAAACATATGGTTTGATATGAGGTATACAAATTGTAATGGCAATAAAAGGGTTCTGAGTGCAGCTTAAAGTACATACCTTTGCACTCTCTCTCTTCTCAACCAGATTCGAGATGTTTCCTCAAGACTTTCTCTTAATCGTCTTCTCTTCTCTTCTCTCTCTGCTAGGAGTTTCTTTGTATTCATCTATGGCATTTGTTATCACTTTCTCTAGTAATTCAATCCTGGATTTTCTCCAGATCTTGTAAACCTCCATCAAGTTTGGATCTGTAGAGGATTGTCCTGGTTCATATGAAGAATAAACAGGAGGACTGGTTCCTCTGCCGCGACCTCTCCAAGGTCCTGACCTACCCCTGATGGGTATCTGTCTTTGCCTCGATCCTCTGTTGGAGCGGTGGTCCGACCGGGAAGGCTTCAAAGGCTCATCGATTGTTCTTCGCTTGACTGACGCAGAGTGCTTTGTTCAAGCTCATTCTGTCTGATGTAACGATCCTGAAGATCTCGAGTTCGAAGTTTTTTCCCGAGCCATCTTTCTTTGTGTCCCATGGAGGACAGCTTTCATATACCGATGTAGACTTTCCATCTGTCTTCTTAAGAGATCTGCATTGGAGGTATCATAGGGTGTACAAAATTTGAAACCATATTAATACTGAAGTTAGCAAAGGAAGGAACAGAACTATACCCACTATCTTTAGATCTTGTCATCTTTGTCTTCATAATCCCTGTTGGATTAAATTGCGCAGGTTCACCTTCTATGGATGCATAAGATATATCTGACGAAAAGACTGTCAGAATCAGAAATAAAGACATATTCTTCATCATTTATGCCTTTATTGGATAAGGCATTTACCTTAGCCTTACCTTTAGCGAGAATCTCGCCGAGGACACCGATTTGCATAGTGGTCCTCTTTGCATATGTAGCAAGTAGGCTTAAACTTCTTTGACTTGCCTAAATGCTTGTACCTTCTAAATTTAAACTTTTTACGGGCTTTTATCCCGAATTTATCTTTGAATTTCTCTTTGTGTCTGTACCGTTTGGATTTCTTTCTCTTTTTCCACACATCCTTCCCCTTTGGAAAGAGACAGTCTTTGCAAGAAGACTTTCGTCGGGAAGACTGGATTTCACCTCTGGACACCCAAATGGTTCCAGAGAAGGCGCTCACGTAAACTATTGCTCGTGGCTTTCTGGTGCTTAAGTGCTTGCTTGCGTTCCCACTTGTCTTTGCATAGTTTGGCATTACATTGATCTATAATTTGATTAATATGGCCAAAACTGAGTTCAGAAGTACGCATACCATGCATTGCTTTCTTATACTGGGTGGAAAAGTATGGAGGAAATGATTCAATGTAACGTAGACGCATAGTCTCGTCATTGATGTTTCCTGAACTGTAGTAAAGCTTCGTATGAAGCACCTTTGGTATTCCTTTATGCGAGTCATATCGCAAAGTCTTGCTCGGAGAAACATCGCAGTATTCATCATCTTGTCGTCATCAATGTTGCCAATGAATTCCTTGATGACGGCGGCTGTTAGACCTGTGAAACCTGCCTGCAAAATCATTTCTTTATGGGAATTAAATCCCACCATTCTTTTAGCACACCAACAAAACCGTTGGCTATAGTGGCAGCAATATTTCTAGGAGATCTACCATAAGTTTCTTGTTGAGTATTACCCCAACCAATCATAGCATGTATCAATTCTTTGATTTCAGGATCTGATTTACATTCAACCCTATAGAAATTAGGTTGTAATGTCTGTATCTTATTCTGGCCGCTTGAAATCCAGGAGTAGAAGTTTCACCCATTTGTTCATCAAAGACTGGGGGTTCAAACTCTGGATTTTCAATGTGAGACTCAGCTGTTCCTTGTATGCTTAACATATTGACATTCTTATCCTTAAAGAATAAGGGTTTATATTCTTCTAAGACTTCCTTATAAGATTTTTTTAGCGAAGGATTGGCTAATTCTTGTACTTCAGACCAAGAAGCTGCTTTGGTCCAATCTCCTTCTTTTCTAGGAGTGAGCTTTTGACTTATCTCCTGTATTCTGGGAATAATTCTAGGAAGCTCTTGAGTTAAGCATTGCTGAATCTGATCTATGCGAGAATGAGTTTTTCATTCTCATCCCAAGCCGAGAGATACCCGACTCTATTAGTTCATTTGTCCGTGTTGTTCGGAATTGATAGTGCCTTTTATACCAACAATGTGATCAACTAATGGTTGTACTAAATCGATTGATGATGATTTATCTTAGTTGGTAATTCTCTGAAACATTATGAAGTTGTTGTTGTGCTAATGTTTCTATATTTTGAACAGATTTTTCTATTCTATCAATTTTCCATCTAACAACTTGAGTGCTCCCTGCAGTATCTCCTCTTTTTCTTAATTCAATTGCTCAAAGTTTTTCTATGGCAGACAATTTAGTAGAAGTCTCTTGAACTTCTTCATGGATAGCAAATAAAGCTTTATTCGTCAGTTTATCATTTTAGAGCTCTCGAGATGGCTCTATTTCTTTGTTCACATGACCCTTTGATACTGTAAGATCGCCTTCCGGGTCTCGATCCGTGATATCGGCTCATGTTGCTCTGTTATGGGAAAAGAAATTTTTGCACTAGTAGAAGCCATGTTGATAGTAGGCCCATTACAGGGGCATACTTTTGACTTACAAGTTTTTCACAATCCGAACACCAAAGAAAATCAGTGGAAGGATCATGTGTTAAACTTTTATGGCTACATAAGAATAACTTTTCTTCTTTCTGTTCCTTTTCATTCTGTGTATTAGAAGTTTCACCAACAGTGAAATATGATGATGTAGAGGCAACAGAATTACTTCTAGGCAATGTCTTTTAGACATACCAACATCAGAATTTCTTCTAAAACTCAAAGTCACATTATCTTTATTTTCGGTGACTGAGGTAGCATTTTCTAATTTGGGTTTGGCTGATTGAACAAACTTTTTTGCTAAGGTCCATTCTCTGGGGACCTTTATGTCAGACCAGGAGATTAACTCCGGTTCTATCTTTTGACTCTCCAAGTTAACGTGTGTCACCACGCTACTGCCCTTGGACACGCCATGTTTTACAGCTGGGTACATTGTGTTAACCAGTCTGTAGATGATTTTATAATGTATGGCCAGTGGACAAGATCCTATGCGCATGTTGAGACCAGTGGTGGCTAAATGCAATTTTAAGACATCTGAAGGAGATCATCTTTTGTAAGAGACACGGGATAATTAGGATAAACTTCGAAGGAAATGGGTCCATTGTGGAGACCAGTTTGAATGGCAGCAAGGAGACTATCTTTAAAATTATCGAACCTAAGATCCATTAAACAACATAAAATACTAGCATTTAGACCTCTTCTAAATAATGGAGTAATCCTATTTGAACACAACCTACGTGTGCAAACTTATAGGTAGACTGACGCTTTAAACTTTTATATCAGTTTTATCGATGAGAGGGATATTGTATTCACAATTATTACTTTGGGCTACTTGGATTACAGATTCCCTAGTTTTAAACACGGTGGATGCTAATAACTGAAATCTATTAAGCTTAGAATAGACATCATTATATGCTTTTTTGGAAGTTTCCACTCAGGAGTGGGACTAGCTTCATCTATAACACTAATATCTTCATTAACAGAGAAGACGTCAGACAAGTTAATCAAATGACTTTCTTCGATTCTACAAAGTGGATGAGCTAAGAGAAGGGTCGGCCATTTTATACCGAGACTAGCAAGCAAGGAAGCAGAGATTGACCAAAATCGTCGGGCAAAAATTCGTCTTACTGTTGCGCCTTCACACGGCGTCTTACGGTTGCGATAGCCACACCTGTCAACCTATAAAATTGCTGTATGAACTTGCGTTTACACGGCGGTGAAACTTTCAAAAATTGATCTTCATAAAACTCTTCAACTGTTATCCAACTCTGAAAGATTTCAAGCCTGAAGATCTTTACAAAAGAAATCCTCAGCTCGATACATTTCAAATCTAAATAAAACCTAAAAACCAATTTACACAGATTTAAACAAATTTCAAGATTTTACACTCGATTCTAACCCGAAAACACATCAAGCTCGACGAGCAAATAATAAACAAAATCGAAACTTAAATGTGCCAAATATAATAGAATATTGATCGACATCTTCACCAAATAAATCTCTACAATCATAACAACGATATCAAACACATGAAATAACAAAACCCGAAACTTAATTTATACCAAATATCAATAGAATATGATTAAAAGCATCTTCACCAAATAAATCTACTAAAATCATAACAACGATATCAAATACATCGTCTGTCTCAAATACATCTTCAAATTCTGAAAAGTCATCAATATTTATAAACTTTAATTCGCCATTTACAGAAACTAGAGTATGGACTGAATTAAACATATTAACTCACAAGACTTCTAACTGGAAGATGGACTTCTTATCTCGGACTTCAAACTTCAAAACCTTGAATTCCCTTTTGATCTCTTGATCCTAACCCGATGTATCTTTTGCTAAAAACCCGATGTAGTGAATGAGATGGAAAGTCTAATTTATAGACGATCCAAGGCTTTTCACCGGGATGACCTAAGACCGGAAACCGGATAACCGAAGACAAAGGTTACCAGTAAGATTCTATCCAACATGAGTACAGCCCACTCACGAGAGCTTTATTAAAGGCATGGGTCCACCACGCACTGACAAAAGCAAAGATAAGAACGAATCTTATCAAAGACAACCGACAACAGGCCTGTCGTATAGCCGAAAGAAAGCAAAAAACCAAGCGCACAAAGAAAAGTAAAGGATAAGATGGAATCTTATCCGACAAACATGGCAACATGCCTGCCATGATAGCAATGAAAATAATAAGTGCGAGGCGCACTGAGAGTCACGGACTATCAAATTGGACTGAGGGACCAGGAGGGTCATCATCAGATGAAGACGTACTATCATGTCGTTGAGGAGCTCCAGGAAGACCTCTTTCATGCTGTTCAAGCCAGACACGGGACAGGTGAGCTGTTCCGTCATTGTTTGGTTGTAAATGAGGCCGTGTAGGGAACAAGTAATGATCCAATATTCGTAGATCTTGATCTGGAGCAGGTGGCCTTATCACCATGGTGTGATGTAACAATACTCTCCTCCACAGGGTTGCATTGGGTCTTTCAACAAGATTCCTGTGATTTATTTTTACATAATAATGTGCTTTTACGAACCATGGAATTTTACACTGGATTAGAATGTTCCATTTCTCGCAGTGTCAGGATGCACATTAAGAAGAGGAGAATCAGACAATTTAGTAGGAAGAAATTTTAATAGGAAGTACTTAAAATGAGATGAGATATACTTCCTGTCTCCCAGAGATGGAGGTCGATTCCATAGATCATAATGCAATGGATGTTCTTCAGTCCACATCCTTGAAAACTCGAACCGCCATAAAGTGTCCTTTCTAGGTATCAGTTGTCTGAGCCTGAGACCTTCGACTGGTAAGAAATCTGGTTGTTCCACAGCATATAATGATCTCCATTGCCAATGGAGACAACATTTTATCATTGGTTCTTGAAGTGTATGATATTGGCGTCCTGGAATGTCTGGATCGATGAGAATCTACATTCAATATCTGACATGGCATATTCTTGAGTAGAGATGAGATCCTTGAAATGAGAAGCGTTTGAGCTTCTTGAGACATCTGTTATCATTCAAGACCAAACTATCAATCTGGGCCTTTGCATGTCTGTGATCCCAGATGGTTCCATGGGGTTCATGGAAGACTTGTGTAACCCCAACTGTCTTTGCAGTATTCAGTTCTCTGCTTACAAAGTCTGCAAGAGCATTGTTTTTCCCAGAGATATGTTCTACTGAAAACTCAAAGTTATCAAACCAAAGACCCCATCTTTGGAGTCTATTAAATGCAGTTTTATTGGCTGGATCGCCACCATTCAATCTTTTTCTAAAATCTTTAAGATCTGATCTAAGAATGAATGATTCATTTTGAACAAAAATAAGAAAGCCTTGATTGCTTTCTTTGCAGCCAATAATTCCTTATGCGAAGAATGGTAATTTAATTCAGAACCTTGAAGGCACCAGAAGCAAACCTGCATATTTTCTCTTTACCATCTTCAGCTTTTTCTTTGAGAATAGCTCCCCAAAACTGCTCACTGGCATCGCATTCTATGATTTTTAAACCAGGTCCTGGAAGAGACATGGCTGGGAGCTCACGAACCTGCTTCTTTATTCTCTCTGTACTGCTTGTGTCATCTCCTGAGTCCAAATAGGAGCATCTTTCTTGAGTCTTTTATTAAGCAAGACTGTCGGGCAGGCTATATTACGGTAAAACCAGCAATATAGTTTACACATCCAAGAAAACGCGTAACTATTGTTTTTCAAGGATTTGATCAGGAAAGTTCTGGATGTTGGCTACAACATGTTGTTGCATTGTGATAGTACCAGAACTGATTCTAATACCGAGGAAATCAATTTCCTCCTTGAAGACTTCTATTTTGAGGGGGACAGACAGATCCCATTTTTATACACAGTTTCATAAAATCTTTCTAGATGAGTTATATGCTCCTTAGGAGATTTAGAAAAGATCAGAATATCATCAATATATACAATGAGGAAATCTGATAACTCACCGAATATTTTATCCATAATCTTTTGGAATATGGATGGAGCTGTCTTTAATCCGAATGGAAGCACTTTCCATTCATACTGTCCACCTGGCACGATGAATGCCGTTTTGTACATGTCTTCATTTTTAAGAATATCTGCCAGAATCCGCTTTTAGATCGAACTTGCTATAGACTTTCGATCCTTTGATTCTTCTGAGGATGTCATCCTTGGCAGGTATTGGGTGTTGGACAGCAGCTATAAATTTATTGAGTGGTTTATAATCCACTACCAATCTTTTCTTATTTCTCAACTGCTCTCACTCCTTTTATTAACATAAAAGGCAGTGCAAGACCATGGTGAATTGGATTCTGAATGAATCCTGCTTTAGCAATTTCTGTATTTCACCATGACATTCTTTTCTCTCTGCAGGAGGCATTCCTCTGTGATGTGCCTTAAATTTGGGCACAACTTCATTTCCATCACTGTTCTTGACTAGCTGCAGATCTAGAGAACAATAGTGCTTTTTTCTGTTAACAAATGCATGTGGATCATCACTGCATACATTCTGTTTTATCTTAGATATAATCTCTTCTATACTTACAGAACAATTAGATATAGACTTATGGATCCAAGTATTGTTAACAGATTTTACCTTTGAGGTAAAGGAACTATAGACTGAAATGAATATCTCCTGGGAATTTGACAGGAGGCTGAAACAAAGATATATGATCTTGGGATATACTAAATGTATGACATTTTTGTAGAAAATCAACCCCAAGTAGACAGTCATAGTTCTCCATATTATGTTGATAAAATTCTATTTCAATAGAATTTCCTTCAACATTTATTTTAACCCTTGCCATATTTTTACAGATGACTTCCCGTTTATCAAACTTGATTTTAGTGTGGGTATTAACCCAACAATCAGCGGGAATAGCATATTGCCTGATTAAACTAATTTCAGCACCGTATCAACCATAGCATCTAAAACATATGGTTTGATATGAGGTATACAAATTGTAATGGCAATAAAAGGGTTTTGAGTGCAACTTAAAGTACATACCTTTGCACTCTCTTTCTTCTCTCAGATTCTGATATGTTTCTTCAAGACTTTCTCCAGAATCTGTCTTCTCTTTTTCTATCTCTGCTAGGAGCTTTCTGTATTCATCTGTGGCATTTGTTATCACTTTCTCTAGCAGATTCAATCCTGGATTTTCTCCAGATCTTGTAAACCTCCATTGAAGCTGGATCTGTAGAGGATTGTCCTGGTTCATATGAAGAATAAACAGGAGGACTGGTTCCTCTGCCGCGACCTCTCCAAGGTCCTGACCTACCCCTGGTGGGTATCTGTCTTTGCCTGATCCTCTGTTGGAACGGTGGTCTGACCGGGAAGGCTTCAAAGGGCTCATCAGACTGTTCTTCTGCTTGACTCTGTAGAGTGCTTTGTTCAAGCTCATTCTGTCTGATGTAACGATCCTGAAGATCTCTGAGTTCTTTGCTCAGAGCCATCTTTCTAGCTGTGTCCCATGGGGGACAGCTTTCATATACTGACTGAAGACTTTCCATCTGTCTTCTTAAGAGATCTGCGCTTGGAGGTATCATAGGGTGAACAAAATTTGAAACCATATTAATACTGAAGTTAGCAAAAGAGGGAACAGAACTATACCCACTATCTTCAGTACTGTCACTGTCTTCATAATCCTGCTGGATTAAATTACAGGTTCACCTTCTATGGATGCATAAGATATATCTGACGAAAGACTGTCAGAATCAGAAATAAAGACATATTCTTCATCATCTATGCCTTTATGGATAAGGCATTTACCTTGGCCTTACCTTTAGCAGAATCTCGCTGAGGACACTGATTTGCATAGTGGTCCTCTTTGCATATGTAGCAAGTAGGCTTGAACTTCTTTGACTTGCCTAAATGCTTATACCTTCTGAATTTAAACTTTTTCCGGGCTTTTTATCCCCGAATTTATCTTTGAATTTCTCTTTGTGTCTTCTGCCGTTTGGATTTCTTTTTCTTTTCCACACATCCTTCCCCTTTGAAAAAGGACAGTCTTTGCAAGAAGACTTTCGTCGGGAAGACTGAATTTCTGATTTCACCTGGACACCCAAATGGTTCCAGAGAGAACTGTTCACAGAAATTATTGCTCAGGGCTTTCTGGTGCTTAAGCGCTTGTTTGCGCTCCCACTTGTCTTTGCATAGTTTGGCATTACATTGATCTATAATTTGATTAATATGGCCAAAACTAAGTTCAGAAGTACGCATACCATGCATTGCTTTTTTGTATTGGGTGGAAAAGTATGGAGGAAATGATTCAATGTAACGAAGACGCATGGTCTCGTCATTGATGTTTCCTGAACTGTAGTAAAGCTTCTGCATGAAGCACTGGTATTCTTTTATGCGAGTCATGTCGCAAAGTCTTGCACGGAGAAACATTGCAGTATTCATCATTTTGTCGTCATCAATGTTGCCTATGAATTCTTTGATGACGGCTGCTGTTAGACCTGTAAAACCAGCCTGCAATATCATTTCTTTATTGGGAATTAAATCCCACCATTCTTTTAACACACCAACGAAACCGTTGGCTATAGTAGCAGCAATATTTCTAGGAGATCTACCATAAGTTTCTTGTTGGGTATTACCCCAACCAATCATAGCATGTATCAATTCTTTGATCTCTGAAACAGATTTACATTCAACCCTATAGAAGTTAGGTTGTAATGTTTGTATCTTAGTGGCTGCTTGAAATCCAGGAGTAGATGTTTCACCCATTTGTTCATCAAAGACTGGGGGTTCAAACTCTGGATTTTCAATGTGAGACTCAGCTGTTCCTTGTATGCTTAACATATTGACATTCTTATCCTTAAAGAATAAGGGTTTATCTTCTTCTAAGACTTCCTTATAAGATTTTTTAGCGAAGAAGGATTGGCTAATTCTTGTACTTGGATCAAGAAGTGCTTTGGTCCAATCTCCTTCTTTTCTAGGAGTGAGCTTTTGACTTATCTCTCCGTATTCGGGAATAATTCTAGGAAGCTCTTGAGTTAAGCATTGCTGAATCTGATCTATGCGAGAATGAGTTTTCTCATTCTCATCCTGAAGCTGAGAGATACCTGACTCTATTAGTTCATTTGTCTCGTGTTGTTCTGGAATTGATAGTACCTTTTATACCAACAATGTGATCAACTAATGGTTGTACTAAATCGATGTGATCGATTTATCTTAGTTGGTAATTCTACAGAAACATTATGAAGTTGTTGTTGTGCTAATGTTTCTATATTTTGAACAGATTTTTCTATTCTATCAATTTTTCCATCTAGCAACTTGAGTGCTCGCAAAGATCTCCTTTTTCTTAATTCAATTGCCTGCGTAAAAGGTTTTCTATGGCAGACAATTTAGTAGAAGTTTCTTGAACTTCTTCATGGACAACAAATAAAGCTTTATTCGTCCAGTTTATCATTTTAGAGCTCTCAGATGGCTCTATTTCTTTGTTCACAGCCCTTTGATACCAGAAGACTGCCTTCTGGGTCTGATCTGGTGATATCAGCTCATGTTGCTCTGTAATGGGAAAAGAAACTTTTGCACTGGTAGAAGCCATGTTGATAGTAGGCCCATTAACAGGGGCATACTTTTGACTTACAAGTTTTTCACAATCCGAACACCAAAGAAAGTCAGTGGAAGGATCATGTGTCAAACTTTTATGGCTACATAAGAACAACTTTTCTTCTGTCTGTTCCTTTTCATTCTGTGTATTAGAAGATTCACCAACAGTGAAGTATGATGATGTAGAGGCAACAGAATTACTTCTAGGCAACTGCTTTCTAGACATACCAACATCAGAATTTCTTCTAAAACTCAAAGTCACATTATCTTTATTTTCGGTGACAGAGGTAGCATTTTCTAATTTGGGTTTGGCTGATTGGACAAACTTTTTTGCTAAGGTCCATTCTCTGGGGACCTTTATGTCGGTTTCAGAGATTAACTCGGTTCTATTTTTGACTCTCCAAGTTAACGTGTGTCACCACGCTACTGCCCTTGGACACGCCATGTTTTACAGCTGGGTACATTGTGTTAACCAGTCTGTAGATGATTTTATAATGTATGGCCAGTGGACAAGATCCTGTGCGCATGTTGAGACCGGTGGTGGCTAAATGCAATTTTAAGGACAGTCTCTTGCGGCCATTCAAACCTGGTCTCCACAATGGACCCATTTCCTTCGAAGTTTATCCTAATTATCCGTGTCTCTTACAAAAGATGATCTCCTAGATAAATTGTAAAACCCCAAAACACATCAAATCCGAAAAATAAAAATATACGAGATGGGGAGTTAGACTAACCTTGACGGTCACCCGACCGAGTGATCTTACAATCGAGTGATGCACTACATTTCAGACTCCATATAGTTCTTGTGTGTGTGTGTAAGAATCGTACCCTAGGTGGCTCTTGTGTAATATGCACTTGATAACGAGCAATAACTAGATGTAGAAATGTAGATAGATGTGTGGATGTCAAAAAGAAATTCCTCTCCTATGTGTGCATGTAGAAAACACGGTCCCTTGTCCTTTGAGTGATTTCTAGAGGGATGCTTTAATGCTCTTAGAATGCCTTTTGGATGCAACCTTAGGTGGTGATAATAGATGCTTAGAGTTTGGTCCCTTATTATGGTCACATAACTTTGTATTTATATGATTCCCTTGTTGAAATTTTTTAATTGACAATTAAAAGGATGACCCATAAGAAAACAAGATGCATAAAATATAATAGAGTCCTAATAGAGGCAAGTAAGATACAAAGAGGTTGGGGGCACCCAGAGGGGATGAGGGTGCCTAAGTGTTGGTGTTTTGGCTAGGTGTGGTGTCTAGAGTCAATAAAGATAAAACAACAAAGATTAGACTAGGATTTGGGGTGTGCAAGACCAAAGAGGAAACTAGAAAGGTAGAAAAGAGGCCAAAGATAGATGTCAATTACTAGTTTTATTGCTTAGGAATCATATGCATAGTAGTATGTGATTAGGACCTAAAAATGTACCCAATTTTGTGGTTTAGTTTCTACATTTTCCCCCACTTTATGTTGTTGAGTGAATACTCGATAAAATAAAGTAGATAAGAGATGTGTACTTGATAACCATGTAGATGGATGGTGAAAGCATTCGAGGAGACAAGAAAAAGCGTGGAGTAAAAAAAAAGTGTGGAAGCTAAGGAAGAGGAAGTGACCCTAGGGGTGAAGTGTATGTGTTATGTCACATTTGTATCTGTTGTCATTGTCACTTGATGCTTGCTGATGTGGGGTTCCTTCTTGTTGCATATTAAGGACAAACCTATGAAAATAAGAGTGAAAGAGTAGTCAAATTATTGTATATGAAAAATTTGATCCAAGTATGTAAAAATGTGAAAAAATAGTAAAAGGAACATGTGCACCTGATCCGTGATGAGTAAGAAGGATATAAAGTGTCCTGAAATGCTATAGAAGAATGATTTTTTTGGGAGATCTCACAAAAAGAATGAGTTTTTGGGTGATCTCACACCAAGTGCAAGTTTTTTTGGGTAATCTCATGCCACGATAGAAGAGTGTTGGGGAGAAAGGTCTAGTGTTATTCTCCATCCCTGATTGCTTCCTAAAATTTATACACCACTGTATATGGTATGATCCTAATTTGTTCTATGTTTAATCTTGTTTGATCCAGTTTGATCCAAGTAGAAAAAGAAGATAGAATTCATTTTGATTGTTGGAGGATTGTGCTTGTATTATGCAAACTGCTTTGTAAATTGTTGAAAACTGTGCTGATATGAAAAATGATTGTAGCTATCCCCTAGTCATAAGTACGGGGAAGGGTCGAGGCACCTAAGTGATCATGTATGTATATCTGGGCATTGGCGTCTATGCTAAATTGATGACCCAAGTCAGATTCTAGGCCATTATGTGGTTGTAACCTTGTTATGTTCCCGAACTATGTAGGCATATACTAAATCTCTAAGTTGTTGTATGGGGTGGCTGATTCAAAAAATGTATGCCTCCCTCATTTGGGGTGTATGTGACATCACTAGGAGGATGCGGCCCAAAGGATAGGACTACATGCTGATCTAAAACCGATACATTGTAGGGGAGGGATGTGTATGGTACAAACTAAGGCACATGCGCAAATAAAGTGGCTAAAAACATCTGTTAGTGAAATCAAGAAAAATACACATATAGAAGAAAATGTGTAAGGTAGAAAGCAAGAAGACAATGTAGACTATGAAAAGTGGGTTTCAAACATGGGACATCAATCAAAATGTCACAAGATAGTCAAGAATCTCATCACCTCCATTTTCTTCCAGTGGAACAAATTTGTTTATGCCATCATCCCATGATAAGCACACCTTTTCAATTTAGGGTTTCATCAACTCATCATTATACTCTTTGACCGACTCCGTGATGCTTGGACATTCCTCCACCAATAAGGGTACCTCAAGATCCTCCTCGAAAGTCATGAAGAATTTTCCAAATTTGGAATTTTTTCACGGGATATCTCGTTATTGGTTGCGTTTGGCCATTGAGAAATATACTTCATTTTTCTGATGGGAATTATCTTCTTTGTTTTATTGTTGACCAAGATGGTGGCGTGCGACCAATATAGCTGCATATCTCCTCCAACATCTCAATAGAAGCTTTGGCCTAATAACATACCTTATGTGGTAGGCATGTCCGCTACAAGGATTCCCATTGTGATTTTATCATCGGAAAATTCGCTAATGTTACCTCAACTTATTTGATTTTTCCAATGAGAGGTATTTGTTTCATTTCCATAGAGAGGCATTGACTAGAGGTAGGGGAAACGGAGATACCAAGATATTTATCAAATTTCATAGGAACGATGTTGTCCAAGGCACCAGAGTTAATGATGCAATTGTTTAGTTTGTACTCATTAACCAACAAGGCTATGTAGAAAGGTTCTACCTTCCTAGAGGTGGAGGGTGTGGAGGCAAGACAGTTCATGGATGGAGTGGATTGAGATGCATGTAGTGGTTCTTTGGTTGTGGCATCTTTAGAAGTAGGAATAATTCCTTTGATATATTGAATGAGTCTCTCAAGTTGCTTGGGATGAGTTCTCAAGTATTCAAATTCGAGATTTGGAATTTTTTTCTTTTGCAATGGTCAATGAAATCAAAGGACGAAGAGGCGGTGGGAACATCATGGAATATGACAACGTTGACATGGATGCTTTTAGGATTTGTAGAAACTGATTGTTTAAGAGAAATTGAGGGATAATTACTTGAAGAAGTTAAAGGATTCTTGGTTATAGTGTTCTCATGTTTCTTCTCAATTTATCTTATTGAAATAGACTTTGGTATTCTATGCAATCCTAAAATATGTTATGATAATGTTTCAAACAATCATTCTTTACCGGTACAATCATTTGATATGGTTCACAATTAGTTCAACATCACCTTGAACCTTGATATTTTTTATCTTATTATATTTTTAACCTTCATGCATAATAAAATATTTTTATAACTTTTAGTGTTATTAGTATGCTTGAATTGAAACTTAAAGGAAGAAAAAAACATCTAATTTCCTAGAGATATAAGAACTACACTTAATTTCAACAAAGATAATAATCCGCGCCCTTTCCGCCTCCCTCGGCCTCCGATCCACCTCTGTCTTCCTTTGCTTGTGCCCTGTGCATGCCTCTGTCCACGCCCTTGTGCGCACCTCTGTCTGCGCCCTCTATGTGCGCCCTCGCACCCTCTATGCGTGCCCTTGCACCCTCTACTCACGCTCATGCCCTCTCGCTCGCACTCTTTATTTGTTCCCTGCGCCATGGTGGCTACCTCGAGCCCTTGCTTCCAAAGTGAACCCTAAATCTGACCCGGTAAGAACTCAACGGACAGGCGAGGGGGATGGTGACGGCACAGCTGTGGGGCTCATCTCAGAGGTTCCACCCTGGTCGTGGATTGACCTTTCCTTCACTACAGGGAGCTCCATTCCTCCACCTCAGAATGGCTGCGAAAACCCTAGCCAAAATCTACCACAAGATCCATCCGGGGTGTGAAAACACTGGTAATAGACATTTAAAATCTGTGTTGGAAGGATCAGTTCATGACAGATTGGAGCTCGACAGAGATGCTAGTCGCGGCCATATTGGGTCATCCTTCAAAAACATTTTAAACAACAAGGAATCTTCCATGAAACCTGCAGACATTACCCCATCTATTACTTTCGGGGAAGAGGTCATTTCCTCTGAGATTTACTACAAAGAGCATGCTCTGATTTGTAGATTCGGGGGACTATGGCCCAACCTTCCTATTCTTCACGCGTGGATCTCTGAGCACTGGACTCCAATTTTAACTGGAAAAATAGACTTGTATCCGTGTGCTAAAGGTATTTTCATTGTAACCTTCTCTTTAATAGCTGATAGAAACATCATTGCTTCCAAACTTTGGACCTGCCAATCTAAATATTTGATCATTAAACCCTGGTTTCCATCCTTCAACCCACTCACAGAATCTTTCTCATGGAAACCTGTTTGGATCAGGTTGCCCCATTTACCTCTCCAGTTCTGGAGTCATGACTATTTGACATCCATTGGAAATGCCTTGGGAACTACACTCTATATTGATTCTCAAACCACTAATTACACCCATACTACTTATGCTCGAATCCTGGTGGAACTTGACACTCGATAAAAATCTTCCTGCAACCATAGACCTTAGAGTGCAAAACAGAACTTGGTCACAACCTCTTGATTATGAAGGTCTTCCTTTTCGTTGTAGAAGATGTTTTTGCTTAGGGCACACCTCTACTGAGTGTGGGATGGAAAAACGTCAACATGAGAAGCGTAGCTGGTGGAGAGATGCACTTCCAAAACACCTAATTTTTGATGCAAAAAAGGGACTAGATTCAAATGCAGATACAAATATTGAATCCATTTCAGCCCCGGAAACCGAATCTCAAATTGTGAGCAGCATGAAAAATGCACAAGCTGTTGAGGGCAGCATGGAAAATGATAAATATCTCTCTCGTGTTAACAAAGTGGCTGTCCCAAAAGGAACAAATGCGACTAAGGAAAATACTCCTCCTTTGTCTTCTTCTCCAACCGCGAAGGCTCCATCAGGATGGGTTACGGTCAGCAAAAAGAAAAAATCTACCCCTCTGAAGGGTAGCACTTCGCCTTGATGATTCCTATCTCTGCTATTGGCTGGCTGGGCTACATGGGTCTCATTTTTCTTGGCTGGATAGTAGGTTGCTTCCAATGGTGTTGTTATGCCATTTTTGTTCGATTGTTGTATCTCTGTTGTTTTTTTGCTGTTGCTTTGTCTGCTTTTTACCGACAATTTTCATCGCAATCGAGCTCTATTGTTCTATTTGGATTTTGATCCATCTCTTATGCTTTAACTTTCAATTCTGGCTTCTGAGCCTTGGTGTACAAGGGTATAGTCCCTTTTAAAAAACTATTTGCCAATAATAATTAAAAAAAAGAACTACACTTGCTCTTGAACTAGAGGTAGAACAATTACCATCAATTTCCAAATCCCATACCTCATTGGGATCTTCTTCATTAAATTTAGAGAGATGGAATTTTCATTAGTAGTTATGAAATATGTACCCAATCTTGAAACTTCAAATAGATTCCGAGCTCATGGATTGTCTAACCTAGATATGATGTATTTTAGTTTTTCCTCAAGTTCAAGCTTCTCTGCCATCCCTTTTACTAGGAATTGTTCCTAGGACCAATCCACATGGATTTCACCACCTACATATCTATATAAAATTCCTCCCAATAACACTCAACAATTAGTTGGAATATATGTTACTAAGATTTTCATCTTGACCCTCTTCTTAGGAATTGTGAGAAATAAAAATTGGGTGTCATTTATTTTTTAATTTTGTTTCCATAGAAATAAAAATGCCTAAAAGGTTTGTTAAGGGTATTCCCTAGAGTATGATCTACCTTGGTGAGCATGACGGTGATTTGAAGCTCCTTAATTAATGATGCAATTAATGATCTTGAAACCATTAATGAGTAGGGACAAGTAAAAGGGTTCAATATTTTAGATGAATAGGTTGAGGAAAGATTATTTTGGGAAGAAATAGGTTTAGGATTGGTGAGAATCCCTTGAGAAGAATTCCTTGGTGGGATAATAGACTTGCCTTTGAAAAACTTGACTATTTTTTTAAACCGAGTATGATTAGATTGAAGGTACACATATTATGAAATTTGAATCTTGGTTTTCTTGGCATAGTCAATAATATCAAAAGTGGAATACGGAGATATTGATGAAGTGGTATAATTTTCATGGTTTGTTTTTATAGATATGGTAATGGTCTTTAAAACAATAAAGGAGATGGGTAAGAATGAGATCTTACCTTTATCTTAGGATTCTTATATCTTAGCTGAAATGGAAAATGAGTCATTTTCGTACATTATAGTTGGAGTGGAATTAGGATATTATTTTATTTAGCCTTCTCCTTCGAATTTTCAGCTTCCTTTTTCGATTTTGTGAACAAGTAAAAATAATGAATGACTAGCTATTAATATCATCATAGTCATATTCTTCATCGTATTCCATGTACCCAATATTGGATCACTAACTGCTCATTGTCATTTTCTTTAATGTAACCAACTTCTTCATCACCATATTTTACTTCTTTAACCATTTCTTCTCTTTCTTCAACTACTTCAATAATTTCATTAATAGAAGGGGCTTATATGTCTAGCATTTTTGAAAGGATGACAATTGATTCCTATCGTTAGTCATCGTGTTGATGAAGTTCCTTTAAGGGACATATTTTTAAGGAGTGGTTGAAGCATTTTGAACATTTTTTCTCAATGAAAACAAATCATTAGATAGATTCTATATCATTAGATCAGTTGTATTTTGATAAGAACATTAACCTTTAGGTTTTGAAGATTCTCTTCTTAACTTTCCATTCAAAATTAAATCATCTTCAACTTCTATGGTCATAGAGTGTGTAGTAGCTTGAGATCCATAATGTGTGATCTCTTCAAAATACAACCAAATTTAGGAAGTTGAGAATTAAAAAAGAAGCACTTTTGATTTTCTAGAGTCGGCATAAAATTAATGAGAATATTATTAATCAAAATTTTGAACTTGGAAATAAAATATTGCATGGGATCATGCATCTCTTTCTTAATTTAAATGATTTTTTCCATTAATACATGTACATATTATGCAGGTTTGAATCTAACTTTAAATTTAATCCATATGGCATCCCAATTGTCAATATAATGTGACGAAAAATGCTAAACCATTTAGTAAAAACATATTGAAGTGTTTCCATGAAAAATTAGATAGATACATATTCATGATGTACTCCTAATACTCTACATGTGATGCAAAATGAACCAATGTGTTTGTTAGAGTGTTAATTTCCATCACCTTTAGACTTTGGATTTTTTTTTCATGAACCATGAGGGAACTCATGTTGTGGGCTTGATAAAGATAAATGACCAAAGGATGGTCCCAAGGGACTTTAATTGGATGAGGTGTCACCATAGTAGGAAATATTCTATACAAGGGTAATTTAGTTCAACTTAAGAATAGATATCGAAAGTGTTGTATTTACCTTCACCTTCAATATTTTTTCTCTTATCAACTAGTGGTGACTAGTTGGAGGTGTTGATGCCTATTCTCGAGATTTCAAGTAAACCTTTCTCTCCTCGTGCATTCTTAGTATCCTGGAATATTTTTATGTGTTTCATTATATAATATACTTCTTAAAATGTTCCTCATAGCCCCAAGATTTGTATCTATAGAAAATTTTGTCATCTCGTAAATTTGTCACATCCTTTTGAACTAATATCTTGACTTTTTGTGTGTTTTATGAAGTATTCATGATTCCTACATTTATGAGGAAGTAAACAAGCTCATGGTGGTTCTAATGATATGTTTAAAACTTTGAAGAAAGGCTTTTTGCCTTTGGAAATTTCCCTTTTGAAAATTTTCATGTTTGTATTTGGTGCACATATGTAAACTACAAATTCATCCATGTCTCCCAGTCATACAAGAGTATTTAGATTATTTTCACACATGTGGGCCTTATAAACAAGTTTGTAACTTATGAAAAGTTGTAAGGTGAAATTCAATATTCATCTCTAGATGAAAGGATATTTCATGGATCTTGAAAATTGTGGGAAAATGTGCTTTTCATCCTTGCACTTTGTAAATTACATGGAATATTTCATGGATCTTGAAAATAGTTGATGAGAAAATGCAAAGTGTGTCCTGAGGTCCAATTGTTGTGACAGAGGACATGCGACACCTTCTTAGTACATATCAAGTTCTAGCATCTCATGAAGCTTTGCACTTAACATTTTTTTAGTTGTTGCGAAAATGAAAAGTGTGTCCTCATACCTGATCCCTTTTAAATATACACATGTGAACAACATGTATTTTAAATTGAATTATAATTCAATGGTTGTAATTGTGTGATAGAATTTAAAACTTTCAAAGAGATCGGGAATTTTTTTATCGCTAGGAAGTGATCCAAGGCCATTAAATTTGAGAATGAGTTGCAGGGATTAATTTTGAAGAAGAATTTGTGTCTTTTTGTATTTCTTGGTTTACAACCAGAGGTTTTAGTTGTACATGCAGGGTAAGTTCCACAAACTAATAGTTTTATGTTCTCAATGTTTAAAGGGTCTTAAGTATGTTTTTGATTTCCTTTATACTAGTTATAAGTCTCGTGTATATCAAGTTCATGCTTTTCACTCTAAATTCCAAGATGAACATCTGATTGGTTGGTATCTACGTCACCTTTAACATCAAAAGAAACATAGATGAAGTAACAAATATAAATTTAGGGAATGCTAACCTAATTTATTTTCTCTAAAGGCTTCATGCTCATGACCAAAGTGAATTAATGAAATATATTGATGCAAGTGGCATTGCTTTGGCCTCCAATTTTCCTCCCTCCATTCAATTCCCAAAGTTGGAATGGGCATGTGCTAAGAATTACAACCCTAAAACCATATAATTCCTAGATGGTAGTGGCACCAAAGTTCTTTCATTAACACCAGAGACATTCCAAGTAGTACTAGGGTTGCTTAAAAAAGGAGAAGGTGGATATCACTATTGAATCATATGAGATGATTGGGCCACCCACCATACTATATTCTCTAAGATTATGAACAATCAATGGTTACAAAATACTAGGGGTTCCTACACAAGGATTCCCAAAAATTTACAAGATCATACTTCATTGAGGAAGTTAAGGATATCATCACCCTATTAAGGCGAATGGTAAGCTTAAGCTCTGTTATTACTTCCAAGAGTGGATTTTTAGATACATACAAGTTATCCTCACTATCAAGGAGCATATTTGTTGGGATGAACTCTTTAAAAATCCATCCATGATCATCTCTTTAGAATGAATGTGCAAATATATGAATATTCAAAACAAAGATATGAATTCTACATGACATCCTATCTTGTGTATAATGTGGCATGTCATAAATATCTTCCTTGCATCCCAAGGATGAAAGAGTTCTCATACTTTAGAGTCTATGATGTATACCCTTAGTTGAATTTGGAAAATCAGGGGGCTGACTTCAAGAGAGATCATGATGCTTTCTTTACACCCATTATTTGCTTATTCAAGTCAAATGGGAACAATATAGAATATATACACTAATGTAAGGAAATTGATCAATGATTTTAGTTTTTTATTTTATTAAATTTAGGTTCTTCACCTACATAAGAGTGAGTGGCTTCTAAGGAACTCCATATATGTTGCATAGGTACTTGGATGATAAGTGGGCACTTATTGAATTGTCTACATAACTTGCTGAAGTATATAGGCTGATTGTAGGGAAGCACAAGACAAATATCAAGTTCCTAATTACTATTGGGAGGTATACATGCTCCATCATTATTAAAGCAAGGATTTTGGGTTTGTAAATGAACATAATGGGCATGTAGAAGTTCCAAGAAAGGCCTTATTATGATATCAGATGGGTAATGCATGTAGTCCTAGGGAGCTCATAAAAGCATGAACCTCATTATGAGGACTATTGGATGATTGCAAGGATGAAGAGGAGTTTAGGCTTAGATATTTCTCTAGGATGACCTTGACAAAAATAATTAACTAGAAGAATGTTGTTATTCAATAAGGCCTTGTGGATGATGACCAAGTAATAAGAAGGTTTTATATTGAAAAAAATTGGCTGCACAAGTAGTGGAACCACTTGATTGTAGCAGGAGAGATTCCATACAACTACATGACATAAATACTAATGTTATGATGAGAACCTTGATTTGGCTTATGTAAAAGTTAATTGATTTATCACTTCAAAATATTGTGGTGTTGAGAGAGTTTATAACTTTTTTAATTCTTAAGGAGGATATTCCTCCTTTTAAAGAAGGTGTGGCTAGCATGGATCCTTTGAAAGGTAAGGAAGATCAAGTATCATCATAGAGGCCTACTTCTAGGATGGTGGGGGATTGAGTACAATAAAAATTACTAAAGCTAACTCATTTTCTCATTTGATACAAAAGGAAGAATAAATGTTGGTGAGTACCATGAAGGATGTACCCATCACTTAGGCAATTCCACTACAATCTAAACTACCACATGCATCAAAACCTATGACATCTAATTTATCTCCTCAAATACCCTCAAGAAAGGGGAAAAGAATGAGGGAATCTCTCCCATAATCTAAACTAGGAATCGACCAAACAATGGGTCCCATGTAGGAGAAGGGAGATTAGGAAGAGTGTGCACTTAGGAATTTTTAAGAAACAAGAAATCTAGAGTTGAAACCACTACACCATGGGAAATTGCGGGATTAATTGTCATTGAAAATATTGCATCTCCTAAGGTACATGAAAAGGAGGTGGAAATACCTAAGGTGGTTGATACCACTCCACCCATAGAAACATAGGGAACTCCTATTACAACATTAAATCATGATAAACCAACTATGGAGGTTGAAGTTATGGACATTGGAGAGTAGGAGGTATCACACAGAATTTTATGATTTGTTGCAAGGCCCTGGAAAGGAAGAAGGATATGATCTTCCTTTAATTGTAAACCAATAGGTAGAAGTTCTAGAAATGTAAATTAATGGGGAAGGTGGTGTTCCCACATTGATTCAATAACTTGTAGTTGAGGTGTTTTCAATTGAAGCAAGTTCAGTGGAGGTAACCCCAAAAGAGGTAATTTTATTTGAAAGGGAATAACCTCATATTAAATTAAGAATTTCCAGTTATGAAGGGCAAGTTACTCTAAGTGATCCTCTTGATAAAGCATTGGAAGTAGTTGAAAAGACATTAGAAACCCAAGAAATTTCCAATGAACAAGAAGAGGAGAAATATCAAGAAAAACATGAAGGTCTAGCTCATGAAATAGCTCCACTTGATGAGACTAATACTAATTATAAAGGATCCATGACAATTGACACAAGTATAAGATAGCCTGACCTGAGAAAGTAGATAAAGATGTGGAGGTTTCACAATCACATGTTATTATTCTTGATGTTACCCCATCTATCTCAAAATAAATTGTAGTTGCCCCAAACACTTCCCAATAGCTACCACAAACTCAGAGGGAAGGAAATACTCCAACTACAAGGTGGTTGGGAGCATCCCTCCAAAGAGGGAAAATGTAAAGATTTGGTTGTAGGTTGTCAGCCTTAAAAGTGTCATATCATCAAGGCAACCAAGGGCCCCTAAAAATGGCAAGATACTACAAAAAACTATTGTAGGTCCCCAAGGAGAAAGGTATATATAAATTTCAACTCCTAAGGGAGATAAATTAAGCAGCGAGGCCACCAATCTGATTATCAAGTTACACAAATACAATTTTGGAGGCCTACTACATAAATCTTGAAACATGAAGCCTCAAGTAACTATGGAAGGTATCTTCAAAAAATAGATAAATAAAAAGAGAACATGAAGTAGTTAAAAGAGAAGGTTCATATTTTATCAATTTATGTACAAAAGTGACTGCAACCCCCTTCTAAGAACCAAGAAATCACTACAACTATAACCTTAAAGGAATTAGTGGTTATAAATGATTTAAAGAGAATAATAGATACAACCAAAAAGTGGTAGGAGTTAATAAGAAAGGGCATAAAATCCATAAGAATCACTATGGAGCTATAAGTAAGTATATGATCAAATGGAAGTTTCCAAGGAGAAAATCGAAAAGTTTCATGATGAGATGGAGTGTTGGGATGGGTTAAAAACCAAGCTTAAGGCCATAAATATTATTAATGATCAATTATTTTAATATGAGAGTATTCTACACCCATATTGCAGAGGAAGGTAACATTAGTATGCAAAGTCCATCAAACTAAGGACAACTACTTTAGGAGGATGCATCAACAAACTCGATGGTACTAAAGATAAAGATGGAAAGTGTATTGATGATTTGGATTCAAAGCTGGAAAAGATGTCTCATATACAATATGCACACACCCCAAGAGATGCAGATGTTGAAAAGCTGATAGAGATTCTTCACCAAAGCATGTTAGGGGGCATTGGAATATTCTTCTTCAAGTTTCAATTATACTTCAATTCAAAAATTCATTCATTTAGAAGGAAGTATAAATAAATTGGCTAAGAGGGTAAAGAAAAGAAAGGCTATTTCTATTGAATTTGATAATTTTTTTCATCACAAGAAATTGTTTTTATTTACCATGTTGGCCAGGATCAAGATCCCCTCATTAATATGTTTAAGAGATTCGATGCCTACACGGAAAAATTTGAACACAACAAGGGGGTTAATTAACTTGGATCTTGCAAAATATTTCACTCCTTTTTTTACTCTTTTATTCTATATCTACTTTATTCTTTGTATTCTCTCAAGGGAAATAAAATATTCCTAGTGATTTCATGACAAATAAATTCATGGGCTAATAAAAAGGGATGATTACATAAAATCAACATCTTTTCCTATAAAGCACACATCAGCTGGTGATTGGGCAATAAATGAAAAAACAATGTATTCACACCAAGGAATATTGTTTTATCTCCATGGGAAAAATCATGACACATAACCATTCCAGATGGGTGTATAAAGGTGGAATATTTTTAGTTAGAAAATATTCTCTTTCATTTTGGTAGGCCCAAGATCCCTTATTACCCATATTTTCTTTCTCCAGTTAGTTTTGGGGAAATTGGGGTATCTTCCTCTATGGAATTTTTATATAAGAATGGGGGATTATCTTCATTCTAAGAGGGGGTTATTTTGTTGTTGGTTTGGTAATTAATTGATATATCTCTAGGTTATAATTATCTGGATGTATAGAAGTTACGAGTCTAAATTTTTAATGCTAAGGTGGTTCTTGATTTGATAACCATTAACAAACATTGGGGGCATTTAGTTTATGTCCCCTTGTTTAAAATAAGATGAATAGAACAATTTGTTTTGATTCAGTCATGGATTTGAATATGTATGTTTAATATTTGATCAATGAATTATAACTTTTATTGCAATATTTTTTATTTTTTACATCTATATATAATACACAAGATTAACCTTTGGTTATTGCATCTTCTTGGTTACTGAATAAATATTGTGTTATAACATTTACTTTATAATATTTGATCTAGTTATAAAAACCTTGTTGTAATCTTTATTTTGAATGATCTCTATCATACTTTGATTGTACCTTAGGTGTATGAAAATGGGGGTAATAAACATCTTTTTGTAATTCTTACACAATCACTTTTCTTTGAGGGTTCTAAAGGTTTTCTGGTATCATTTGCATGAATTGGGTATTAATGAATGCAAATTTCCCTTTGAAATTTGTTCTTACTTGATTTTATCTTCTCTGCATTCTAAAGTAGTAGGTTATCATGAAAATAATTAGAATGTTTCTATTATGAATTAACCATCATCCATTCCCCCTCTTTCTAACTAAAAATATCCTACCATCCTACCCTTACAAACACATTAAAGTTTGTATATCATGTATGTGTTTGTCTAAAAATTGCATTACCTTTTTCTATTATGAATGCATTGGCCTTGATTCAAGAATATTATTATTACAAAATCATTAAGATCCATTTAATTTGTTATTTACGCAGATATGATGTTTGTGAACAATTTTTATCTGTCTTTAGTAACTTGTGTTTGATACACTAAGTATGTGTGATATCGTGTGACAACTCTTGCGAGTAGGTATTGTATTCATGGCTATCATTATATCATATTTAATTACCAATAATTTTAAGGATATTTAATCATAATATCCCCCTCATTCAAGTTACCCTTGGTTTCTCTCACCCTGGTTCACGTAGAGCTAGAAGTAGAAGGGTTTAGCCATCCATTTTGTAAGGTGCCTCCTATTCATTTACAAGACCCGGTGATAAGATAATTTTGGATATATCCCTAACTTAAAATGAAATATCATTTAGATCTATCATTCTTATAGCCATTATATTTCAAAGTTGTTGCTAAGTCCTTGAGGTGTAATATTGAGAGCCAATAGAAGGTCTAGGATTTTGACTTTGAGGTGTAAGATTAAAGTTGTGTAGCCATGATAGTTAAAATATTTGGTAAACTACACCTCACACCCTACTTATATGATTGGAATTGTTCCCATCCAATTCTAATGGAAATAAAAATAAATGGATGTAAGAAATAAGGAATTTGTTTGGTACAATGTTCCCTAACTTGTTAACAAAAAGAACATAACTTGCATGTCTATGTTCCCAGTAGAGTCATAAATAAATTTTGGTTGAATATTTTGTCAAAGAAAAATATGGTGTTCAAATACAACACATGGAAAAATTCCTCCTTAAATAATGGGATGCACCATGTTTATTGCTAATTTTAGAACAATTAAGGATTATTCACAAGATATTCACTATTCTAATCATGGGGTAGAATATCATCCTAGTATATTTTATTTTGAAAAGTATGGATTTATAAAATAGAGGAATGTAGTTCTACTAGAATATTAGAATGGAAATATAAGAGAGAAAATTAGAGAAATACTGAAAAAGAGACTTGTTCTTTAGAATGGAAAATACAGATCCTAATCTACTCACAAATTTTAATAATGATAACAATAAAATAAACTAGTACTTGGTAGCATAATTATAGAATAAAAAGGAAGCAAAATCCATTGAAACTAATAGCAATAACATAATACCAAGATTAACTTCAACACAAAGTTTGAAAGTTTTGATCTTTTTATTCCTTTATTGTCAAAAAAATAAAATACAAAGCTTCTTTTCTTCTCACAAAACTCTAGAAAAATAATGTTTTTCTCTAAAGTAAAAAGTATTTGAATGATTTGAACATTATTACATTTATAGACAAAAAGAGTGAGTGAAAATAGGGACAATTGTAACTTTTGACTAATTCCCAATATTAAAAATAGAAAGTAATAAATCAACTTGATTTACACTTCTAGACTTATTCCACCTTGAAAATTTGACCATGTTAAATACATATTGACCAGTTCTTGTGCAAAATGACCAAGTCAATTTACATGTTGTACGAAAAGATGCAAAAACATCTTAGAAATTTACATGTTTGAGAAAATTATTAAAATACACAAAAACTTCAACTTGCTTCCTTATCATGCTTTTCCTTTTGCACATCTTGATCAGTCGAGATGTTAATGACTTCATATTTTGTGACCCTCTTCCTCTATTGATATTCTTAAATAGTATTTTCATTTGACCCACATGAACATAGATTGAGTACTTCATAAGTATTAACCACATTGATCAACTTTCTTAGAAGATTTTGAACCTTCTTCATAATATTTCTTAAGTTATCCAAAATATTTTGATACAACACCATCTTGTCAATTGATTGAAGATTAAATATTTCTTCAAAATTTGAATCCTCTTTGACCAATATTTTGAATTCAAGAAAAATGGTGTTTGCTGGTAGTGTACTTATATTTTCATCATGAAACTTACAAAGAATTTTAAAATTTTCATTATGGAATTTGAAGGTGGAGTTCATCCCTTCTCTTCATGCTTCTTGTAAATTCTCCACAACTTCATTTAAAATATAGACATGAAACTACATAGCTTCATAATATTCATACTTCCTATCCTATCCTTCATTCAATTTCTCATTGATGAGAATATCTATATCAACCTTATTTAGTTCAATCAATGCTTTAAGAGTGAGCTCCAAATTATTACATTCATCTTCAAAATCATTACTCATCTTTCCAACTATTAGATTATTTTCTATAATGTCATCATAGAATTTAAAGGGTTATTCAAATCATTCTTGTCCATCTTTAATAAGTTGTTCAATCCAAGAATTAATAACCCTTTCCTGTTTTCCTATCTTTTTGGATAATGCGCAGACGATGCATCGAATATTTTTGTTGAGAGAGTGGTGGTTCTTATGTGAAACAAATATTAAATATCAACCTTCTCATTTATTTCTACCCTTTTTACCTTTTCCTTATTAATTTGTTCAAATAGAGTTCCAATGGAAACTTGGACATCTTACTTGATGCCTTCCATAGTAGCTTTTCCCATAACAACCCTAGAAATGTGATAATCTATAGCACTTATATCAACCTGGTTTTTATCCATAGTTGACACAACAATTTCATAAAATCTCTCCCAGTTGATCAATGGTAGTATGAAAAATCATCTTTGGCTTATTTTTTTCCAGGAAGGAGTTCGACCTAACATTTCAAAATCAAATGCTTTAGGGGACACCTAATTATTTTTTGTCTTCGGGTTTGTCTTGTTAAGTAGGATGAAGTAGAAGAGGGAACTAACTTCATCGTATTGAATTTAATGTGGATGTATAAAAATAAGCTATATTGACATAGCATATAAATACTAAAACTAAAAGGGGAGGAGAGAATAAGATAACTATGGCAAAGGTGGTAGAGTAAATGATATAGGAACTAGGAATAATACTTGGAATAGGAATGAAAATGGTTGGTGGAGGAGGAGGAATATTTAGAGGAGAACCCATGAGAAGATTAATCCTGGTGGGAATAGGTGAAAAGTAGGAGAAAAAATGAGCCATAAGGGAATTGGGTGTGGGAAAAATGAGAGCAAAGGATGTGAGAGTGGTAGTTTTAAGGAGTGAGAATGATGTTGATACTAGAAGTATGGGAGGAGCATGTATCTAAGGTGGTGAGGAAAGGAGAGAGATATGAGTGAAAATAGGAATGAAATGAATAATCCTTGGAGGAGATATCAAAAAGAGTTGTTTGAAAACAACACTAGTTGGTAGCCCTTGAATTTCCTAATGTAGAGGAGAATCAAAATTCACCATCATTGTTAGAATAAAGGAATTAGGAGTCCATTCACCTTTACTACTAAATTTAAACTTTATTTGATTTGTGGGGGAATTTTATTTATCATGAGGATTTTAATAGGGGCCCAATCAGATAGAGTCATCATGCTTAGTTGACATGTTTTTTAAATTTCAATGTTCTTAGGTGGAATTACCAAAGATATGAGTTAATGAATGGTATGATTCATAATACTAGTGGAATATTATTTAATGAGAGGTGCACTCTTTGATCGGCTAGTTGATTTCGGGAAAATCTAGTGTTTCAAAATTCATTTGGTTTTATATATTTTCCAAGAAATCCCTGTCATTGTATGTGCCCTCAAGAACATCGATTTTGGACCTATTCGAGAGTTAACTGTAATAATCCTTATTTCTTAGAGAAATTTCATCTTTGTAGTCAATCCATATGTCCTCAAGTTCATGGACATGTATATGTGTGGTTCTAAGAACATTCAACATCCCCTATAATCAAAATTGAGCCTTGGGTGGAAATATTTCAATGTCACCCTCTACATTTCAGCCACAACATTCTTAGATTTAATGATATATGAGCATGAGTAACAAACAATAAAAATGGGGAAGTGAATTCCCTCTTTGTGTTTCCCTTATTGAAACTTGTGTAAATGCATTAGTTGTCTTGCCAATTCTATTAGAATCCATTTATCACTTGGGTACCTTGAGAGGATATATGGACATCCTTATAACCATACTACCTAGATGTAAGTGAAGGTAAGGAAGTGAAGAAAGATGCATCCCCAATGTTACTCCAAGAATAATTTTTACATGTGTATTTCATAATTTATTTATAAAACTTGTACATTGTGTTAGGAAATAAGGAATAAAATATGCAGAACAATTCCTCACATAATCACAAAAAAGAGAAACTAATATGCGAAAATATTACAAATCTTGAAATAAACGTGTAGAATAAAATAACACAACACAACGAGACAATATTTAACGTGGTTCACCCAATTTGGGCTACGTCCACCAAGAATCACTTGCTCATATTTTATTACAAGCCACCACTCTCTCAATACAATACCCAGATCTGTTTGGAGCTATGCTCACCAAAATCTACAAAATTCACACTGAACTCGAAACATCGTAATATTACATAATACCTACCATATACACAAAACCACATAAGTAGACAAATGCTTAAGCAGTTTTACAAAAGCGTGTGTATCAAAACCATGGGAAAAAAATGTTCCATAAAAATATAGGTCAAAAATCCCACCCATATGAGAAAAGCACATTTCTGGTATATTGGACATGTTTTTTTCGAGGCCAATTTTTTTTTTTTTGGGGCTGCACCCCTGGACCCTGCTTGAGGCCCCACCTAGTCCCGAACCTTGGTGAGACAATTGTGGAAAGTGTACAATAATCTTAGTGTAAAGTATTCAACAATTTCACACACCAAAACAAAGCTCCACAACCTAGCAATCTCCATCTTGGAGACTAGTTTTCCATTGAGCAAGCTTCTCAACCCTTCACTAGTTTCCGTGAAGACTAACCAAAGCTGAATACAACTTTAGTTTTTCCCTTGTGACCACCTTGGTCATCATGTTTGTAGGATTTTGACTAGTATGAATCTTCTCTAGCTTCAACTTCTCTTCCTCCAAATTTGTCCTGATGAAATGGTACCTTAACTGTATATGCTTCATCCTAGAGTGGAAATCAGAATTCTTAGCTAGGTGTATAACACTCTAACTTTCACTATGCAACTTTTCTTCCTCTTGCTTATGCCCTAATTCCTCAAGAAATTGTTGTAACCAAATCATTTCTTTGCTTTGCCTATGTGGTAGAAACATACTCAATCTCCATGGTTGATAGAGCCATTGGCTTATGTAGTTGTGAAATCCACTCACTACTATCACACCTATAGTGTAAACATAACCTATCATGCTCCTCCTCCTGTCTAGATCTCCATCCATATCTGAATCTACATAACAACACAAAGTGGTGTTTGATCCACTATAGCAAAAATGATCCCCATGGTCCCTCTCAAATATTGAAGGATCCACTTTTCGCATGACATTGATCTCTACCGGATCACTCATAAATCTACTCACTGCTCCCACTACATGGGAAATATCAGGCCTAGTGCACACCATGGCATACATAAAACTTACAACCACTGATGACTAAGGTACCTTGGACATCTGGTTTCTCTCCTCTCTGTCTTGGGACACTGCTCCTTTGATAACTTGAAATGGCTTGCCAAAGGAGTCCCAACCGGTTTAGCATCCTACATATTAAACCTCTCTAATACCTTCTTAACGTACTCTTCCGAGATAAAGTTAAACACATTCCTTCCTATCTCAAGATATCCTCATACCAATGATTTTTTTGGCTGCTCCCAAATCCTTCATAAGCAAAGGATTAACTTAGCTTCTTCTTGAGTACTTTTATTTCTGCATGTTTTTACCTTCAACCAACATGTCATCCACATACAAACACATGATAATATAACTTCCATCCATAAATTTCTTTTGTATACATGCAATGGCCAAGAATTACAACCTTTCTCCATCATGAAGCTATCAAATTTCTTATACCATTGATGTGGAGCTTGTTTCAAGCCATACAAGCTCTTCTTCAGTTTGCACACCATCTCCTCTTTACCTTTGACCTCATAGCCCTCTAGTTGTTGCATATATAGATCCTCCTCCAAATCACCATGGAGAAATGTAGTCTTTACATCAAGCTACTCTAAGTGCAAGTATTCTGCTACAACTATTCCAAGAACAGTTCTAATAGAAGTCATTTTTACTACAGGAGAAAAAATCTCATCAAAATCTATACCTTTTTTCTGTGTAAACCCCTTGACCACCAACCGGGCCTTGTATCTTTTCTTGCCTCCTTATTCCTCTTTAACTTTGTACACCCACTTGTTCTGTAATGCTCTTTTTCCTTTAGGTAGCTTCACCAAAACCCATGTTTGGTTCTTGATGAGAGCATGATGCTCCTCATCCATGGCTTACTCCCACTTCTTCCTAGAATCTACCTGCATTGCTTCATCAAATATCTCTCGGATCTCCTTTGTCGGTGAGTAATAAATAATAAAGAGAAGGAGAAAAATGTTCAGGTTCTCTTCTTACCCTAGAATACCTCCTCAATATAGGAGTTTGGGGTTCTGTTGAGGAGGTTCTGAACCGATTCATGCGTCACTTTCCCATCTAGAAGATCGTCTATCGTTGCATATTCTTTCTTGGATTCTTCCCTATTTTCTTGCAATCGATGATTATACATAAATTTCTCATTAAAGACTAGATCCCTAGATTGAATGATTTTCTTGTCCTTAATACTCCAACATTTATATCCAAAGTCATCACCACCATAACTAATGAAAGTGAATTTTTCTGATTTAGCCTCTAGCTTGGTCCTATCATCCTTGTCTATATGGACAAACACATCCCATCCAAAGAATCTAAGAAATGAACAATCAACTTTCTTACCATACCAAGCCTCCTCGTTATGCCTCCATCCAAGGCACTTGAGGGTCCTTTGTTTATCAAGTACGTAGATGTGCTCACCGCTAGTCCTACATGTAACCTCATGCTCCTAGCATGTTCCATTATTGTTTTGTTCATCCTTTCGACACCCCGTTTTGTTGCGGAGTTCTGGAACCATCTCTTGCCTATGGATTCAATTCTTAGAACAATAATCATCAAATTCATTGCTGCAATACTCTCTCCATTATCTCGACCGAGACATTTTAGTTTAAGACTTGTTTCATTCTCAACCAAGGATTTCCATGTAAAAAGTGTCAAATACATCATATTTGTTTCTAATACAATAAACTCAAACTTTCCTTATTGCATCATCAATAAAAGTAATATAATAACTTGAACCCTCAAAAGATGATACCCGAAGTGACCCCCACACATCAAAATACACCAGCTCTAACTTACTCTCTTTCTTTTTAGGTCTAACCTTGAGAAACCTTACTCACTTATATTTCCCATTAATGCAATCCTCATAGAACTCCAAATTTATTTCTGTATGTCTAGGAAAATCCTTCTTTATGATTTCCATGCCCTTATGGCTCATATGACCAAGCCTATAGTGCCACAATGTTGTATCTACTTATGAAGCCATAAGATTAGAAACATTAGTGCTATAAGTGGTTAAATACAAGGTTCCAACCTTCTTACCTCTTGCCACCACAAGAGAACCCTTCATAACCTTCCAAGATTCTGATGTAAATATCATAGTATAAACATCACTTCCCAACCGGCCCGTTGATATCGATTTCATTTTAAAGTAGGCACATGTATGACATCCTTCAATAACCACGTATTCACATTCTCGCATCTTAACCTAAACATATTCTTTTCCAACTATATTGCAAGGCTCATCATCACAAAAAAAACATGTCAAAAATACCCTTGAACATAATCAACAAAATAATGCCTATGTGGAGTAGCATAGAAAGAAGCCCCCAAATTTAAAACCCAAGATTTAGTAATATTGTGAAAAGAAAGAATCAAAGCATCCTGACATACATTACCCATTGCCACATTTCCCTCCTTGTTTTATTCCTATTGTTTCTTCTTATCCCAAAGCTCCCAATAGTCCTTCTTTGCATGCCTAGACTTTCCACAGTGCTAGCATACTATCTTACTTTTGGATTTTGACCTTGCCCGATCTTTCAATTTTCCATGGCTTCCTCTATTCTTCTATCTCCCTCTAGTTTCCACTATCAAAGCATTCCCTGAAGTAGAAGATTCCCAAGAGTTTTTTTCTTTGCAGTTCCTCACTTAGAATCACCCCTACAACATCCTCAAACTTCAACTTTGAGTTAGCTGGAACCGAGTTGCTTACCGCCATTACTAGGCTATTCCAACTCTTAGGTAAAGAGCACATAATTAATAAATCCCTAACTTCTTCATCAAATTCTATTATAACCAAAGCTAGAATATTTACAACCATATTAAAATAATTCAAATGATATGCTACCTAACCATTCTCATACATCTTCATATTAAACAAATTTTTCATTAAAAATATCTTGTTAGAGGAAGAGGGTTTTTCATACAACTTCCTTAATGCATCCATCAGTTCTTTTGTAGTCTTTTCCTTTGAAACATTAAATAGTACTAAATATCAAGACATTGCTGGATTCTCCCAAGTGCCTTCCTATTAAGAAAATACCATTCCACACGTCTGTCATGCTCAAGGGTTTGTTCACCTTATCGACAACATAATATAAATATCCTTCTCCGATAAAGGTAATCTTCCATCTACATCTTCCAAAGAATGAAATTTTTCCCTTTGAATTTATCAACCCTTGATCTTCCATCATTTTCCATAAAGACCCACTCAAGCTAAAAATTTTCCGGGATTCAACACTTCAGCAAACCAAACTAGGCTCTGATACCAATTGTTAGGAAATAAGGGATAAAATATGTGGAAAAATCCCTTACAAAATTGCAACAATAGAAACTAATATGCAAAAGATATTACAGATCTTGAAATAAAAGTGCAGAATAAAATAACACAACACAAAGAGACAATATTTAACGTGGTTCACCCAATTTGGGTGACATCCACCAAGAATCACTTGCTCATATTTTATTACAAGACACCACTTTCTCAATACAATACCAGATCTGTTTGGAGCTATGCTCAACAAACTCTACATAATTCACACCCAAATTCAGACACATATGCAATATTACATAATACCTACAATATGCACAAAACCACATAAGGAGACAATCGCTTAAGTAGTTTTACAAAGCGTAGGTATCAAAATCATGGGAAAAAACGTCCCATAACCCTATGGGTCAAAAATCCCGCCCATATGAGAAAATCACGTTTCTCAAGTATATCGGGCACATTTTGTTTCGAGGCCAAATTTTTTTTTTTGGGGTTGCACCTTGAACCGCCACTCGAGGCCCGGCCTGATCCCGAACCTTAGCGAGATAATTATGAAAAATGTATAGTCTTCAACACTTTCACACATGAAAACAGCTCATGCAACCTAGCATATTGTTGGTACTTGATTGAATCATGTCAAAAATCATGGAACATATTATGTTTGTCTCTATATGTGTCATTATATAATATGGTTGTTTTGTTATCTTTACAATCTCTCGGGTTGTTTCATGTGCTCTCGACCTCTAATTGTTAAAATCATGTTGTGATCCTATCCATATATCTCGAGTTTCTTTCCAAAACCTTAACATTTCCTTAGTTTCTTGTTCTTTTAATAACTGTAAGTTTAATTATGTAGGAAATGTTGTTATAATTCTAATTATATATTCAAGCTTTTGAAATAAAGTCCTTTTCTTTTGGAGCTTAAATTTTTATAGTTTTCAAAGTTTGTATTTCTACAAGTTTGCAAACTATAGTTTCACCCCCAAGGCTCGACAAAGGGAATATTTGGGGCTTTTGGGCATATGCGGGTCTTTCAAATAAAATTTGCATTTTTGTAAATTGGTGAACTGTATTTTCAAGTATGAGCCTCATAAAAGGAATATTCCATGGATATTTCTTCATTCACTGCCATTTACCAAAGTAAAAGTTGATGCAGATTTACAACTTGTAAATTCTTCTCCAGGGCCCAAAAAAGAGACTATTAAGAGAATATCAATGCTAAAACAAAAAAAGTAACTTCACAGATTTGTAGTTTACAACTTCGTAGTATTTATAAGTCTACAAGCTACACTTCCACCTATGAATCATGATAGCAAGGACATGTGGTATGATATTATTACAATTGACAAGAAAGGATGTTTTGCAGTCTCACAGTTTGCAGTTTCAAAATTTATGTGATATTGATAATCGCACTTCTAACTCCAAAGGCCGGCAAGAAGGAAATACATCATCATGTGGTGACATCATACATTCAAGACAACTTGGTTGTCTCACGGTTATCAATTTCACAATTTTTGCAATATTTATAACTAGTCTCCTAACCCTACCGACTTGAAGGAATACGGACATATAAGTATCCCGCAAATAATAAAAAACAAAGAAAGTTGTCAAGCCACTTGTGAAGGTATTAAGGAACAAGACAATGAGAGAATAAAACATCATTTTATTAAATCGATGTGGCCAATTTTCCCATATATAAGGACTTTATTTAGACATAGATTAAAAGATCAAAGGTCATAGTTTTTAAAAAGATATGGACTTATGCCCACCATTAATGGCAACATGCGAAGAGCACCATATGGTCGAATTTCATGAAAATTCCCACACTTTGCATTCAAATTTCAATATTTCTAAGTGTTTTGGATCCATATATAGAGAATAATCCCTAATTTCAAAGTTTAAGTTTCAAAAGGATCCTTTTAAAATCTCTAATGCCATTTTAAGTGATATTACCATTTCATAGGAGAATTCCATCCAATTTTATGTGGATAAATTTCTTTATGGGGTTTCTATGTTTTTGGTGATGTGATGTTTTAGTAAGAGTTGAAAGAAGGTTTTATACATCAAAAGTTATTATCAGTCCATTTCCGAAAGAATTGTCGCCATTTTTCCCGAAATATAGAGATTCAATTTGCTAGTGTCCCAATATCATCCCATATTAATTTTGACTTAGACAAGATTATAGATATAAATATAGGTAATGCAAACTTAGATGACTTCCTCCAGGAGGTTACGTGAAACTAGAAAAAATAATTCATGGAGAAAATTGAAAGGAGTTGTAGACACCAAATTTGGGTCACACTCCCCTTGGTCCCCTTCAATCAACCAACGTAATACATTTAACTAATTACGACCCCTTCATCGCATACTAATAATCATCCTCACATTATTAATTAATTTAATTATTTTAATTAAGTTAATTTCACCCTCACACCTCCACCTCATCATTACACCTCACCCTAGACCCATTCCAAGGGCATTTAACTCATAATGACTGAGTCATCACTCTCAACAATGAGTCATCACTCCCAGTGCTGAGTCACCACTTAACGCAACTAACTAAGAATTATTCCTAAACCTAATTGGACTTATTCTATGACCTTCTTGCCTTCTCTCATGTGAAATCCACTTCCCTAGGAGGAATCAATCAAAATCACGCCAAAAATAGTAAATATATGCCTATTTTTGGTAAACCTAGAATTTCTCACCTTAATTGACGCTGGTTACCCCTCAACCGACGTCAGTCACCTAACCACCATCGATTACCTTATATACACTTTCAAAAATCTTTACATGGGTTGGTCATTTAGTTATTAGAGCTTGATTACATTCAAGTGTGAATCTTCAAGCCCTCTTGTATCCAAATGACGAACACACACAACCATAGTGCAAAACAAGCAACCGTTTTCCCTTCCAGAGCATTGGAATATTCATGAGAACACTCTGGGAGTGTTACCATGACACTGAACAAAAAATCTCTTCACATATCAACTACCGTCCTCCTCTACCTCCCAAGATCTGCAAGACATCAAGTAAGAATTGTGATCCTAATCATTTTTCTTATTTCTTTTGTAGATGTAGCCATTTTTACCCTTATCACAAAAGAAAGGTACCCCATGCATGCCGACCTATCACCTAGCAGAGCTGGGTGCTCACTCGAGGCATGTGTGGGATCGAGTCTCTCTTTTATGTGAGTTTAGTGGGAAACATCATCTATGATCCATATTCAAGGGTTTTGAAAGGAGTAAAACATACAAGCATCATAGAGCTCAGAACGGCTTCTAGATCCTTGCAGTCATTCCAGACAGAAAATGCTTAACATATTGGATAACTTATACCAAAACAGAAATAAGTTGTATAAACACTCATACTTAATCATAAACATAAATGCAAAAGAATTCTGAGAAATATGTATGCATTAGAATCATCAATGTTCATATTCATTGTAAACTGGTAACCTCCTTATATTCATGGAGTCATTACAAAATGTTATAGAGAAGCAGACTACAGTCATGCATTATATCTAGACTCATATGACTAGGCTCACAAAAGAAATTTATAACCCCATACCCTTGATACATCCTTCCCTAAGCATAATTTCCCAAACTAACAGAGTTCTTGCAGTATTTCTGTAGAGCTCCACCCACTATTTGGTTATTTTTCCTTCTGTAAGTGCTTGTATATATAGGCTTTCTAGGCTGCCAACTCATCCTCTAACAGCCTTAGATATGATGCCAAGTGTCTGAATGTGGTCCTCCATGCGGGCATGCTCCTCTAGGCCTGAGCTTTCCACCTTTTACCATGATGAGCTTCTAGAAGCTTCTACCCCAGGCATGCTCCTTCCTGGGCCACCCTGTCACTAGGTGGCACCTTATCCACTCCGCATGCATAGTTGGGTCATGATTTTCACGTGTTCTACCAAAACACCCAAAATGGCTAAGTCCTCGAACCCTTGGTTCTATCTGCGTGCACGCCATGGGCTTCCTTAAAGCCTTCTCTAAACCCTGCCCTGCACACTTTATCCTTGCGTGCTTTTCTTCAACTAGGCCTTGTGTGCCTATGTGCCTTTTTGTACTTAGCCAATATCTTAGGGGCCCAACAAGTAGATCTCTATTTTCTTTCAGAAGTTTATTTCCTTTATTACCCGTACATCACCTTCCTCCCATCAAACCAATATTCAACCATCCCAAGCATTTTCACCATTCTAAACCTCTTCCTTAGTATCCCTGAGTCTTCTCATCCATATTACAACCCAAACCATACCACCCTCACTCTTTATGCAATCACAAAGAGACTAAAAACTTATGTTTAATAATTTATTAGTAAATTTCCCCTACCGACACCGGTCACCTTAACCATCGTTTTCTCCCCTCTATCAAAGATCGTTCACCGATCGATATTGGTCACTATGTTTTCTGTTAACCTTCACCAAACTCCCTCTAACATCACCTAAAATCCACCTGACCTTACCAGATACCTCTGTGACCTTACCTATCACCTATTTGACCTGTCCTAAATAGAAACACACCTTTCTTGATGCTAGATTAGTTTAGATTTCAATAATTTTCTTAATCTAGTTTGTTGATAACATTTTGAGATACCTAAATCAAAGTGTTAGAAATAGGACCTCTATTTCTCATATTTACTTTCATTTATTTGATAAAAATAGTGGATTAACATTCATCTAGGAAGCATCATGCTTCCTGGATCTAGCCTTGCTAGGAAGTCCTCTGACTCTTGCTATTTAATATCATTTGGTGGTCTTTCTTTGTATCTATAGGTAGTCCTTCCTAGACAAAAAGGAGTTCTCTACAATCATCTTAGATAAAGTTAGTAATGTGCACATTCGACCTTCGACAACCATAATCACAGGTATTCCTCCTTAATCGTTAGCTTATTTGTTTTATTTCACAACAACATATTCGGTGAAACATTTTGGCATGCCCAGTGGGACCCATCAGGGTTCTTTTGCATTGTTCATTCCTAGGTGAAATATTGTGTGTCTATTTCCTTTTGAAAGAGTTCACATTAAATTTTCTCCTTTGGAACCTTCTCTCTCTTCTATTGGTCTCATTGACACTCATATTTTGGACTAAAAAGAACCATTCTTTTTATTTTTGTATTGCATTAGTGAAAGACATACTCTTTCCTATTCATCATTGCTCTCATCAAATGTCATTGTGGATTTGGGTCTAAAATATTTGCATATCATTTCGAGTGTTGCATCTATAGCTCATTTAAAATTGTGGGCAACCTATATGCTAGAAGTCATTCATACTGATGGTTGAAAAATTGAATTGTAGTGCACACTTTCTTCTCTACACCAAACTACTACAAATAAAGTATTCATTTTCTTAAACAACATCCTACCCGGAAGAAGCTGTCAACGATCACATGATTAGAGGATTGACAATGGGCTCCAAATTGGTTTCTCTATCCATTCATTATCTTAGAGAAAGGATCTCCCATGGAAAAATTACCTGAAATCATCTTTAATTGTTGGATTTTTGTAGGGCACCTTTTATCAAACCAAAAACTCTACTCGTATTCACAAGTCAATCCTAAATGGCATAAGCCAGAACATAAAATCCACCACATAGGATTTCGTGTTTTCTTAGTTTTTGCTTGATCTGTGTTTTGAGGTGTGAGTTTGTTTTCTTAATTCTTCACTCCTTTCACACTCCATAATCATAGTTGGTGTATTCTAACTCTTTCTTAGTGCATTTGGGTAAATCATTGCCATACTTAGGTTTCTGGGTTGGTCTTTTATTTGATCTAAATGACCAAACTAACATTTTTCCATATTTTCACAAATTTCACAATGACGGTGTTAGTCCAACGACGATCATCATTTAATCATTTAACCGTCATCGGTTTACTAACCATTGTCGATTTCTTGCTATTTTGGTCATTTTAACCAAAGTAGCATTCATCACATTCTATTCTTTTTGGGGTTTCCTCAGTTACCTCACCATATCTCTATGTCTTTGAAATCATTGTCAAAGTCCAAATTTGCTTCATTTTCATCATTTATTGCCACATTTACAAATCTTTTGATTTTACACAATAACCAGTATCGGTCCTCTGACCGTCATCAATTACCCTCTGTCATCGACACCGGTTACCCAACCGTTATCGGTCTCTGTGTTTTAATTTTTCAATTAAAATAGTGACCAATTTTCACCATCCAAACTATTTTCTCCATTCCTTTTGTGCTTCTATGTCATCTACAAAGATTAGATTACTATGTCTACTATAATTCACATGGTTTTGACTCGTAGCCAAGCCAATGCCCTCGTATTCCATGCTAACCTTCAGCCACTCCCACCTAGCCCCATCGCGCCTTCCATTCTATCACCTACGGATCCCACTCAACCTATCATCATCAATACCGGTGACGAGGAGTTCACAAGACTCCTTGATCAAAATCTCATTACTTTACAATATTATTTAGCCCATTCATCCACTTGGGATTCATCAGGGTAGCTTATATATGACATGCATGTTTCCATTCCTCCTACCCTCGCACCCACTTCTGCATTGGCTACTCCTAGCTCATCCTTACCCTCTTCCACCTTACTACCTGTGGTGTCCCTACATGACCCTACATCAGCGATATTTTCTACACTTGTGGAATCTATTGTACATTTGATGTTAGTTGATCATGTGGTGTCAACCATTCCTTTATCAACCACCTTGAGTGTAGGTCTATCTACACCCACCACCTCTCATATACCTATTGCATCTCAGCCACCCATGGTGTTGGCAACCCATACTCCCTTCCAAAACATTATCCTCTCCATCCCACAGTCTCTTCCTCCAATTACTATGAGAGTCATTACATCCACTCCACCTACCTACACTTATCACCAATAACCCCCTATCTCATCTATCACTTATTTAGGATATTTTCCACCTGCATCTATTCCTCCCTCACAATTTTTGTACTCGGCACCACCATATACTAGGATGCCACCCACGTCATACCTTCATCATCTACCCCTTTATATTGCAAGGGGTGCTTAGTCATCACAACCTACTAACAATCTTATCAAAATGATGATGGACAAGATGCAAACATTGGAAGCATTGGTCTTCGGATCACGTAATTCTCTGACATACGACGAGATTTGCAATGAGCCCATTCACCCATCCATTCCGATTCGTCCATACCCTACGCATTGGGAAATGCCCAAATTTAACTAGTTTAATAGCAAAGACAACAAACATTAACACTTGCGGTCTTTTAAACACGGTTGTTATCTGATCGCTCATGATGACACTTTTCTCTTATGAACATTCCCAATGTCCTTGACAGGACCTACATTAGATTGGTATAGTACTCTATCTAGGCACTCCATTTACTCATTCAACCAAGTAGCTCAAGATTCCTAGGCAAATTTTCTATCAACATCGTCAAGAAAGTCACCATGACTGACTTGTACTTGACACAACAATATGAAGATGATTCTATCACAGATTTTGTTGCTCGTTGGTGAAGCCTAATCAACTAGCTCACATTTCAACTACATCAAATTGAGTTAATAGAGTTGTTCACTAGGGATTATGCTAGGCACATCTCTCCAACTCTCTAAGTTCAAACCTTTTGCATGTTCAATGAGGCATTCACCATGTCCTGAAAACTTGAAATTCATGCCATTGAAGATAAGAAGATATAATTACGTAACAAAAACATTGCGTTAAAATAAAATGATACCTTCTTCTTCTAAACTGTAAAATAATTACTCCAAGGAAAAAGGATCTTCCCACGTGGTATTTTTGAAAGTCAGCCCATCTTACCCATGCAACCAATCAAATCCTTCTTCCTACCTTACTTATGTTCATTATTTTCATTTCAAGTGGGAGCAAAAAAATACACTCCCATAAGAGAACCCTATTCTTTTGTTTTAGAAAAATTCTAAAAGCGGAGCCATCTCTCTTCCACCGTCAAACTACATACTAGTTTTGACCCTCTCATCTTATGTACACATGGTAAAAGAAAATGATTACTACAACTATCATTGCATTAAAGGTCATAGTGATAGTAATTGTATAACTTTAAAAAATATCATCCAAGAAATGTTAGATAGTGGAGATCTCATCTTGGATAATGCTAACATGTTGAATAATCAAAAGCTTTACATCTTCAAGAATCCATTCCCAAATCACACCCCATCCATCTATCCAAACCAGTGAACCTTGACCAATGATAATAACATTCGTGAGGTTCATGATATTTTTGACATCATACCATCTCTTCCTTGGTTTCCTCCTACTCCATCTATTGAGGAGATTATTGCATGAGCTCCTTCATCCACGGATGGACTTATTTCATCTGCTCCTTTACCCATAGAGGAATCTTCCTTATCTCCCCTTCACCCAAGGAGGAGTCCGCCATATCTTCCGATACAATCTCCCACACACTTATCAAACTAACGAACAACCCATAATATTAACTCTCCTACCCAAAGGAGAGTCATGCTTACCTTCCTCTTTCCCAAAAGATGAACCTACCTCATCCTACTTGTCATCTCCACTACTCATAGGGGGCCCATTAGCAGCATCCCTTCCTATTGGTAACAATTCTCCATTGGCTTTTAAGGATCCTATTGATTTTCTCTTAGCTCTTTTGCCCACAGAGTGTGAAGTCAACCATTTCCCTATCACATAACCATTATTTATAAGGGTCGCAATTAAATCAACATCATCCCCCTCCAATGGTACCATTTTCACGTTTGGCTGACTACTTGGATTATGTTGATAATTCCATGCTTTGGGGATTCCTTCGCTCTCGCATTTCTCAACTTAGATGTAAATGTTGTTTGCTGATACTTCCATGATCTATCCAAAGATGTTCCAGACAACCAAACCAACCATGCCCATTCTAGTTACAAAGAACCTATTCTTCATCACTCTTTCCCACACTTAAACCTTTACCATTGAATAAAATTTTTTTCAATGCCTCGAAGCCTTACCTACATCTATATCTTCCTTCACATCCAAACCCATTTCCACATTGGGAGTCACGCCGACATCAAGTCTAGTCCATCCCCTTATCAAACTAGATTTAGCCTTTTCCTCACAAGCCAACACAAAGACTATACCCCCCACGTAAGAGGAAGACCCAACCTCTTAGGCCACATACATTGGTTTCACCCACTACCCCTCTGTAACCTTCACCCTTCCATCTATCCTAGGACCCCACCCATCAACCTTGGCAAAACAACCTCCTATCTAAGGTAAACTAAAAGCACAACAACCCACTTCCTCGTCATGAGCCTTTGTTACACCCAAATCACCTACACAACTTATACCCTTTTCCGTCACCTGCATCCTTTCTACCACCTATACCTACACCACTTCTAGTATCCTCATCATTACCTATGATATTTCCTTATCTTCAACCAACACCTTCCACCTTACCTCTTCCCATAGCCTTCACCACACCTCCATTATCACCTTGGCTAACTGGCTCCCCTTCGCCATCGCCTTCCCTTCTACATCATGCACTTCTTATTCACTTTTACCCAAGAAGGTGTAAGAAAAGTTCAATAATCCACTACCCTAAAAAGAGGTAGTTACACCCACCACCACCTATAACCACTAGTTCATCTACTACATATTTACCAAAAAGGTGCAATCCAAACTTGAACCATACTACCTACCAAACAGGTGGTCAAACTAACTCAACCTATGATTCCACCTCCCATGGCTCCTCTCCCACCAAAATCACCCACACTTCCATCTAAGCCCACACGTACTTCACATTGTGATCCATTGGCAGGGTCTTATGCTAACATCTTAGCTAACCTTTTGGAAACCTCTATCATAACATTGCCACCACTTAGACCTTATGACCCACTCAAACCTAAACCAGAAGGGTTTGACAATACATAAATTTATACTTACTATTGTGTGCTAAGACATGATGTGGAAAATTGTAAGGATCTTAAGATTATTCTTCTCCAATTATGTCCTCCGAAGAAAAATTTGGTGATGATGATCTTTTAGATGAGGAACCTAGTCCACTTCCACATATCACCACACACCGTCCTCCCTTACCTATTCAACAACCTTTATCTCCCCTCCACAACAATTTTATCCCCTCCAACATTTGAGATCAATATGGTCCGCATAAGAGAGCTAGCCAAACCTCTACCAAAATGCCAATGCATTGTATTTTTCTCACAAAACCTATATATTCCCTCACCATATTTTTGTCCATTCTGTCACTACACCTATCAAGAATCACTTTCTCCTTTACCACATATTAATATGGTTAGCATTACCACTTGATTCCAGAAGGATAAAGGAAAGGAGAAAAAGAAGCCCATCCACTACTCTTTTACCTAATATCCACCACCGCACCTACATCTAAAATCACCATTCGTGGACCCACATACCCTATTTCTGATGGGGTTTCCCATTGTACAATGATTAAACAACTACACTAGTCTCCTCTCAAAATGTCTTTGTACAACCTAGTCCAAACCTCTGAGTCTCATCGACATGCCCTCATTGAGGGTAATCTATTGAGGTTTTACCTAATGACCCTACTCCTATGGCATCCATTATCACTCCTCACCATGTGGCCTATCTTACCACTTCATCCCCTACCTACGAACCCACTACCACTCAACAAGTGGATGCTCTCAGTTTCTTTGATGATGAGATTGTACCTCTCTAATCAGATGATCTTGATCCCACCCTATTCATTTCCATCTACATTGATAATATACACATTTGACATATTATGATCGATGGTGGCTACAAGTATTAACATAATTTCCTCCCATGCATACAACCAAATGCACATCCCTACCAATTGCATGGATAATAACACAATTATGTTGTGTTTATTCAATGATGCCATGAATTCCACCATTGACATCATTCTCCACTCCCGTACCATTACGGAATTATTCTATATCTTAGAGGGGAATTCAAAGTACAACATGATACTTGGCCAACCTTGGATCTTCCCCATAGGTTGTGTTTCTTCAACCTTACACCATTGTTTAAAATTTGAACATGAAGGACACAACTATACCATTCCAGCTGACCCTTCACCATTCAATACCTGTAACATGTTGTATCGACCCAATGATGTCCTTGTAAAAATTAAGACATCTACCACCACTACCATTCCCCTTCACCCATGACCCCATCCACTAATGTTGCCACTACCTCTTCTAAAACTAACTCCTTCATTCCCACTCGCCGCCACAACTTCTACGGTGACCCATCATCTAACCCATCTCCCGCTCAACCAACCAATGCTTCTTCTTCCTAGCTTTCCAATAGTTCACCCATTCCCACTACCCACATACCAACTACGATCCCTTAGAAGGTATTTTTTAGCTCCTCACTCTGGGAGTACCGCATTTATAACATTGACACATTCCTTACTCCTCAAGAGTATGGTAAACTTCACCAACATCCCCGCTATGATCATTGCATAGGTGAGGTTTTCCCTTATGGTCCTCCCCACCTTTGTACCAACTTAACATATGGGGGACTTGATGATGCTTATACCTACTGCTCAAGCCACAATCCTAAAATCTACCATTTTCATCCGAACTTCAATCTCTCACCAACCATCGCTTTTCACCCACACCTTCCTCCATCTTTGTGATTAGAAGGGAATCAAATTTGGTTTTTATGAACAAGGTTCCCATAATGTCATCCCATGCACCACTCATACGCATAAAAATTGCAGTGGTATTGGATTTTCTAAACCATATCTCAAGAAGACCTAAGTCAAACTCATTGAGGACGATAAACCTTCTCCACCCCATTCACCAACTTCACTACCTTCACCTACAGAGTCTATGGATCCAAAATCCATTCCTCTTAATTTTTTTTTTATGAACACCATTTCCCTGGGACCTCTAACTTATCAATGAGATGGTGAGGCTCCTCTTCTCTTCCCTTCATGTATCCTAACATGATCGATGATGATACACCTTCTATTAACGTCATTCAATGTTAGGATGATGAGTCTATTCTCACCTACCTTGGTGTAGAAGATTCTTATATTCACCGGTCATTACCTTTTGAGATGCAAACCATGTTGAATGAATCAACCATTGAAATCAATATTCACACTCAGATGACAACCCACACATTCTAAAAATAGGCCAATCTTTAGATGCTGCTGAGAATGAAGCTTTTACTTCTTTTCTCTGGGATCATAACAACACTTTTTCTTGGTCGTAGGCTGATATGCATGGTATTGACCCAAACATTGTGGTCTAAAATATCATAAATATTCACGAGGATAAACCATGAAACAAAATCTGTGGAAAATGCATCCTCGCATTTCCCTTCTTGTTAAAGAATAATTCAACACCTTCTTTCAGTTTCCTTCATCCTACCCATTGATTATTCCTAATGTATCTCTAACATTGTTCTGTCAAAAAAGTGATAGGGGGACTCCACATTTGCATGGATTTTGTGACCTTAACTTAGCTTCCCCAAAGATGACTTTCCTTTACCTAGTATTGACTAACTAGTTGATCTCACCACCGGCCATGAGATGCTATCACTCATGGATAGTTTCTCGGGTTATAACCAAATATTACTTGCCCCGAAAGATCAACACAAAACCACCTTCATCACTCCTTGGGAACCTTATGCTATCATGTCATGCCCTTTGGCCTTAAAAACATTGGTGTTACATATCAGTGAGCTATGAATTATATATTTCATGACATTATGCATCACATATTAGAAGATTACGTTGATGATCTTCTTTCCAAATCAAACATCGGGCCGAACACCTTACATTCCTTAAGGTCATCTTTGACCGTCTCATCAAGTACTATGTTTCCTTCAACCTAAGAAGTGTGTCTTTTGTTCTCTTTGAAAAGATCCTTGGTTTTATTGTTTCTTTATGTGGCATTGAAGTTGATCCCAATAAAATCAAGGCTATTCTCAAAATTCCTCCACCTACTAACCTTCATCAACTTCGTAGTTTTCAAGGAAATTTGCAATCTATTTGTCATTTTATTTCGCAGACTTCCAAACCATTTCCATCCATTTCATCATCTTCTAAAAATGATGTCTCCTTCAAATGGGATGATGAATGCCATAGATCCTTTGATTCGTTAAAACAATACCTCCTCCAACCACCTGTGCTCATTCCCCCTAAGGATGATCAACCATTTTACCTTTACATTTATACTATTGATCATTCCTTAAGTGCCATGCTCGCTCATCATGATGATCAACACAGGGAGAAAGTGGTTTATTATATAATCCGTACACTTTTAGACTATGAAACTAGATATACTCATGCCAAAAAACTTTGCTTAGCCTTAGTTTTTGTCACCACTAAAATTTTCCATTACCTACTCAACCAAAAACCTTTTTTTCACCAATACTGACCCCTTACATTACATGTACGCTAAGCCTTACCAACATCAATGTGCTGCACATTGGCTCATGCTTCTTTCAGACCTAGATCTGAATTCACCCATCAAAAATATGTCAAAGGAAAAACAATTGTAGACCAACTCGCAGACACACCTCTCTCAAAATCAATCCTCTAACTTTGATTTCCCGATGAATCCATCGCTATCCTCTCTTTGGATGATACCATTTACCAAATGACCTTATTATTTGATGGTTCCAAATGTCAGTGTGGGGGTGGTGCTGGAGTTATCCTCATCCCTCTTGATGGTGAGCCTATGCCATTATCTTTCAAAATTTATTTTTATTGTACTAATAATATCACCGAATATGAAGCACTCGTGTTAGGTCTTCAAGCTTCCATAACCTTAGACATTAAATCAATTAATATCTTTGGAGACTCTCAACTAGTTATTGAACCAAGTTAATGGTATATACAGTTGTCATAATGAGATACTTCAAAGTATAAACATCATGTTGACATACTTTTGACTACCTTTGACCATTATGAACTTCAAACCACCCCGCATTCCACTAATAAATTTATAGATACCATGGCCTATCTTGCTTCTCAAATCCTCACTTCACCCTTCGACTTGAAAATATTTGTCACCGTATAAAATGTTGCAATCACACTATTATCTACTTTGTAATATCAACCTTGTAGGAAACATTGAAACTGACCCATGTGACCTTTGGTATAAGCAGTTTGTTGACTACCTTTCCCTTTCCATTTTACCTCTAGATCTTACTCGCAATGGACAATGAGCCTTTCTCAAAAGTGTCTCTTGCTATGTCATCATGGGTGGTCTTCTTTATAAATGTGGTTTTGACACTATCCTCTTACGATGTCTTATGAGTTCTAAAATTCCCTACACCATCAAGGAAGTTCATGATGGAATTTGTGGGGGTCACTTTAGTGGTTTAGTTGTCGCTAAGTGCATCCTTCACTTGGGATATTACTGGCCAACCCTAAACTATGATTGTTGTGACTATGTCAAGCATTGTGTGAAGTTTCAACAACATGCTAATCTTCATCACACCCCTAGTCACGCCTTACAGGTCACATGAGACCTTTGGCCTTTCTCTCAATGGGGTTTGGATCTTGTCAGAGAGATTAATCCTCATTCTTCCCAATGTCATCAATGGATTATTACCACTACCAAATATTACACTAAATGGGTGGAAGCCATGCCTCTCATTTCTACAAAATTTGAGAAATTTTGTGAATTCATAAATCATCACATCATTTGTTGCTTTGGTGTTCCTCACCACCTCATCACTGATAATAGAAAATAATTCAAAAACAAAACCCTATGGAAACTTTATGATGCCTTCAACATTCAACTCATTTTTTCTTCACCTTATTATCCTCAAACAAATGGCCAAGCTGAATCAACCAACAAAACCTTAAACAAAATTATTATGAAAGTGGTTGATGATACTGGAAAGGATTGGCACATGCACATTCCTTTTTCCTTATGGGCTTATCACACTAGTATTCATACCTCAACTATTGCCACGCCTTTCTCTTTGGTCTATGGTACAAAGGTTGTCTTGCCTCTCGAAGTCCAAATTCCATCTCTTCATATCTCACTCAAAGATATGCTCAATGATGATGATTTTTGCTAGGATCATTTGGCACAACTTGAGTTATTAGATGAGTGCCATCTAAATGCTCTTGATCACCTCCAAATCTACCAAAAATGTATCAAACATTCCTATGATAAACGTGTCCAAGAACGAACCTTCCAGGTCGGTGAACTCATCCTAAAGGAAAATCAACATGTAACAAAAGAAGAGAAAAGTAAATGGGAAAATTTTCTCCTAATTAGCTTGGAGCTTATATCATTACTCATACTTATGGATCATGTGCTTATCATTTATCTTCACTCGAAGGTAAACCCAAACTTGAGCCCCTCAATGCCTTGCATCTTAGACCATTCTATTATTGAATCTAGTCCTATATCATCTTATGTCTATTAAGTGAGCTTTTCCTTGAGCACCATTCACCTTCCACTTACCTATTTTAAGGATCAACGACTAAATAAGAATCATGTGATTACCCATCACCTTTAACCTTATCTTTAATATGAGTACCATGACTCTACTCATGGCATGATTCTCATGGATAATTTTCATCCTTTTAAAGATGGAATCCCATGGTGATTCATCCCTTAAAACCTCTCTTTCATAGCTAACCTCTGTGTGTTATGGTTTTTCTTCATAAAAGAAGCCTATACTTCTCTATAGTCTTGTCCATGACCTAAAAGTCAAAAAACAATTCAAAAGTAATATATGAGATTTTCAAATTCAAACTCCTTAGAGTAAAACTTCTAGCAAAAAGATGACTTCCTCAAAAGGACATCTAATATTTCTATCTTGTTGCTATAAATAGACTTCTCCCTCAAAGGAAAACTATACAAAGCTAGTGATACTCTATCACAAAAATAAGACTATTCCTAAAAAAAATAAAATAAAAATATTCTGAAGCTTCCCACATCAATCAACTTCATGAATACCTCAAGGAGATACTATACTCATCCCACATAGACTTCAACATCAATCATTTATAAAAAAAAAAAATAAAGAAAAGATGACTTTTTCATCATGGACTTTCCTATTTTGATCTTGGGTCTCTTGCCAAAGAGGCATGTTGTCTCACACTAGGTTATGCTAAACCAACTTCTTTCACCTCATCACCTTTACCTTTCTAATCTTCTACCTACTCAAGGGATGTGCCACAAATGTGACATTTTGTGATCATGTGACCTTCTTCACCCTTAGAATAGCTAATCAAGAAACGCATTTAGGGTTTTATGTTCATAATAAGCCATCTTTGGTATGATAGACTTATTGATTCTCTTACAAGACCAAACATTAGACACCTTACATTTTGGGAATTCCCTCTTACCATATCACCAAAATCCTCCTTCCCATGCCTATTTATTCAACCACCTATGACCTAGAATCAACCATGCCTTGACCTATATCAACCATGCCTAATGACCTACTCAACCATGCCTAAATCATGCCTAAAACCTAAACCAATCCATTCTTCTACCTCATCATATTCTTCCCTTGCTTATGGAGAACTACATCGCCTAAGGACCTTTTTTTTAGGGCTATGTAGGTAACACTCCGAGGGCATGAGGCCCTGGAGGTTAGCTCACCACTCTTTCCCCTAACAAAATTCCCCCTTTTATATTCACATTCTACCTTAGTTGGTTTCCTATTTTACACAAAACCGAGAAATTAAACAATCATAAAAACATCCATACATACCATACCTTTCAAACATCACCATATCATACATAAATCATTTCACATTTCCATGATATTAAATATTTGGAAATTTACACCTTCACATTCATATACATCATCATTTATTTTTCATACTACCAACAACTTGGAAATTAAATCAAACACAAAACATGACTCCACCATGCCTATATGACCTTGATTCCACCATGCCTAAATCACCAAAACCCCACCATGCCTATACCTAAATCCACCATTCCTAACTCACCTAAAATTAACCATTTGACCTACATGACCTTGACTCCATCATGCCTAATTAAACCATTATTACCAACAACTTTTGACCTTACCAACACCTATTACACCTACCCACAAGCCTACATTACCTGTACATTTCCTTAATTACATTTAGGGACATGTTATTTACCTATAACTTGGCCTTACATATTCCTTGACCTACATACCCTGATCTGAATCCTTTTGTGACATTTGAATTTGTGTACTCGCTTATACCTTGCGATGTTGTTACTTGTGTTGTTTATCCTAATGACCTTACCTTGCCTAATGACATGATGTTTATCTCAACCATACCTTTGGTTCCATGGAACAAAACCTATTACCCATTCCTACACCGGACCTCATTGTGCTTCATGACCATATCCTATACCTTAGATACTTGAATCACTTCAACCTCGTTTGGATAAACCTATCGCCCTTTTGACAATGTAGAGTTTACAAGCTCTTCCACCTGGTACCGTATCACAATCTATATGTGTGTGTGCATTTGATTTCCATTACCTAGTATGATCATTACCCATTAACCAAAATGACCAAACCCTTACCCAAAATGACCATACCCTTTCCTCCTTACTTTCATAAATCACCTATTTATCAAACCACTCCTTGACTAACTTTCCTACCTCATCCATTCATGGTTTAAGGGGATCACTTTCAGCCCTACTTGGGGAAACCTAATCTTCATTTATACTTGGGACATCGAATCATTGTTTTTATTAGCATCACTTACCAATACAAGCTACGTGAGAAAAATGGGAAAATGTAGACACCAAATTTGGGTCACACACTCCCTTGGTCCCCTTCAATCAATTAATGTAATACATTTAACTAATCATGACCCCTTCATCCCATACTAATATTCATCCTCACATTATTAATTAATAATTATTTAATTAAGTTAATTTTACCCCTCACACCTCCACCTCATCGTTACATCTCACCCTAGAACCATTCAGGGGAATTTAACTCAAAATGACCGAAAGTCATCACTCTCAACCGAGTCATCACTCTCGTGTGATGAATCACCACTTAACCTAACTAATTAAGACTTATTCCTAAACCTAATTGGACTTCTTCTATGACCTTTCTTCCTTCTCTCACATGAACTCCACTTCCTTAAGTGGAACTCAATCAAAATCATGCCAAAACTAGTAAAGATCTACCTATTTTTGGTAAACCTAGACTTTCCCGCCTTAACCAATGTTAGTTATCCCTCAACCGATGCTGGTCACCTAACCACCATCGGTTACCTTATATACACTTTCAAAAATATTTACATGGGTTGGTCATTCAGTTATAGGAGCCTGATTGCATTCAAGAAAAAATCTTCAAGCCCTCTACATCTAGATGATGAACACACACAACCACAATGTAAGAAAATAACCGTTTTTCCTTTAGAGCATTGGAATATTCACGGGAACACTCTAGGAGTATTTCGTGACATTAAAAACAAAATATCTCTTCACAAATCAACTACCGCCTCCTCCTCAACCTCCCAAGATATCCGCAAGACATCAAGTAAGTATTGTGGTCCTAATTTTTTTACTTATTACCTTTGTAGATCTATTTTCTTTCAATATTTTATTTCCTATATTGCTCTGTACATCACCTTCCTCCCATCAACCCACTATTTAACCATCCCAAGCCTTTTCACCATTCTAAACCTTCTCCTTAGTATCCCTAAGTCTTCTTAGCCATATTAAAACCCAAACCATACTACCCTCACTCTCAGTGCAATCACAGAGAGCCTAAAATGTTCTATTTAATAATTTACTACCAAATTTCCCCTACGATGCCAATCACCTTAACCATCATTGGTATCCCTCTCTCTAGTAAGATCGGTCACTGGACCGATATCGGTCACAATGTGTTTTCTGTTAACCTTCACCAAATTTCCTCTAACATCACCTAAACTCCACCTGACCTTACCAGATACCTCTGTGACCTTACCTAACACCTATGTGACCTATCTTAACAGAAACATACCTTTCTTGATGCTAGATTAGTTTAGATTTTAATACTTTTCTTAATCTAGTTTGTTGATAACATTTTGAGATACATAAATCAAAGTGTTAGAAATAGGACCTTTATTTCTCGTATTTACTTTCATTGATTTGATAAAAATAGTGGATTTAAAACTATCTAGGAAGCATCACACTTCTTGAATCTATCCTTGCTAGGAAGTCCTCGAATTTTTCTATTTAATATCATTTTGTGGTCTTACTTTGTATCTACAGGTAGTCCTTCCTAGAAAAAAGGATTTCTCTACAATCATCTTGGATAAAGTCAGTAACATGTGCATTCAACCTTTGACCAACATAATCACATTTATTCCTCCTTGACTGTTACCTTATTTATTTTATCGCATAACAACATATTTAGTGAAACATGAGTTTTATTTCCCTAGTTGTGTTTCCCATATCAAATCAATATCTAGAATTGGTATGATCTTGTGTATAAAACTATAACACATAAAAGAGAGAAGTTAGGGATGGGAGTGGTGCTCGATTTTTATTTGACCTCAGACACATTTGGTGATATGTTAGGGCTCCTAAATGTTGATTAAGTAGTAGACATTTAAATTAAGAATGAAGAAGACTTTTGGAATGCACACATTGTAAAATATTCCAAAGTATTCAACAATCAATTGATTGAAAAGCCAAGGATTTATACTACTAAAATCCCCAATAAGTTGGTAAGGGATGAATTTGTTGAAGAAATCAAGGAACTTATCACCTTGCTAAATAGGATTGTAGGAAATGAATTTTCTTATCTGACACAACCATTGGATTTTTAGATTCACCCAAATCATTATGAGTGGAAAGGAATCTATCCACCGAGGGAGAAAATAAGTAATTCCATGCATCAACAACTCCTTAAGATGGTAGTACAGATTGAGGAAGATTGTAATAATAAATACGAATTCTACATGACCTCCTATTTGGTATAAAACATTGCCTATGATAGATCATTCCCAGTGTTGGTGAACTTCATGTAATTTTCTCATTCAAGGCACATGGTGTATACCCATATATTAATTTAGTAAATTGGTGGTATAATATCATGTTGGTCCATGATGCATTCTTTACCCCTATTATTTATTTATTTATGCCTAAATGGGAGTCATATAGAATTTCATCTAGGGAAATAAAATTTATCACTGAATAAAGATGTTATTTCATCCAATTCATATTTTTCACTTATATGACAATAAGTGGCTTCCATGGAACACTATATATGTTACCTAGATACCCGGATGAAAAATGGGCACTTCTAGAGTTCTCAAGGCATCTAGTGGAGGTACATAAGCTCATTGTAGGAAAACATAAGACTGATGTCAAGTCCCCAATCACTATTGGGAGATATTTGTGCCCTACATTAATAAATCCTAAACTCCGAAGGCTGAAATGAAAAGGGTTATCTTGCATAAATTTCATGCTAAGAATAGTTACAAGGTAGGTTGATAGTGTAGGAGTCCTTGTAAATACATAAGAGCATGAGCCTCATTATAAGGACTATTAGATCGAGTGGAGGAATGAGGAGGAGGTACGGCTTATAGATTTCTCTACGATGACCCTCACCCAATTCATTGACTAAAAATTGTAGTTGTTCCTAAGGCCATAGTAGATAAAGGAGATCTGCTGAGAAAATATTACACAAATAAAAACATGGCAACACATCCAATACCACCGCTTAATTGGAATGTACATGAGATTACCTCCTTAAATGAAATGACCACAAATATCATCAAAAAAACTATTTTGGTTTACAATAAAAGGAGTTGATTTATCCCTACAAAATACTATAGTTTTGAAAGAGTACGGGGCCAAGGGTGTAATCAAATCTAAAATTCCACTTTTTAAAGAATGGATCCATAATTTTAGATCCTTGAAGTGAAAATATCCAAATATTTCCATCAAATGACCTGTAATGCCCCTCCCGGGACACTAGAAAACGCGCACCAAATGAGACTAAAATTTCAAGGTAATTTTTTTTTTGAAGTGTTTAATTATTACTAATACATCTCTTATACCCTTTCTTGATAATTACAAATTTTATACTATTTTAATTTACCCAATTAAATTAATTAATAGCCTAACCCATTTTTAATTATTCACTTATGTTTAACAAAGAATACTAGGGCCATAATTAATATGTCTACACCCCTTCTATTCTATTCACCCTCTTCTTATTTACTTAACCTATCACACTTTTTTTTTTGAATATTTAACTTACAATTTCCACAAAAAGGGTACAAAACCTTAAGTGTGTGGGGATAAACCAGAGCCCTAAGATCTCATCCAATCAAATCAAAATCGACCCTTGATTTCCAAATTACCCTAAAGTTTTCCCTAATCCTCTAATGGCCATTTTCTTCTCTTTCTCTTTATTCTCTTTCTCATTTTTGTTTTGTGTTGCCTTTTGAATGTACATGTTTGAATGGAGCAGCCTTGAAGTTACCCACTAACTCCTTCTCCAATGTGTATATTTTTTTTGAAAGCCTGAGTTTTAAATGGAGGCCGTATTTATTTATTATTATTATTATTATTATTTTTGTAAGTTACATCGGCTGGCCGTGGGTTTTGTGGCAACATCGAAGGAGATGGAGAAAACTTTGCTGCAGTGAGAGAGGAATGGGGTGGCGAAGGGGAAGGGGAAAGGGATCGTAGGAGGAAAGGGAGGAGTGGGGGCATGGCAGGGGGAGGTGAGAGGAGGCGTGGGTGATCGCTTGGGCGGGGCGGGTGGCGGTGCAGGCGGGAGTAGGCCGGAGGGGACAGGTTTGGTGGGGTGGGGGGGGGCGCCTCCCCGTTTATATATTTTTTGTTTATTAAAATTGCATATTAATAAAACGTTTTTTTTTGTTTTGTTTTAATATTAATTTAATAATAAACATTTTTAGTATATATATATATATATATATATATATATATATATATATATATATATATATATATATATATATATATTTGTTTTATATATTAATTAATATAAAATTTTATATATATATATATATATATATATATATATGTGCATATATATAATTTTAACCCTTTATTAAAAAGTATATATCCATATACTAAAATAAGATTATATTCCATCTAAAGGTAATGCACAAACAAAAATACAGTTTTAAATATAAAAACCAAGCAATATTTTTTTTTTTTTAATTATTATTTTACCAAGATAAACCTGATTATATGAATTTACTCTATATTTTGTATTAAAAAGGAATAAACCAAGTATTTTCAATAAAATGAAAGACTTATTTCTAAAGGAAAATTCTTCAAAGGAAATTTACTAAATCAAATAAGGTTGCTTACTAAGAACAAAACATTAAAACTTCTCAATATATTATTCTCAGGAAGATATAGTAAAAGAAACTAAGGACAAGATTTCTTCTCAAAATAAAAACCCAACAAGCTAACAAACTCTTCTATTTGTCACTCATTTACAATAATTTTTCAATAGTAGTATTTGGAAAGATTTTACAACCAACTACAGTAGAAATACAACATTCTATAAGGCATGAATGATTTACATACATCTTGTATACATATACACACTTTCTTTGGAATAAGATTTATAAATATTTACAAACAAAAGAGAGTTCTACCAAAAAAAATGAGGGAGACAAAGTTTCAACACAATGACATTTCCTCTCATGGAGAGTAGTAAGATTAATCCCATTACATACAATGTTCAAGCCACACTAAAAGGAATACATAAATTTTGAAGCAATCACTTGCTTGAAATGATATACATACATCCCAAAAGGAAGGCTTACAAAGAGGCTTACTTCAATATTTTTACAAAGAACACATGCTTGAAGAAAGGCTAAATAATTTCCAACAATAGGAGAGAGCCAATATAGACCATGCCACCAAAGGTACTCCAACAATCTTCAACCTTAAGGCTCCAACTATCATCCATATGAATTCCAACTTTTGAAGGTTAACAAGGATCCACATGAAGAGAACAAGGCTTGTTTAACCACCAACCTTTAGGCATCATGACATGCCTTTCCCAAGGTTGAGATGCATGCTAGCCTCCCCAAGCCCATGGGAAAGAGGACAACAACCACAACTTGCACAAGATGGAGGTGGACTAACAATGTTACAAGCACATAGAAATATGACACATACAAACAAGACTTCAAAATTTACGAGGAGGAGAACCGTGTTCTTCCTCAAAAGTGGGGAAGAGAGGAGAAAGTTCTCCAAAGTTATACATCAAAATTATTTGCACAAAATAAACATCTCCATATCCTCTTTTTTCTCCTAATTCAATCAAGGCCCTCCTTATTCCTCCCCTTTTCCAAGTCCTTCTTGGAAGGATTTTCAAACCCCAAGGGGTTTCCTTACCAAGAATGGGGAAGGAGATTCAAGCCAAATGAATCAACTTCCCCACCTCAACCATTTGAGGGGAAAATAATAAGACCCTACAAGGCTTGTCCATCAAGCCTTGAGGATTGAGAGGGAAAATTCCCTCTCTCTTCCCCCACACTCCAAAATCCATCATGCCATATGATGGAGGGAGTAAAAACAAGCAAGTAACCAAAATCTACATACAACAAATAACAATCTCAAGCAACCAATCCAACAACTAAAAGGAAAAACAACACAACAAAAAGACATAAGAGCCTACCTCAAGGAAAGCTCTCCAAAAATCTCTCCAACTTCAAATTTCTCCACACTTTGACTCAAGCCAATCTCCAAGCTTCAAAATCCACAAGCATCCCAAGCAAGAAGTTAAAAAAAGTCCCTCTCTTTTCCCATGAATGGGAATTTGAAGAGGAGCAAGCAAGCATCCTCACAAATGAGGGGGTGACATGTGTCACCCCTCTCCCTCATCAAGGTCAAAGATTCCAAAACAAAAGAGAGAAAGGGAAAAATTATCTTTTTGCCCTCTTCTCCCAAAATCCCCTAAATGTTAGCAAGACAAAACTAGTGAAACTTTTGATAAACAATCAAATCCACATCCCTTACATGGATGTGACTAAACAAGAGGTAAAAAGGGAGGGAAAAATCCCTCTAGCCTTGAAAATAAGCCCCCCTACCCATTAGGTAGGGTCCAAGGGCTCATTTTTGTGTTAGGGGGACTCCCAAGCTACAAAGGGGTCCCCAAAAATGCCCAAAATACCCTAATTTCGGGTTTTGCATTTTTGGCACAAGGGTAGAGGGTGTGGGGACCACCCAAGGGTCTCACATGTGACCCTAAACCCTTGTGATTAAGTGACTCATTAAACAAAATCTAAAATTTAAATGAAAGTGGGATTATTAACTCCCAAAGCAAGTTTACAACTTCACTAGCAACCCTAAACAAAATTAATAATTCAAAGCACAATACATTACATGAATTGGGGTCACTCATAGTGCCCAAAATAATAATCTCCTATACTAAGGCTTCACACAATGAACATGGCTAGGACTCAGCCCGTGGGCTGCTTGTGCAAGATTGAGTAGCTGGCCTGAATCCCACGTTCTCCTGTAAACCTGTCACCTGCACACTCATTGCACACATTAACCGCACCTATCCGATACAATATAATTCAATGACATAGTAAGATATCAATGCGTTCTAAACTAACCTAACATCCTACTGAAATCAAGATGCGACAATGTGCACAATTATACTCAATATTCCAAAAGTTAGATAAGATGATACGTGACATATAACCATAGAATTCCACATGCAACAACTATCCATTATTATAATTATGTTCCAAACACAACATCATATCCATTAGTATCCATGACATTATAAGAAAATGTGACAATATAGAAATTAAGCTAAATTGGCACTATACACCTAAATGTCCACACATGTCTAATAAGATCAAATATCTAAATATAATGTCCACGATATAACAAAACTCTGTCAAACATGTCTATGAGCAAAGAAACAACAAGCTACTGAGCTATAAAAAGTGTGGGCACTACATCCCCCTCTACTAAAATTAGACTTCCTCTTAGAAGTCACTGAAAGAGATAGGGATATCTAGCCCTCAAAGGTATCGCATCCTTATGGTAGTTGCTGTCTCGTTGTACTGGTCCCATTGTACTCTAATATGGTCTAAGTCTTGACCCTGAAGGGCCAACCTACGGTGCTCCAATATGCGTACGGCTCCAGTCTCCATTAGTCCTCCATCCTCTACCTGTAATGCACCAATCCAAAACATGAGAAGCATCAGGTACATATCTACGTAGTACAGAAACATGAAAACATCGTGGGCCCATGCAAGGCGTGGTGGCAAAGCTAGGCGATAGGAAACTGGACCGATGACCTCTAAAATATCAAAAGGCCCCACAAAACAAGGTGATAGCTTAGAACCCTTTCCATAACGGATTGGAATCTTATGCGGATGAACCCTCAAGAAGACTTTGTCACCCACTGAGAAGTGACGATCAATCCTCTTGGTGTCTGCATATGCCTTTTGGCGTGCTCTGGCCTACTCAAGACGTTGTCTAATCTACACAACCTGCTGCTCTAAATCCTGAAGGTAGGCTGGTCCCAGAATAATCCTGTCATCTAGTCTATCCCAACTCAAAGGTGTCCTGCAAGGTCATCCATACAAGGCTTGGTAAGGAGCCATACCAATGGAACTATGATATAGTTGTTGTAGGAAAACTCAACTAAATGAAAATAATCTTCCCATTTCTTCTGCTAATCCATGACATACATTCTCAACATGTCCTCCAACACCTGATTAACCCTCTCTGTCTACCCATCTGTCTCTAGATGATAAGTTGAACTGAAGTTGATCTGAGTACCTAGAGTGGCCTAAAAAGAAGTCTAGAAAACTAAAGTGTAGATAGTATCCCTGTCATTGATGATGGTCTTCGGAATCCCATGCAACCTAACAATTTCCTCCATAAATACTTGGCAATGGCCTGAGCATTATAGGTGACCTTGGTTGGTGAAAAATGTGCAACCTTGGTCAATTTATCCATGGTGACCATAATGGTGTCATGATGATAAGAAGACATAGGGAGTCTAACTATGAAATCCATGGAGATCACATCCCATTTCCACTCGGGAATATCATGAGGGTGTAAAAGTCCTGCGAGGATGAGAATGCTCTGCCTTAACCCTCTGACACTCAAGGCATCATGCAACAAAATATGCTATGTCTGTTGAAGACCGGGCCAATAATACAACTCCTTGAGATCAGCATGCATTTTTTCACTCCTGGATGTGCCGCATATGGGGCTCGATGAGCCTCGAGAGGATGAAGCTACGCAGATCACCTGACTTAGGCACGTAGATGTGCCTATGGAACCAAAGCAAACCATCTACCTCTAAAACACACCCAGAATATCTTGCCCTCTAAAGAACCCTGTGACTCTAACATCTATCTAGCTCCCTCATAAAATATGTCCTCTGGAAGGTGCTCAAGAATCCTGCCTCTCAAATCTGACTGAAGTATCAAAGAAGCAAGCACATGTCATCGTCTACTAAGTGCATATGAAACAAATTTTCCTTCCTTTGATATACTGAACCTCCATGTCATACTCACATAGGAACTCCATCCAATGCCGTTGATGAGCGTTGAGGTTCGGCTGTGAGAAGATATGCTGCAAACTATGATGATCTGTCCTCAAAATGAAAGGTCTACCCAAAAGGAAATGTCGCCAACGCACTAGAGCATGAACAACTGCTACAAGCTCCAAGTCATGAGTAGGATAATTAAGCTCGTAGTCCTTGAGCTTACGAGACTCAAAGGCAATAACCCGACACTCCTGCATAAGAACTACTCCCAAACCCTCTAGTGATGCATCAGTATAAACAACAAAATCCTCTGTCGGTTGGGAACGCTAAGATGGGCACCGTGGTTAACCTTTCCTTAAGCAACTGAAAGGCCTGCTCACATTTCTCGACCAATCAAACTTCTTCCCTTTCCTCTGAAGAGAAGTGATAGGGTGAGCAATCCTAGAAAAGTCCTATATGAACCTATGGTAATACCCTGCTAAACCCATGAAACTCCTCACCTCAGTAACTGATGTGGGTGCTTGGCTAGTCCAAGATAGCTTGTATCTTAGAGGGATCTACGGAGATACCCTCACCTGATATGATATGACCCAAGTATTGAATCTCTGTCTGAAAGAAGCTGCACTTTTCCAAGTTTCCATACAACTTCTGCTCTCTCAAAACCTGAAGTACCTATCTCAAATGCTCCTCATGTTCCTCCTCGGAATGAGAATAAATCAATATGTCATCAAGGAACACTAAGACAAAGCGATCCAGAAATGTCCTGAATACACCATTCATGAGGCTCATGAAGACAGCTTGGGCATTGGTCAAACCAAATGGAACCACTGTGAACTCATAATGCCCATAACGTGTGAAATGTTGTCTTATGAATGTCTGCATCTAAAATGTGCAACTGATGATATCCTGACTTGAGATCAATTTTGGAGAACACTCTCACTCCCCGCATCTGATCAAACAAGTCATCAATCCTAGGAGTGGATAACGGTTCTTTATTGTGACCTTGTTGAGTGCTCAAGTCTACACAAAGCCTGAGAGAACCGTCCTTCTTCACAAAAATATGGTGGCGCTCCCAAGGAGATACACTAGGGTGAATGAGACCCTTATCCAACAACTCCTCTAACTGAATCTTGAGCTCATGAAGCTCTGGGGTCGTCATCCGATAAGGTGCCCTAGAAACTGGTGCTGATCCAGGTACTAAATCAATGGTGAAATCTACCTCTGTGGGGTGGTAACCCTGGAAGCTCACTGGAAACACATCTGCATACTCCCTCAAAACTGCATGATCATCTAAGGGTGAATACTTGGAATGCTCTCGATCGATCACCGATGGTGGTAATAGGAAAACAAATGACAACCCTTACGCATTTCCACTTGAGTTTCTTAGCCGATATCATGCATAAGGAGATAGGCCTCTGCATCCCTGATATAACAACTACACTCCCAAGATCATCTTGACACTCAATGACCTTATTTCTGTAATCCACCTTAGCTCGATGAGTCTCGAGCCAATCCATACCCAAAACTACCTGATAGGAACCTAGAGGGATAACTCAGAGGTCAAGAGTAGTGGAGAAGGCTCCTAAATCAAGTACACAACTCTCCACATATGAGTCCACGGCGAGTTTGGCCCAGAGGCCAACTCAACCTGCCAACTATTTGGTTGCCTAGCCACCACTAGCCCACACTGGTCCACTATAGAAGGTGATATAAAAGAATCTGAAGCACCTGAATCAAAAAGTACTGAGACAGAAATACCCCTGATAGTACCTGTCATCTCAATGATTGTGGCTTGATGCTTCGGCCTAGTGGTTGTCAACCACTGCATATACATGATGAGTGCATCCTACATCACCCACCATCTACTCAAATCTAAAAGCTCTCTGAGTATCCATGGTATTGGGTTTGTGTGGGCACATGCACATAGTGATCAGGAGATCCACAAATAAAACATCCTATTGTACCCCTCTGAGATGGGGTCCCTCCTATACTCTGGTGTACTGATCTTGCCGGTCCAACCCTAAGACTACACGTGTGTGAGATAGCTTTGCCTCTGCCGAGTGCCCCACCTCATATCCCTGGCTCCACCAAAACCTCCTCTAGAAACACCTCTCTGAAATCCCTGTGTCTATCTAGCCCCTCGCGCATGGGTGGCCCTGCCGCTGTGTCATATCATGCGGATGTGGTGGAGCCTCATGGCTGATGGTGGGAGGCCAAAAATCCTCCTCTAGGGGTGGTGTAGTACCCCGTGACCTCTGACTCTGAAAGGCCTGTATCCTCTCCTAAAACTTGCTCTTGTTTCTATCACATGCTCTTGTGCCTTGGTCCTGTTCTCCTCAGCTAAGTAGGCCTTCTCAACGGCCTTCTCAAGTGTGGGAGGAGATAACATCCTAACTACTCCTGCTATATCTACATTAAGCCCTCAAATGAACCTGTTAACTTGTAATTTCTCATCTTATAGGTAGTCCACATACTGTAGAAGATCAAGAACCTACTCTCATATTGTGCTACTATGCCAGATCCCTGTCATAAGTCGTGAAACTCATCGATCCTCTTCTGCACAAAATGCTCTGACATATAACGAGCCCTAAAACACTCCTCGAACATCTCCCAAGTCACTATCTCTCGAGTCAGATGGAGCTTCCGCTCCTCATTCCTCCACCAAACGCCTGCTTGCATCTCGGAGGAGGTGTATGGCGAACCTTGCCTTGACGTTGCTCTCGTAAGAGTGCAAGCAAAAAGAAACTATCCAAACTAAGGAGCCACGACTCAGCCCCAAATGCCATCTATCGTAGAGCCGGTGTAAGTGTGTGGCTACAAATGAAGAAGATCCCTGATCACACTGCCTGTATCTCGATCCTGGTGATGTAGTCCAACAGGAAAAGGGGGTCGCCTATCCTCGAATGGTCCCTCAAGACTATGTGAGTCGGCTACGATGGAATGAGGCTACCCTCTCGTGATGAATGGAAGGGCTATGTGACCTCTCCCGCCTCGGTGTGTCATGCTCTGGTGGCTCTGAATGCATGTCCTCACCTAATGGCTCCTCGTCTCCCAATGGTGCCTCCACTCTCATCTCCTGCGGTGGTGGTAGACGCTGCTCCACAATGCCTATCAGCTGGCGCAAGGCCTCTAATATCCGAGGCCCAAATTTGGGTGCCGGTGGCTCCCGCGTAGGTGCACTATGCCCCAAACCTCTAGCTGATCATCCTCGCTTGGGTGCCATCCTGCGCACGAGGTGAGTGAGAAATTTATTAATTTAAAATTTAATGGTTGTGGATGATTTATTTTAACTGTTTATTTTTATTCATTTAGTTAATTTTGTGTTGTTAAAATTACCATTAACTATTTTAATTAGTTACCAGTGGTCACGTGTGTGAACCTCGCTCTGATACCAAATGTAATGCCCCTCCTGGGACACCAAAAAATGCACCAAACGTGACTAAAATTTCAGGGTAATTTTTTTTTGAAGTGTTTAATTAATACTAATACATCTCTTATACCCTTTCTTGATAATTACTAATTTTATACTATTTTAATTTACCCAATTAAATTAATTACTAGCCTAACCCATTTTTAATTATTCACTTATGTTTAAAAAAGAATACTAGGGCCATAAATAATAAGTCTACACCCCTTCTATTCTATTCACCCTCTTCTTATTTACTTAACCTATCACACTTTTTTTTTTGAATATTTAACTTACAATTTCCACAAAAAGGGTACAAATCTTAAGTGTGTGGGGATAAAATAGATCCTAAGATCTCATGTCAAATCAAAATGACCCTTGATTTCCAAATTACCCTAAAGTTTTCCCTAATCATCTAATGGCCATTTTCTTCTCTTTTCTTTTATTCTCTTTCTCATTTTTGTTTTGTGTTACCTTTTGAATGTACATGTTTGAATGGAGCAGCCTTGAAATTACCACTAACTCCTTCTCCAATGTGTATATTTTTTTGAAAGCTCGAGTTTTAAATGGAGGCCATATTTATTCATTTTATTATTATGGTTTTGATTCAGCACATTTATGTTTGTGGCAACAAGAAAGAGATGGAGAAAACAACGGATGAGAGAGGAATGGGGGGGAAGGGGGAAGGGGAAAGGGATCGCAGGGGAAAGGGGAGGAGGGGGCGTAGGGGAGGTGAGAGGAGGGTGGGTGGCGGGCTGGGGCAGGGCAGGTGGCATGGGGGGGGCGGCGGGATAGGGGCGGGGGAGCAAGCGGTGCCGGAGGGGACAGGGTTTGGGGGGTGGGGGGGGGGGGGTGGAACAATGCCCCCCCCCCCCTCCCCCAGGGTGGGGTCTATATATAGGGAGAGAGGGGGGATAACCCCCCGCTCCATCCCCATATTGTTAAATATTTTTTTTTTGTTAATTTAAAATGCATATATATATATAAAACATTTTTTTTTTTAATATTACATTTAATAATAAAACATTTTTATATATATATATATATATGTGTGTGTGTGTGTGTGTGTGTGTGTGTGTGTGTGTGTGTGTGTGTGTGTGTTGTGTGTGTAATTTTGTATATATACATTTAAATATATATGTGCATATATATAATTTTAACCCCTTTATTAAAAAGTATATATCCATATACTAAAATAAGATTATATTCCATCTAAAGGTAATGCACAAACAAAAATACAGTTTTAAATATAAAAACCAGCAATACTTTTTTTTTTTTTTTTTTTTTTTTTTTTATTTTACCAAGATAAACTGATTATATGAATTTACTCTATATTTTGTGTTGAAAGGAAGTAAACCAGTATTTTCCAATAAAATGAAAGACTTATTTCTAAAAGAAAATTCTTCAAAGGAAATTTACTAAATCAAATAAGGTTGCTTACTAAGAACAAAACATTAAAACTTCTCTATATATTATTCTCAAGAAGATATAGTAAAAGAAACTAAGGACAAGATTTCTTCAAAATAAAAACCCAACAAGCTAACAACTCTTTTATTTGTCACTCGTTTACAATACTTTTTCAATAGTAGCATTTGGAAAGATTTTACAACCACTACAGTAGGAATACAACATTCTATAAGGCATGAATGATTTACATAAATCTTGTATACATATACACACTTTCTTTGGAATAAGATTTATAAATATTTACAAACAAAAGAGAGTTCTACCAAAAAAATGAAGGAGACAAAGTTTCAACACAATGACATTTCCTCTCATGGAGAGTAGTAAGATTAATCCCATTACATACAACGTTCAAGCCACACTAAAAGGAATACATAAATTTTGAAGCAATCACTTGCTTGAAATGATATACATACACCCCAAAAAGGAAGGCTTACAAAGAGGCTTACTTCAATATTTTTACAAAGAACACATGCTTGAAGAAAGGCTAAAAAATTTCCAACAATAGGAGAGAGCCAATATAGACCATGCCACCAAAGCTACTCCAGCAATCTTCAAGCTTAAGGCTCCAACTATCATCCATATGAATTCCAACTTTTGAAGGTTAACAAGGATCCCACTTGAAGAGAACAAGGCTTGTTTAACCACCCAACCTTTAGGCATCATGACATGCCTTTCCCAAGGTTGGGATGCATGCTAGCCTCCCCCAAGCCCATGGGAAAGAGGACAACAACCACAACTTGCACAAGATGGAGGTGGACTAACAATGTTACAAGCACATAGAAATATGACACATACAAACAAGACTTCAAAATTTACAAGGAGGAGAACCCGTGTTCTTCCTCAAAAGTGGGGAAGAGAGGAGAAAGTTCTCCAAAGTTATACATCAAAATTATTTACACAAAATAAACATCTCCATATCCTCCTTATTGCTCCTAATTCAATCAAAGCCCTCCTTATTCCTCCCCCTTTCTCCAAGTCCTCCTTGGAAGGATTTTCAAACCCCAAAGGGGTTTCCTTACCAAGAATGGGGAAGGAGATTCAAGCCAAATGAATCAACTTCCCCACCTCAACCATTTGAGGGGAAAATAATAAGACCCTACAAGGCTTGTCCATCAAGCCTTGAGGATTGAGAGGGAAAATTCCCTCTCTCTTCCCCCACACTCCAAAACTCCATCATGCCATATGATGGAGGGAGTAAAAAAACAAGCAAGTAACCAAAATCTACATACAACAAATAACAATCTCAAGCAACCAATCCAACAACTAAAAGGAAAAACAACACAACAAAAAGACATAAGAGCCTACCTCAAGGAAAGCTCTCCAAAAATCTCTCCAACTTCAAATTTCTCCACACTTTGACTCAAGCCAATCTCCAAGCTTCAAAATCCACAAGCATCCCAAGCAAGAAGTTAAAAAAAAAGTCCCTCTCTTTTCCCATGAATGGGAATTTGAAGAGGAGCAAGCAATCATCCTCACAAATAAGGGGGTGACATGTGTCACCCCTCTCCCTCATCAAGGTCAAAGATGCCAAAACAAAAGAGAGAAAGGGTAAAATTATCTTTTTGCCCTCTTCTCCCAAAATCCCCTAAATGTTAGCAAGACAAAACTAGTGAAACTTTTGATAAACACTCAAATCCACATCCCTTACATGGATGTGACTAAACAAGAGGTAAAAAGGGAGGGAAAACTCCCTCTAGCCTTGAAAATAAGCCCCCTACCCATTAGGTAGGGTCCAAGGGCTCATTTTTGTGTTAGGGGACTCCCAAGCTACAAAGGGGTCCCCAAAAATGCCCAAAATACCCTAATTTCGGGTTTTGCATTTTTGGCACAAGGGTAGAGGGTGTGGGGACCACCCAAGGGTCTCACATGTGACCCTAAACCCTTGTGATTAAGTGACTCATTAAACAAAATCTAAAATTTAAATGAAAGTGGGATTATTAACTCCCAAAGCAAGTTTACAACTTCACTAGCAACCCTAAACAAAATTAATAATTCAAAGCACAATACATTACATGAATTGGGGTCACTCATAGTGCCCAAAATAATAATCTCCTATACTAAGGCTTCACACAATGAACATGGCTAGGACTCAGCCCGTGGGCTGCTTGTGCAAGATTGAGTAGCTGGCCTGAATCCCACGTTCTCCTGTAAACCTGTCACCTGCACACTCATTGCACACATTAACCACACCTGTCGATACAATATAATTCAATGACATAGTAAGATATCAATGCGTTCTAAACTAACCTAACATCCTACTAAAATCAAGATGCGACAACGTGCACAATTATACTCAATATTCCAAAAGTTAGACAAGATGATACGTGACATATAACCATAGAATTCCACATGCAACAACTATCCATTATTATAATTATGTTCCAAACACAACATCATATCCATTAGTATCCATGACATTATAAGAAAATGTGACAATATAGAAATTAAGCTAAATTGGTGCTATACGCCTAAATGTCCACACATGTCTAATAAGATCAAATATCTAAATATAATGTCCAAGATATAACAAAACTCACAAACATGTCTATGAGAAAAGAAACAACTAAAAAGGAAGTGGAATAGAGAATTGTATCCACTTGTAAGATGGGGACCTTTGTGTCTCGGTTGACACATATAAGTAAGGAGAGGTTGAAGATAATAATGAAGGATATCCCTATTATTGAGGCCACTCCAATCCAATTTGTCCCCTATCTCATTTCAGTGCCTAAGATAAATATTTCTAAAGAAAAACCCAAACATTTGCATATTCTTTTTCTCTAGAATAATCACCTATGGAAGGAAAGAGTATGAAAGGAAGTGTTTTACCAAGGCAACCCATGGTGAGTCCAAAATTACAACCCATCCTTGATAAAACTAAGGAAGAACCATTCACCAAGAATTTTTAAGAATTAAAATCCTAGAATATGAAGAAACACATGTAGGGAAAGTAATTAGTAATGCACTAATAGAGGGAACTGCTCTAGGACTTGAGGTACTTATTAAAATTTTACATAATCTTGAGTTAGTTAATCTACCCAACCTCATATGTAATGTAATGTTCCCGATTCTACCCCAATTCAAGAAGTACAAGTGCATGATGTCCCTAAAGTAATGAGATATAAAATGTAATACCTATCACATGAAAATGTATTTACTAATTTGCTACATGGTTTAGGTCGAGATGCTAGATTTGACCTTCTACTAAAAATGTCTAAGTTGCATCCATTGAAATTGCACCTAATTAAAAAGAGGGAAGGATGCTTATCATCTCATTATTAATCCACCATAGAAGAGGTTATATTTAGATAAATATAACCACCAAATGTTGGGGATGTTCCATTAGCAGAGGTTGAACAATAGAAATCCATGGACCCTCTTCGATTATCTCTATACATGTGAAAAGAGTGATTGAAACTCATGAAGTTATAAAAAGGTGTAGATGTAAAATCTTAGTATCAAGTAGAGACACAAACTAACTCAATTAGGGATACTTTTCTATTTGGTAAATAAGGGTCGAGATTGAAGCTACAAAACCTAAATGTATAAGTGATCAACCTCCTTTAACTATGATGGAAGGATAATCAAAGGAAAAATAGGTAGAAAAGGATGAAACAAAAGTATATTTAGTTGAACATGTTGATACACCACAACTATAGGTTGATGATTCTAACATCACACTCCCTACATCAAAATAAATATTAGTAACACCAAGTGTCTCCTAGTGCATCAAGCATAAGGGGAAGGTAACACTAAAAGTGAAGGATGGTTGGGAGAAAAACTCCATAGGAAAAAAATTAAGAGTGCAAGTAGAGGAAGTTGACCTTGAAAACATCTTTTCCTTGAGGTCATCCAAAACACCAAAGAAATCCATAATTTTATCAAGAACAATGGTGGGACCTCAAGGAGAAAGGTTTTTGGAAGTTTTCACCCCACAAAATGATGTCTTAAGGGATGAAGCTTCCCTTCATATTACCAGATCACTAAGGTCCCATTGGGGAAACCAACCATTAAAGGTCTTAAGCATGAGGTAACATTGGCAGTAGGAGGTCTCTTCCAAAAAATTGACAAGTATAAAGAGACCAAGAAACAACTTAGAGATATATTTTATATCTAGTTAGCTTTTGTGAAAGAATGGATAGATTTTCCTTGGAAATCCATGAAGTTGTAATAATTATCACTTTGGAAGGGATGAAAAATGTAGACTATTGAATTATAAAGGGAATATGTAACAAAATGGGAGAGTGATTTATTAGAAATAGGTAGTAGAATACTTAGGGACACTTACAATTCTTACATTCATTTGTTTGAACAAATTGAAGCAATTCACACCTTAATTTATATGTGTAAAATGAGATTGAATATTGAAAAGGCCTACTACTAAAGCTTGCAACAATTACAAGCATGGATGATGAATTAGTAGAGAAGGAAGGGATTGTCTCCCTAGATTGTAGGGGAAGAAAACATGAATATTTAAGGGATGTTAGATTAAGAATGGAATTATTAGAGGGATGCATAAGAAAACTCCATATTATGTAGGAAAAGGTAGGGAAGCACATGGATGAAATTGATTCAATAATTGAGAGAATGCTCCCTTTGAATGACATGCTCAACCCACTATCTATAGATAATAATAAGATGATAAGAATACTTCAGAAATATATTACGGGGAATAGGATCCTTCCACAAATTATTATTATTCATCCATTAAGAAATTCATTCATTTGGAGAAGTGCATCAATGAGCTGACATAGAAAATAAAAGGGGAGAAGATTATTTTTGTAGAGTTTCACACTATCCTTTCTACATAAAAAGACATTCTTTCTATACCAAACAAATCCTGATGAGGAACAAATTGTGGGAATATTTGTAGGTTTTGATGCATACATATTAAATTAGAGGAATAATTGATGGGAAAATAGACAAACCTTAAGCATTCTCCATAAATGATTCCCTATTCATTATTTTACATTATTTAATTCTTTATTCTTTAAACAACCCTTTATGTTCTTTCGGAGGAAAATTGAATGGTTAAAGTACATAGCTACTTCATTCCAAGAATCTTCAAAGAAAATTAAATTCATTAAACTAAAGGAAAATAAACTTGTTTTTATCTAGAAAAGGAATATTCTCCACTCCATGGTTTCAATCATGAAACAAAATTACTCTAGCTAAGCACATCAAGGTGGAATATTTTTCATTTTGGGTGCCTTTTCACTAATGATTGTAAAGATAAAATTGATGCTCCTTTTGTACCATGATTTAAACACTTGATAGGGTATTTAGGAATATTCCATTTGAGGATTTTTGTATAAAAATGAAGGTCTGTCTTCACTTTAGGGGTTCTAATGTTGGGTTCATGCTAAGGTGATTGCCAATTATATAGTCGTTAGAAAGAATTGATATCATTTTCATGTCTCCATTGTCAAATTGAAGTATATAGAACCATTTTCCATGTTGGATTGTAAATAGGAACACGCTTAAATAATATAGTCTTTATTATAATCCTATATTTATAAAATCATTAACATACAAAATTTTTATCTTTGGTTATTGTACAATATTAGTTCTTGAAAGAATATTTTTTTTTGTACTATTACTTTGTAATGTTTGTTCAGTTTTAAAAATTATACCTTTCTATAATATTACTTTAGAGGTGGATTTTTACAACCCTTGAGTGTATTTTGGGTGTTATGGAGTTGATGCAATAGATATTTTGAAGTTTTAAGCACAAATGTTTGTGTTAAGGTTTCAGAGATTATGTGGTAGTGTCTACATAAACTTGATATAAATGAATGTAAATGTCCATTTAAAGAGTTATGTTGTCTTGATCTTTTGTTCTTATGCATTTTGAAAGAAATAGGATAAAATGGTGAGCACTAATATTTCTCCCCATTAGATCCACCTCCCCTCATTTAACTAAGTACCATCCTATCCTACCCCTAGAAATAACATTACCCTCACTTATTTCACATGTTTTTTCCTATAAAGCACAAACATCCACACATTTCAAGTGTATTTTCCATGATCTAGTAATCTTCAACATCTCAACATCATCATACCCTAAGTTGTTAATAGTTTTTGTAGAGATGATGTTTGTGATCATATTTCATATACTTTTAGTATCTTTTATCTAATATTTCAAGTGTTTTTAGTGCTCTTATAACCACTCCTTTGAGTGAGTACTACATCTTCTAGCTGCGTTTGGTATTAGATGGATTCACTAATAATTCTGAGGGCTTGAAACAAAATATCTCCCCATTTTAAAGCTACCCCTGTAGGTCTTCTCACTATGGTTTAGGCGAGAGACATAAAATAACAAGTGAACAACCAAAACCTCAAGTTCCTCCCTATCATTCCCATAAGGCATGGCCAAGAGAGATAGATAGATCCTACCCCAGCTACAAAATGACACATCAACATGTCTAGATTTTCTCCTTGGTCCCTTTTTCATTCTTTCATTGTTTGGGTTGTTAGATTAGGAACCAACACAAATGATGCTATATAAAAGGAATAATTCACCCTTTGAAAGTGTTGAGGACTTTCTTATATGGTCAATTGAGGTAGAAATATTATATGTTTGTTTGATTCATTGACCGTTAGTTATTAATCTAGGATATAGTTTCATCCCGATTGCAACTTAGAAAAAGTATAAGGTCATGTAAAATCTATGTGTGTGTGCACTTCCATAAGTTTCTTATATAGGGAATTTATCATATAATCTTCCCACCGGATATATTATTGATTTTTCCTTATAATATAAATGTATTGATACATCCATTCTTAGAAGTCCATAGAAAAAGGAAGACCCACAAATTTTCTCAACAATGTGATAATATTGTTTACCTCTTGTATGATATCAATTTGAGGTAAATTATTCGGGGAAGTAATGATTTAAGGTTTATACCTCTTTAGATAGTTTTTTTGAGATATTTATTAAAGCCATTGAGTTGTTATAGTGCTATTGAGATTTGTCCTGACTACTATCAATATATTTGTTGAGGTCCGCGATATTGAATAAATCTTGAAAATATTTAGCATTCAATTTTAATATGACCTCCAATCTCCATTCTTTACCATTCTTATGTCTACATCATACTTTGTCTTGTAGTCACAAGAATGAACTTGAGAAATTCAGCTAATAATGGGAAAGCTCGCAAGTTCCATGTCCTAAATACAACCCTGAATTAAATGTGCTATACACCGTGTTCTAGAAATTTGGTAAATAAATGTGCCCCAAGTCAGTGTCTCTTATTTGATAAACATTGGAATCTATATTAGAAGGGTGAAACATCCCTTGGTAACCCTATTTAATTATTTTCCCCTTCCTTTTTATGATTCCATCATTTTATTGAGAAAGAGAACGAAAAATTTCCCTAAACAATTTTTTTCTTGGAATTCTCAAAGAATAATTCGTAATTATGAGTCTTCTCTATAACCCCAAAAGATTGAAAAGCACTGGTCAAATTTTTATTGTTACATAGCACCTTGAGAATCCCAAAATACACTAGTCAAGGTTTTCCACCTATTTAATAACTTAATAATCCTAAAATATGAACTGAGAAATGGACTCAAAGTTGATATGCATCTTAAAAAACCTTAAATACACTAGAGCAAGGTTTCTTACTTTACATGCAACCTTGAGAACCTGACATAGACCCTGTTGGGGTTTATATATTACTAATTAATCTATAAATCATGTAAAGCACTCGGTGGGGTTTAGAACTTTATTTTGACCTCAATAACTCTAAAAATTATTATTTGGGTTTTCTAAATTATTTGGAAAATTACAAAACCAAAAATGCACTAGGTGGGGTTTTTACCATGATAAGCATGTAAAACATCCCGATGTAGATTTTTTTCAGTGGTCTTAACTTGTTTTTCATCTCAAAAAAACCCAATATAGAAAAAATGCCTATATTTTGGAAAATCAATCTTTTCCCATGAGATTTAACTAAGAAAATTAGAGGAAACACAATAACTAACTCAAAATTAATAAGGAAACACTTCAAAAAGAAGACAAATAGGGTTTGGAAGCCAAAGAAATTCAAGGCTATAAATCATATATAAAATAAGCTCAAAAAATAATAAAACCAATGAGGATGAAGAGATTTCCATCTAGATTAACGTGTTGAGAGGATTTCATAAAATAATGTATAGAAATGAGAGAAGTGCTCATTTAAGTTTTGGGACATTGTGTACATGTCGAGTGAAAATACAAATAAATATAAAGTGAAAATGACGTAGAAAAAACCTGAATTTATAAATAAATTGTATTGATTACACACTCGCTAACATGTGTTTGGGTCGAATATATTTTGAATTTGATGCATTTACCTAGGGGTTTTACCACACATTACATATTATGCTTTTATGCATCTAATTCAACCCCGAAACCTAAAAAAGTTAAGGATTTCTTTTTATTTCAAGGTTCGAGGGTTTGACCGCATTAAACATGCTTATATGTTGATATGTCTTGATGTCCTAAACCCCTAAAATACAAAATAACACTATCAAGGTACCTTAGTTGATGTGGATAATGCAACCCTTACTAAATCATGGGATGTGTGCGCTAGATTTTGCATCTATTCTTTGATGGGTTCATCTTTACCAAAATCCATATCTCTCCATTCTAGACTGGGTAGTTGGGAACAAAGAATTGAGTTTGAAAATACCCTAAAAATGTGAGAAATGCCAAGGTTGGGGGCATGTAAAGCAACAATGAAAATGATAGTTTCAAAGGTTTTCCAAGAGAAACCAGTCAAGGAACATGCGGAAAGGTAAGGAAGCTGCTCATGTGGTAAATAATACGGCCAAAAAAATTTAATCCAAATAAAGGTATAATTATTATGGAAGATAATGGAGAGAGATCAAATACAAATCAAGTCTAGAATCCTAAGTTAAAGGATGGTGATGGCTTTATTGAAGTTAGGAATAATAAGAATCAATAGAAAGCCTTATCTGAACCTCATTTCTAGAAGGAAAAGCTCCATGTTTAGGATGAGAAAATCTTATCTTCAAAAAATATGGATAATCTGCTTAAGGAAGTTGTTAAGGATCATTTCCCACCAAAAAAATTGGTGAAATGAGTCTTGATGAAACTTTAGGTCCTTTTACTAATCCTTTTGAAAAATTATGAACATGTGGAGAATGCTGAAAATGAAGAACAATGGAAGCAGACAATGTTCTAAGGATTATTAAGGAAGTTGTTACTTCTCAACAGGAATTGTTTCCTGAAAGGAACAAATTAGAGGAAGTGGATCCCAAACAGAATGAAACTGAGATTTCTTTGAAAACTCTGACCAACAAAGGGGAGTCTTCTAAGGCTACCCCAAAAGAAAAAATAGGCTCAGGGAGACCTTCTAAGTAGGTAGCAAGGAAAAAATAGAGTCAAAAGGATATTGATGATGGAACTCAATCTAAAATTGATCTTTGAGCTTTAGAAGAACCAAGAATCAAGGGTTAAAATGAATATTATCTCATGGAATGTTAGGGGTTTGAATAACCCTGCTAAATGGAGGTTAATAAAAGAAATGGATTCGACACACAAAACTGATATTATGGCATTTCAGGAAACAAAGATGGAGGAAGGACCTTTCTTGGAAGCTAAATGTAAGCACTGCAAGAAATTTACAGGATCTGTTGTTAGTTCAAATGGATCTGCTGGAGGAATGGAAATCATCTGGAATGATGAAAAACTAAAAGGTATGAATCTTCTTAAAATAAATAATCACATGGCTATGTTATTTCAAGATAATAAGTCTAAAGAACTTTGGGTGTTATCTAATATATATGCCCCTAATAACAAAGGAGAAAGGAAAAAACTTTGGGCTGAACTTTCTAAATTTCAAGGCATTATAAAAGGGACTGAGTGGGTGATTTTGGGTGACTTCAACACCCCTTTGAGTCGGGGAAAAGAAGGGGGTAACATTGATCTAACTGAGAGTATGGAAGACCTCCAGGATTTTATCTCACACAATAATCTCATGGATATTGAATTGAGAGGTAGCAGATTTACTTGGTCTAATAGGAGAAAAGGAGATCAGTTGATTCAAGTCAAACTTGATAGAGCTTGACTTCATGGGGATGGTTGAATAAATAAGTTGGCCTCTTTTCTCTTCCTCGCATTGGCTCTGATCACAATTGATTCTTTTTCAGATCAAATATAAAGAGAGGAGGAGAACCCCTTTTAGATTTGAGAAGATGTGGTTACAAAATGAGGAAATTTTTGACTTAATAAAGGGCTGGTGGAATGTGAAAATCAAAGGAACAACCATGTTTAGAATTTCTAAAAAACTTGCTCATGTTAAGAACAACCTGAAAGGATGGAATAAAAAAGATTTGGTAATATTTTTGAGAAAAAGCAGTCTCTGGCTAATGAGATTTCATCCCTTTAGGAAAACTTGGAAACTCTTGATGATGAAAACATTCAGGATGGACAAAAAAAGAGAAGGAATTATTATCTGAATATCATAACATTCTTTTGAAGGAGGAAATTTTTTGGAAACAAAAATCTAGGGTTCAATGGCTCAAAGAAGGTGACAAGAACACAAAATTATTTCATATTTCAACTTTGAAAAGGAGAAGCACCAACATAATTTTGTGTATTAAAGGGGAAGAAGGTGTGATGCTCAATGACACTAAGGAAATTCAACAGTTGTTATTTCCTTTTTCAATAGACTTCTTTCTTCAGCAAGTTCATCTAACAATAGTAAGGAAGAGTCCTTTCTGGATTATATCCCCAAATGATTAATGAGTTTGACAATAATATGCTTACTAAAATTCCTTCAATGGAAGAAATTGAATTTATGTTGAAGTCTTTAAGTCCTGACAAAGCTCTGGGACTAGATGGTTTTCGGCTTTCTTTTTTCAAACTTTTTGGGAGATTGTTAAGGAGGATACATGCAAATCCATTCAAGAGTTCTTCAAGAAAAAAAAATATGCTTCAAGAATTAAACAACACCTTTCTTTCTTTAATCCCTAAGAATCATAATCCTATGGATTTCAAGAATTTTAGACCTATTAGTCTATGTAATTGTGTCTATAAAATGTGTTCTAAAATTCTAGCTTTAAGAATTCAACTCATTTTCCTTCCATTATATTTGAACAACAGGGAGGGTTTGTTATGGGAAGATAGATCCAAGATGGAATTGTCACTATTCAAGAGACTCTCCATATGGTTAAGCAGAATAAAAAAAAGGAAGATATGTTTATCAAACTTGATATGGAGAAAGCCTATGACCGTGTTTCATGGCCATTTCTTCTGAAAGTCTTAACTAGGTTTGGATTTGGTGAAGACTTCAGGATGATGATACATACATGTATTTCCATAAAAAATTCTATCATGATCAATGGGACTCCATGTGGTTTTTTAACAACTCTAGAGGATTAAGGCAAGGTGATCCTATTTCTCCCTTTCTATTCATAATCATGGCAAAGACCCTTAGTAGAGCTCTTAACAAGGCTAACTTTGAAGGAAGAATCAGAGGCATCTCTCCTGTTGTTAATAGCACAAATTTTCTCACCAACATTTTTTGGATGACACTATGTTGGTTGGTGAGGCTACTGTCCCAGAGGCTAGAGAGTTCAAACAGATAATGATTGATTATGAGGAAGCCTCTAACCAAATGATCAATTATGGGAAAATCTTGGTTTATTTTATCAATACCCCTGAAAGAAGATGTAACAAAATTGCTGGAATTCTTGGTTGTGTGACTAAAAATTTCCCTACTAGGTATTTGGGAATGATTATTGGAACCGAAAAAACCTAAGATTGTTGATTGGAATTTTTGATAGACAAATTTCTTAAGAAACTGGAAGGTTGGAAAGGGTCATTGTTATCTCAAGTAGGTAAGATGATCCTTCTCAAATGCTCGATTCAAAATCTACCATGTACTCTATGTCTATTTACAGATTACCTTCCTCTATAGCTAGTAAATTGGAGAGCATCCAAAAATATTCCTTTGGAGTGGCTCTAAACAAAAAGACATAATTCCTCTCATTGTGTGGGAAAAGGTTTGTATGCCTAAAAATCTAGGGGTCTCGGTATTAGAGATTGGGCCAAAATGAATAAAGCTATGTTGTCTAAAATGACTGGAGGTTGGTTAAGGAAGACAGTGTTTGGAATTCCATTATAAGGGGAAAATATTGGCCAAATCTTAGGGCTAATGAATGGTGCTTTAGTAATGTGGAATTTAATGGTTCTTATTTTTGGAAATCTATAAATTGGGCTAAACACATAGTCTCAGAGGGAAGAAAATGGATGATTAGGAAATGGGAGAATGATTAATTTTTGGGATGATAAATGGTTAGGGGACCTTCCTCTTAAGGTCATATACCCCAACATCTATAAGGACATGGTGGTCAAATATGGGAATAAGGTCAAAGATTACTTCAACTTTGATGAACCCTGGGTCAATGGAAAATGATTGAATTAGAGGGATTTAACAACAATGAGATCATCTCTATTAACAAAAAATTAAGAGGTGTTATTGTTAATAAATAAAGTTCAGAGGATGACAACATTTACTGGTCAAGGGAGGATAGTGGAATCTTCTTGGTTGAAGTGCCTACTAATACCTTCTTTTCAGTGAATGGTGGCATTGATAACTTCAATTGGAAAAGTGTGTGGGTCAAAGAAGTTATTCCCAAGATTAATTTGTTTTGGTGGTTGGTTATCCATGATAAAATCCTTACTGTCAGTAACCTTAATAAGAGAAATTTTCACATGGTGAACATGTGTGTTTTGTGTGAAAAGGAGTCTGAAGACTCTTTACATCTTTTCCTCAACTGTCCCTTTTTGGTTTCTGTTAGAAATACCCTTCTTAATATATTTTTATCAAGTGGGTTTTCCCATATTCCATTAAACAACTATGGTCTCAATGGTTTAGTCCTTTCAAGAGCCAAGGATTAAAATATCTATGGACCTTCTCTATTATGCATCTAGCTTGGGAAATTTGGAAAGAGAGAAACAAAAGGATTTTTAAAGGAAAGAAGGATACAACCAAGAATGTTAGTATTCGTTGTTTTAATGCTATTAACACAAATTTCTCAAACTTGGCCCCACTCAAGAAAAATATTCTTCTGAATGAGAGTATTTTTGCCATGAATTGGGGTATAGGTTCTACTCAAACTAGTAACCCTGTTCTAAATCCTAGACTCCAAGGTTGGGTGAAACCTAGCAAGGAGTGTATTAAGCTTAATTTTGATGGGGCCTCCAAAGGAAACCCTAGAAGAGCTGGTTGTGGGGGTGTTCCATGATTCTGAAGGTATATTTATTCTTGGGTATCATTACAATCTTGACACATAAATGAATCATGTTGTTGAAGCAACGACTATGTTTTTTGGGGGTTTCTATAGCACATCAATATAGATATGTTAGATTGGAAGTGGAAGGAGATTCATTGAACATTATCAACAACATTAATGGTAGAGGTACCACTTCTACATCTATCCAAAACTCTATAAAGAGTATAAAGGAAATGTCTAATTTGTTTGAAACTATAAATTTTAAGCATATCTATAGAGAGGCTAATTTTGTGGCTGATTATTTTACTAACATGGGGGTAAATTGTCATGAGTTGACACTAATCAATGAACTGGAAGTTCTTGACACTAAGGTGTGAGCACACCTCCACAATGATCAATATGGACATGTCACCAAATAATGTCAGATCATGGTGTGTTAAGATCATAATGTGCATAAGCCATATGTATAGTGTGAATTTATTGTGGGATGATGAGAAGATTTGGGCTTGGATTCACTCATGTTATTTTAAAGCCATTTCCATCATTATGCTTGGAACAATGTTATTATTGGGCTTGCTTGTAGTTTTCTATTTAATCTGAAGCTTGGGTTTTCTGTGAACTAGTTTTGTGCTTCCAAATGGGGGGAGATCTTGTTAGGACTGAGCCTTTTGACTGGAGGGGTGAAGCTAGAAGTGATGGAGGTGTTCGAGGGAAAGGGTTTCTCATCCTTCCTAAAAATTTTTGAAGGCCACTATGAAAATATCAGTAAAGATTTTTCAGAGCGTGGAAGACTACTAAAAAGGGGTAGTCATGGAAATGAAAGGTATTCATATCGAGGTCACTATGGATTTTATTGCTAAGGTGATGGGAGAGTGCTACTGCTATGGAAGGGAGGTTTATAAACCCAAGAAGGAAGCCATAGATGAACTGAATCTATTTCTTAGAGGTAATGAAAAACTCTCCCCCACTTTGTTGGTTTTCTCCGTTCCTCTCTACCTAGGCCTTATGATGAGGTGGATTTTACCCTAATTCAATTTATCACTTTAGAGGGATGTCATAAGTGTATTTACACCTATCATCTACCTATGCTTAATCATTTTCATCATGGCCATAGCTTCAGCTTCCCATACTTTTCTATTCACTCTCTGAGTGCTTCCATAACCTAGTTTTAAAAACAATAGAGTTGTTGTTCCTCTCCATTAGGGATTCATTCTCACCCTTGTTAAAAGATCCTCTCTTGATATAGAAAAATTTGGTTCCCTTAAGAAATATCTTGAGGGTTATGCTGAGGAAGAAGACTCAGACTCGGATGAGGAGGACTCTAGTGATGCCTGGAATCACAGGAAGGTGATTCGTCAGAGGAGGAAAAGGATGTCTTTGAAATAGATGCTTCTCAAGAATCTTAGAGAGCTTAAATCCAAGTAGGATCCTAGTCCTTCTGTCAAATCCAAAGGGGAATCAAGTAAATAGGAGAATCAAGCTCTTGTTAATGTTCAATTGGAACAACAATTTGAGGCTATGGGTCATGTGGGTCCTGTGAAAGGTGATAACCATTTGGCTAAGATGGATTGGATATAGAAGAGCTAAAGGGTGATATGAGGCTTACCAAGAGATTTGTGTAGTTTTATTTAATGATTGGCACAAAATGAAGTCACAAGTCGAAGAAGTGGCAAAAAGTGGTAATGGTGGAGAGATTGAAATTATGAAAGCCAATTGTAGTTACCTCACTAATGAGGTGGATCACATTAGAGCTATTTTACATAGCTACATGGAATGGAGTGTGGTCATGGTGAAATCTACTCTACAACATCTCCATGTCCTTGGTCAACTAGAAAATGCTTACAAGCTTGTGGATGATCATGGAAATTCCAAGAAAAGAAAAGTGGATGTTAAAGGGTGTGATTTGGCGTCTTGGGTGTCAACATTGAATCTCTGGCTAAGGAGTGGGTGAAAGTGCTTGATGGGCTTGAAAAATCCAAAAAGTGATCTTTGTTGGGTTGGTTGTTATTACTCTGTTTTACTTTTACTTTGTTGTTAGTTTGGTTTTGGGGTGTTACTGTTGTTTTGTTATTTTTTTATTTTTAATCGGTCTTATGGCTCATGGTGGAGCCCATTATTGTCTAATATTATTATCTTTTTGATTGCTATGTAATGTATCATCTTCTATTTTGGAGCTTTGACTTGTAAGGGGTAGGGTATATATATATATATATATTTTTTCAAGAATCAAGTTACCCTAAACATTTATGTAATGTATCATGATTTATTTCTATTTTGGAGATTTGAGTTAAGGCGTTTTTATGTCACAAGCTAATTCATGGAATAAGATTCATTCATGTCAAAAGAGAATGCACAATGATCAGATTTAATATAATAATAGTGAATGTAATGGTCTTTAAAAGGATAATACACAATGATCAAATTTAATATACTAATATTGAATGTAAAGGTCATTAAAATGAGAATTCACATTGATCATATTTAATACAAGAACAATGAATACAAAAAGAGAATGTACAACAATTATAATGATCATATTTAATATACAGTGATCAATTATCAAGTTTAATATAACTGTAATGTACAACAATCACATTGTAGAGCAATGATTCATCTATTAAAGGGCAGCTATTTATTTAAGAGACATTATTAAATTATAAGGGCGAAGAGAAATGTTTTTTTGGCTCCTCATTTCGGTGCTCATGTTTGGGATAAGTTGTCTAAGATAGAAATAATTCATTTTGGCCCCAAGGATTTTTAAAATGAAGGGTCACCTCTTTTTAAAAAGATGTGTCCATTGAAAATTCATATCCCTCCATGAAGAGGTATCAAATTTCTATAAAATATATATGATAGGATGAATAAAGGTAATCAAGAGAAATGAATTTGATACATCACTATATAAGAAGTGTGAGTGAAGAGAAGATTTTTACAAAGGACAAATTTTTATGAAGGATGAGATATCATTGAGAGAAGAAGAAGAGAAGTGGAATAGCCATCATCTAGTTGAAGAAGCAACTACAGAAGGTGGAAGTTTATATTGTTGAGGTTAGTGCCTCACAAAATTAGGGATTGGTGTCTCTAGTGGGTTGGTGCTCATGAATTGGTTGAGTTGGTGCTTAGCTTGAGGGATTGGTGTCTCCAATAGGTTGGTGCCTACGAACATTTGTAAAAAATTGAATTTTGGGATGGATTTGGATGGTAGATCCAAGAAGTCTTATTTTGTGGTTTTTCTTGAGAGAGTGTATTCCTCGTAAATTTTGTGTTGTTATGTGTTATGTTATTTAAATGGATTTAAATATTTTAATTATGAATATAATTTGTAATGAGTAAAATTTTATCTTATCTTGATTCATCCCCTTAGTATAAACATATGTTTAACAATTGGTATCAGATTTGGTTTCTTTGGGTATAGTTTGTTGGTATCCAAATTAATTTTCCTTGGAAAATGAGCAACATCACATGATTTAACAAGACAACGAGAGACAGAAAAATCATATTATGAGTTGTTTTATAGTGGGAGGGATTTCTTGACTCCTTTTCACTTGGGCATCGGAGAAATGGATAGCACATTCATTAAGGATTTGATCTATCCTCACTACTTTAGGCCGTGCCTTTCGACCAGGGTGAGAGGAACCGTTTTGTAACCTATATTGGTGAATGAGAATGAAGATATCCTTCTTTACACAAATTTGACAGGAAACCTTGAGAAAATATGATCAATGCACCACAATTTAACTCTAACGAGTTGTCACTTCTAAAGAATGGTGATATTTCCTAAACAAGGTTTAAGGTTACTAAAGACATTATGGAATCCTGATTGCTTCTACATATTTTGGCAGTAGAATTTGTTCATTTGTGGATACACAATGCAAACAGAGGGTACTTTAGGTAGGATTCATAGTTATTTGAAATTTATTGGTGGTAAGTTAAGCATGATAAAGTTGATTATGCCAAATATTTGAGAACCCTCACAACATTTGGAAAACTAAATGACTCGAATGCTTTGTAGAATAGCTAAAATATTCCTTCAAATAGAAGGTGTGCATCAATGGAGGCCTATATTTATAGGATTTCACACAATCTTTGAGAATTCAAAGCATGAAGGCTCAAGCTAAAGAATCAATTAAACATTAACAACCCCCGGTTCCTCATGCCTGAGATACACTCAAATGCTTACACACAATTTTTATCAACAAAATGATAGTAAAGTGATTTTAAATTGTTTATTTCATTACATGATGAAGGCTCTTCTCGTATTGAAATTGAAAATTCCAATAAACTATCATAGGGACAAGATTTTTGTGATTCGAGGGATTTTAACACAATATTTCAATAGAACAAGAAAAAACTACTTGCAGACATTCTAAAATGAAGTAGGCAACAATTTTCCCAAGATTAACATGGATTAACTTGAAGTTGATTAGATTCATCAGTAGGGGAAAGTTTCTTTTAACCATCTTAGATCTTGTAAATGGATGTACACTCGCAACCAACTTGACATGATCAAATCTAAAACATAAGAGATTAACAAGTTTCTTAGATGGTCTCTCAGGAAGATGGGCTTTCTCAAATTTTCTCATAAAAATTAACACCCCCTTTACATGACTAAAACATGCTTTTTTAACACTCATTTACATCCAAGCTTTCTCCCCAAGAAAATATTATTCGAGGAACCTTTGTTTGTTACATATTTGATCATGATTTCCAGAGAATGATGTTTAACAGACTTACAACAAAAAGTTATCAGATTCTAAAAAAGGTGAATCATTGCAAAGATTTCCATCATTTTTGAACTAGGGCACCTAGTCATCTCCACTAGTAACATGTTTTTATCCTTTGTGCCTACAACCTCCATCAACTCATCCTTTTCCCATTATTTCCTCAGCAAATCTGTTCTACATCCAACTTCTCTGGTAATTCACATTTTTTGCAAGTGCCCAAGAAATTCCAATAAAAATATAAACCATTACATTCCTTGGACTTCACAAATTAATCTCTTAATCCATTGAATTCCACTTTGCGAGACAATAACGAAAAGGAATTTCATCAAAAATGATGAAAAATAATGCGTATTCGCATCTTGAGGAGTCTTGGAGTAAAAATGGTAGTAAAATCAGATGCATTGCACAACAACCTGATGATTGTCCCCTTTCTTGAACTTAGATTAGAGCCATCCACGTGTTTCCATGGCATAACTACAAAGGTGAAGTATAGAGGTGAGTTTACAAACAAGCGCGGGCCTTCCACGTGCCTCGGGTTCAATAAAATTTTCCTTTTGGCCTTTGAAATTTATTAGTATAAAAGAGGCCAGCGGAAGCCTCCACATGTCTCACTGGCGCACTTTTGATATGGTGCTCACCATGTGTCTCAATCCGGTAGAGTTGTTGAAAAAGTTTAAGGATCAACGGAAGGCACCATGTGTCTAGGGTCTGAGAAAGTTTCTTTGGCCTTTGAAAAGTCTAAGTATGGGCAAGATCCAATGGAAACCTCCAAGTGTCTCTTTGGTGCAACTTTGATATGGTTCCCAAAAGCGGAGACTCTAAACAAGCATGGGCTCACCTTGTGTGTCTCTTTGGTGCAACTACTAAGGTAGGACCCGAGAGGCGAGATCCTCAAATGAGCACTAGACCTCCACGTTTCCATGGTCCACGACAAAGCTTCAAGCTTCGTGCATGAAAAAATTTCTAAGTCTAGGAAAGGTAGTGGAAACCTCCATGTGTCTCCCTGTCACAACTCCAAAGGTTAAACCAAGAGGTGAATTTTTAGATGAGCGTAGGCCCTCCACATGGACAAGAATTGAGTTAAAATAGACCTTAGATTTTCAAAATGCCCCGCCGAGCCACATCCAATTAGAAAGGACCATGTTTCCATAGATGTTGGGAAAAAAATTGACAAGGAAAACAAAACATAAGCGTGGAAAAACATAAGGAAAGGAAAAAACCTGAATTTATGTGTAAGTTACAAATTCTTTCACATGGATAAAGGAATGGAAAAAAATTCGGACTAAAAATGATCCTCATCCAAAGGAAAGGACCGAGCATGGTAACCAAATGAAGGACTAAGATTTCATGCATCAAAAGCTGGGGGATAGAAAATATGATAGAGCCCATAGATTGAATAATTTCTAGAGAAAATGAGGTGAGATCAAATTGAGCAACAACATCGGCTATGACTTGGGGATGGGCACTCCCAGCGAGTGCCATAAGAAAAAATTGTAGAAAAAGTGCCAAAAATAAACCATTAGGCAATGGAGTCACGAGCCAACCTTCTAGGAACAAACTGAGAAACCAACAAAATGGTATGGCCAAGGACCGGGATGAACTAAAATAAAAAGAAACCAAAAGACTATACATTGTACAATGGTGCATACCTCAATTTTGAGAAATCAATTAAGGAAATGTTTCAAATTCCTTCCATTAACAAGTAATTCAAGCAACTCCCCATCTAGGTATTTTAAGAAGAAGGTATGTTCACCAATTCGAATGTCAATTGAATAAGGGCCCATCCATAATGCATCAAAATTTCCATGTTTTCCCTTATCCTTGTGCTTGCTTTATCCCATAATAGCACAAGATCTCCCACACTGAAAGATCTTGGAGTCACCTTCTTATCAAACAAATTCTTCAAGTTTTCTCTGAATTTTAGATGCCTTTGATGTGATGCCCTTCTCTCTTCATCTAACTCAACAATATGATTGATGCGAGCATCATAGGGACTGCCCTCTTGATCTTCTAGTTGTTGAAGAAATTGAAATGAAGATAATTGCATATACGGGGCATCGGTCTTGAGTTCCATACACCAATTCAAATGGGATTTTTATAGTAGCCCATTTAGTAGTGATTTGATCAACCAAAACAACAAACTTCAAGCTGCTCACCCCACTTCCTTTTATTCAAATCCAAAATTCTTCTAATTATATTCAACAATTTTTATTGCTTTGGACTTTGCTTGTCCATTTCCTTAGGGATTATAATTTGAAGCATATGTAAAATTGATCCCATATTCGTGACACATAGCCACCAAAGGTTTAGCTTGAAATCTCATGACATTATCAACAACTATTTTGGCAGGTACCCCAAATCTGGAAATGATATAATTCAGGATAAAATCCAAGACAATTTTGTGAGTTTCCTTCTTGGTGGGGATTGCCTCCACCCACTTAGTGAAATAATCTATGCCCACTAGTATCCACTTGTGGCATGCACTTGAAGGATCAGAAATTTCCCCAATGAAATCCATTCCTCATTGTCTAAATGGTGCTTTAATTAATACAAGCTGCAAAGGAAGGAGCATGAAGCTTTCGGTCTTCCGAGAAAAGTGTTGGCAACTTTCACATTTTCTTACCATCAAAGTATTATCTTTGAAAACGGTTGGCCACCAATAACCAACCCTTAAGATCTTATGAGCTATGACTCTTCGAGAAAAATTTCCCCACAAACTCCTCCATGGAGGTCAACAATTATTTTAGGGCTTCACCTTGATAATGCATCTTAAGAGAAATCCCTTAGGTTCTTCCAAGCTAACCCAAAATCAGTAATGACAAATTTATGGGAAGATAATTTAAGTGCTCTTTTCTAATTATTGCTCAAATGTTTAGGGCATTGTAGATGTTTGAGATAAAAGATGATGTCCTTATAACATTAAGAATTTATCGCTTTTAAAGGACATTCGGTCTTTCTTCTTCAACTTCATTTACCTCACTTGTCTGCAGATTTCTCTTTGCCATAAGTTTTCAGGCCCAAACCTCGACCGATTTTGTTTTTGGATATCCATATCATACTCTTGCAATTTGTTTACCCATCAACATCTCTTACTTGAAACCTCCATTTCTGATAGGATATCTTTCACCATAGTGTGGGGAACATAAGAAATGACTTTGGAACTTAGAATATATGGTCTAAAGATCTTTTTTTTCTTTTACCAGAAGAAAATACTCGCTTCTCCTTGATAGTATATTTTAACTCAACTCCTTGTAATGCCTTACTTGAAAAGGCAATTGGTCTTTCGCCTCCCTCATCATCCTTCTATAGCAACACAAATGCAATAGTATTTTCTCGAAGCAAAAGAAAACATTTGGAAAGCCTTCTTATAACATGGTGCTACTAAAACAAGGGCATTGTTTAACGCTTCTTTGATCCCAAAAAAATCTTGAATAGATGCTTCTTCCCATTTTATACTCGATATTTATTCATCATATTGGTGATTGGGATAGTTAGTTCAACAAAGTTGGAGATAAATATCTGATAAAATTAATCTACCCAAAAAGGATTGAATTTCCTTCTTGGTTCTTAGAATAGGGACTTTTTGATGGTTTCTACCATTTCAGGATCAATCATGACCCCTTCCTTTAACACAATGTGTCCAAGAAGCTTTGCTTTTGAACTCCAAAATGGCGCTTCTTGGGACTTAGTGAAATGCCATACTCCCCGCATCTTGACAAAATTTTTCTAAGTGTTGCGGTGGTCACTCTCTTTTTGGAGAAAATAGTCACATCATCTTGATATACAACAATAAAATCATTAATATAGCAGAGAAAGCTACATCCATTGCTATTTGGAAAGTGGCTCCAACATTCATTAGACCAAAAATCATTTCGACATATACATATGTTCCCCAAGGAATGGTAAAAGTAGCCTTGATTCACTCTGATTCCTTCATAACTACATGGTTATATCCATAAAAACCATCCAAGGTGGATAAAAATTCTAAACTAGTAACCAACTGTAACATATTGTCCATATTTGGCAGAGGGTAGTTATCCTTCATTGATGCTTTATTAAAGTTTCTAAAGTCCACACACAACCTTATATCTCCGTTCTTCTTTCTGACAGGTACCAAGTTTGTAACCCATGATGAGTACTGTATGATGGAAAAGTGACAAGCGAGCATGGGAATCTACAAGTGACTCTTCCTCGCACCCGACCTCCCGAGGTCATGCCGAGACAGCCGGTGGGGATGGAATATGTGTGAGATATAGACAAACTAGTTAGGCAATCTAATGTCTTCAATGCGCACTAACGGAACTTGCGAATCTAAAGCAAAGAAAGCCCTCCTAACTTGGGCTGGTGTGATAGATCGGTCAGCAAGGATGACTGCTCGAAGGCTCCAATCAATATCGAGCTCTGGCGTGATTCGATCTATGGGTTGTGGAATACATGGAAAATGACCTAGGATAGTTTTGTGTATTTCTCGGACAGGGTCATATGGTGGATGGTAAATGTAGCCAATCCTATGGACGGTTCTCTGGCCTAGTCCAGAACTCTCTAGCTTTGTTAGCTGTTGTGTCTAGCAAGGATAATTGTTCGATGATGATAGGTGGAAGTGGAGTAGACTAGAATACTAGTGTGCGTAGGCCAGTGTCTATGTCTAATTCTCCTGTGGATTCGTTGGGTTGCGGGATTTGTGGGTCACAACCATAGACTCTTAGTCGTTGTGGACCTGTTATGGTCATGCGTGAAATCAAGTCCTAATCCCTAATATCCAGTAATCGTATGCTTTCTCAGCTTCTATGTTTAGGATCAATAACTGTGTGATTTTCTCAGAATACCCTACAGGTGTTCGTGCAACCTAGATTCTTAGGCTGGTATCTATATCTAGAAGAGTGTCTCCTGCATCTGGTTGTGGGACCAAAGGATCACAACCAAAGGTTTATTCTCTTTCAAACCCTTCTACAGTCATATGAATGTTTGCCTAGGGTAATCTGTAGTTCGATTGATTTGACCAAAACGTGTGTGTTTGGTCGACTTCTATGTTTAGTCCACTCAACTAAGAATTGATTTGTTGCAAGCTTACCATTGTTCGAAAGACTTGAATCCTAATATTTTGATCTATATCAGTTATTCTTTGTGATGAGATTAGGCTTGGGCACGATTGGCTCGAATATGTATTCCCTGGGCTCTCTAGGTCCCGTGATTGTCATACAAAAGTAACAAAGTAAATTAACTGTAACAAAATGAAACTTAACTATGTGAAGTGTATCTATAGCATATATGTTTTCTCTATCTTTTTGTGTTTTTTTGATGAACTTTACGAATTTAAGAAAACAACTATTTAAAATATCTAGAAAGACAACTAAAATAATAATTTAAAACAAACAAAATAACCGAGTGTAGCTATTTGTCTGTGCAATTTGTAGATCTATTCTAAACAATAAAATAGCTCATCTAATCTATTTGCAAGATTCTCGATCCTACCTCAGAAGTGAGGAGTGAATCATAGTTTCTCAGAAACTATCAATCCCCATAGCTTCCCTGGCAATATCGAGAATAGAATTTACTGAAATAAAGCAATTAACTACTCTATTTGATATGATTCTAACTAGAACTTTGAAAGCTAGAACCTGGATTCTGCAGAATAGTGGTGAATCCGATGGTGTGTGTGATCTTGTCCCCTCAGTGTATGATCTCCTCATTCTTTCATGTTCACGTGGATCCAGAAAAGTGTGTAATGCTAGCATCAATAGAAGTAGATATTGGGATAAAGGCAGCTCAGAATACACACCGAATACAATGCGAGTAGGAGAGGGATAGCGCAAGAGTACAGAGCTTGGCTTATGCAATTCCTAGTGGGATCTATTGCGAGTCATGCAACATAAAGCATCCAGAACCTGAAACTATCTTGTTTGAGGAGAAAAACCTGCAACTTTAATGGCTTCCTAAGCTATTCTACTCCAATGGATTGGATGAAATAACAACACTGCTTGCACAAGATGGATATGTGGCTTACCAATAGTAAAACAATGCTAACTAAGCATGTAACAAACTAAACTATGAATCCTAAGCAAAATAAAAGACTGAATTACTGAAAATGAGAAGATGAGAAGTGAATGAGGGGCCATTTGCTTGAGCAAAAGCCATCTATTTATACCATTTGTATTTACCCAAGGTAAAAGCCAAATAGAACTCTTAAACTATAAACAATGGCAAAACACTATTCTAAGGAACCAGAATCATAAATGCAAGCTTATGGCGGTGAAAGAAAGCTGGTAAAACATTGAATTTATGTGAGTCATGTTAAAAGAGATTTCTGGAAAACGCGTAAAAGGATCGCCACCGAGCGAGGCGGGTTGGCCAGCACTGAGACCGCCGTCTTGTTCGGGCGCGAGCCACGAGACCGCCGCCGAGCAAGGTGGTAGTTTCGTCCACTAGAGAGAAAAAGGCTAAGAAAAGAGGGGAAAAGGAAAAATAAAGCACGCGGGGGCTAAGCGGGGCATGCGGGATGTTAACGCACACTTGGAGAGCTTTTTCGGATCCGAACACCTTGCGAGGAGACTTGTATCATCATTCGGGCACGTGTCATGTTGTTCTAGCTGTACAATACCTTACAATTTTGGGTACGTACATATTGCCCCCTCGAGAGAAGCATTTTAGCCATGAAGAGGTGTAAAACGCAGGTCCAAGTATGGCGGTCCCAAAATGGGAAGTTAGAAGTTATACCTGATACATCCGTGTGTTGAAATGACGCCATCCAAAATTCCCGTTACCTGCAAAATGAAAAGAGAACTCAAGTGCAGATAGACACAATAGTTTGAAAAATAAACGCTAAAATAACAGGGAATGAGAACGTACCATTTGTGCGGGGATAGGAACTTACCTCCATCAGCGCTCCAAACCTGTGAAAAATTCATTTTAAAACGAATCAGAGTGCTATATATATGAAAGTGGGCCCATTTTCCTATTCATTTACGCGAGTCGATTTGATTGATTTTGAGCTCTGGGACCCATGGTGATGGTTTCTTGCGTGAGTAGAGTCAAAACATCCGTGACGAGATAGCGATCATGCCTCCACGTGCGGCACATCGACCCGTGAGATCACAGGTTAGTTTTCTTCAGTTTCTCCTTTTTATCACCTTAAATTTGAAATGCTAAATACTTTGTCATGGGGGGGTAATTTTTGAAAATGTCAGTGTTGAAAGGTCCACCTAGGGGGGGCGCCTACTGGGTAGGCTTTGTTTTTAGGTAAAATGGTCATTTTTTACGTTTTTTAGGCTTTTTAAATTAAAAAACTGCGTGGGTTTTCGGACCACGACCGCCGCCCGCCTGTGGCGGCGGTTATGACCCGCCGCCCTGTTGAGGGCGGCGGTTACAAAACCGCCCCCTGCTCAGGGCGGCGGTTTTGCACAGAATGCAAAAGGAACCTCTTTTTGAGATTGTGTTTGTATTTTTAGCATTTCTACGTGCTTTCATGATTTTTCTAGTATTACTTGGATGCTAACTTGCTTTGTTTTGTGTGTTTTTGGGTGTATGCAGGCGAGGGAGGAGTATATCCGGTGGAGTAGAGAGAGGGAGTGTGATTGGCTCCCAGGGGTTCTAGATGCCCTCTCACAGGATGAGGAGGACACTCTTCAGCGGGCTGGGATACTATGGATTTCACGCATGCCCCACATTACACCATCTAGTCACATCCTTTGTGACTTGTTCTCATACTGGGATGCAGATCGGAACACCTTCCGATTGCCAGGGGTCCGCGGTGAGTGGACTATTACACTGGAGGACGTCTATCACATTCTAGGGTTCCGATCATTGGGATATGACTCACCCTAGAGACAGCGAGCTCATGGGAACAGTTGCACAGTGGGCCACATATATGGGAGATGCAGTCATCTCCACGGGGTCAAAGAAGGGGGTGAGAGTTCGATCTATTCCTTCTTTGCCCATCCCCTACTTCGCCAGGCCATCATGGGGATCCTTGCCTCGAGACTGATTGGGGACAAGGGAGGAGATACATTATTATACTGCTGGTCCCCCATTATTGCACAGATAGAGGGGCACGGTCGGATATATGCCTGGGGAGCAGACATTCTTGGGACCACCTACCACGACTTATACAGGGTGGTCCGTTTATAGGGCAGTCATTGAGCCACCGAATCTAGTCATGAGTTGGGTCTATGAGCATTTCATCCCTTATGGCAGGGGTGTGGAGGTGGCAGATCCTGGAGCTATGAGGGTAGCTAGATGGTCAGACATGTCGGTGCTTAGAGCACCTCATCAGCTAGTTGCCTCCCTAACTACTGCCGACATGGAGGCCACACCATACCAGACTATGGTAGGCATATGGGGCGAGGAGGCTCTTACCTTGATCTCCTGCTCCATGACAGGGCAGCTTATTGACAGAGTGGGGCGAGTGGAGATGCACCCCTTTGGCCGAGTTCCTCAGCAGTTTGGCCTACCATACATGGGTATGCTTCCCCTAGTGGCACCAGTATATAGATCAGTCTGAGAGGCCAGAGGGGGGCCTAGAGGCTAGGTTGGACAGTGGTTACTCCTAGCGTTCCTATTGCAGCCAGGAGGATAGTTCATGCCAGAGGGAGAGCCGGTGTGCCTCAGGAACCTTTACTTCAGATTGCCATGGGTCCTACCCAGCAGCGATGACCCCATTGAGGTAGACTCTGAGTCTGAGGAGTTTACGGGGGAGATAGAGGAGGAGACCGAGGAAAGTGATCTGAGTGGCCCGATACCGGGACATCATGCGCAGTACTGAGAGGGCCGAGCAGAGTGCAGAGAGGGTGACTCTGGTTTCAGAGGAGCCACTCTCCCAGGGCCATGGGGAGGATGAGTCTATTGTGGGGCGTTACGTTGCTCCAGCTACAGGAGCAGCCCCTCAGTCGGTAGTGGCATCCGTGGCGGGCGCTGACCCCATAGATCCATCTTGGAGGCCTGGTGATCCGAGTAAGTTACCCTCTCTCCCTTCTAGTGTTTGTTTCTTTGTTAGGATCTCCTTAGTTGCTATCTTGTATCTTTTAATTCCTTGTTTGGTTTCTAATTTGTTTTCTCCTTTGTTTGTAGAGACCACCGATGAGTGGCGGGACTTGATCTGCACGGTATGCATCGATACCCTAATGATCCCCATGAAGAGGACCCGTGCAGAGCTGTTTGTGTACGCTTGGGAGCCTTCAGGAGCTGATAGACATACCGACATCTTTTCTCCAGTCTGGCACGTGACCAGAATGGTATCGACCCTTCGCAGCGAGCTAGCGAGGTACAGGATGACTGAGTGTCGATGAGGAGCCATTCTCGTGGTGAGACTGCGGCTGCCCCTCGGGATCCTGAGCCCTCCGTGCATTCAGAGCACCAGCGTAGCCAGAGTCCTAGGCATGGGCGTGCACCTTCAGAGGGGTCCCGTAGGGATTGAGAAGCCACTTGGCTCTCGTAGATTTTGTACTATATATTCTTTTGTATATCCCGGGCTCTTTGAGCGTTTTGACCATGCTTAGTGCATGATGGCATTGTATATAAACATTGATTATTTATATATATGCATTCGTTCTGGATCAAAATCTTGGCATTCATGGCTTTCTTTCTATTTCCAGTTTCCTCATGTATGCTATGATGTACGTTTATATGTTTCTTTTAGAATATATGCAATGGTGAACAAATGATGCAAGTGTTTTACTTTCCCTTTTGTGTTTCATGATGCTGATATATGATGATGTAGATATAATGTGATTTTGAATCTTAGTTTCTGTAAGCAATTTTGGATACTTCATGTTTGTTTTGGCAAAGTGATGAAAACAAACCGGTATGATGAACAGATAAACCTGCCCCTACCCCCAACTCCACGCAACTAGTAAGATGCGAGGGCTTATCACCAAGAGTTGGGAAGGGTGCAAGTTATGAGGTGTAGTGAAATGATAGTGATGAAAGACAGACAAAGCTTTGGTGGAACCAAATTAGGACACCACAAGTCTACTCTACTCGAGTGACTTCATAGTTTTGGATGCAACTTGCTTTGCGGTTTATCCAGACTTAGACCCGTAGATGGCCACATAGTAGACAAAATCTGGGTTTTTAGGATTTTAACTCTCTTGGGACTTTGAACATCTGATTCATTTGTTTTTGACTCAAAGTGTAGACACCAAATTCGTGTCTTACGACCCCTTGTGACCCGCATCCCATTTTGCAACCTAACCTCATTACCTAAACCTTACACAATTATTTATTAATTACCTTGTAATTGATAAATCCCCATCACCTCACCTGCCACCTCATTTTGCCACCTCATCATGACCTAGCCCTAATCCTAAACTAACCTAATTAAAACCTAAAACTTGGTCTACACCTACACCCATAACTAATGACCCCTTTCTCGCACCCAAAACCGACCTTCTAGTCACTTGACCAAGCCCGCAACTGATCTCTCGGGAGAAAAGCAGGGAAGGTGGGCTATTTTACTAAAAATAGCCTACTTTTTCCTTACCGATGCCGGTTCCTACTCGACCGCCGTCGGTTACGCAACCGCCATCGGTTCCCTGTAAATGGGCTCCCCAAACCAAAACAACGGACCGAAATTTCATTTTGGGATCAGAGGAAAGGATTTTTGAATCAACAGAGATCATTGGGAGCGAGGAACAGAGTCCAGATCTTCACTTGACCGAGCAGAGACGAGTGAAGAAACCAGAAGTGTTTACAGCAAAGGAGATCACCTTGCATCTTTGTCAAAATTAGTAAGTCACATCTTGCATGTCCTCTGTTATAACATTTCTTATGCTCTTTGAATCACAGTCCTCCCAAATCCGTCTCTGAATCCACTACCCAACGTGCCATTGCATCTAACCGTCATTCTTTTACCTCTCATCATCTCATTTCCTAATATCATCCATAAACCAGCCTTACAAACACCATAGCTACCAAGAAGATCCTAGAACCCACCGGTATCGGTTATCAAGAACCGCATCGGTTCCTCTGATCAAAAACCAGAAAACCAGCCTTTCCCCTACCCAGTTCAACGAAACAACTTAATTGATATTTTACAGTCTTTGTGTTAATTCATATTAGCAGGGAAACTGACCACCTTCGAAAGGAAGTTTTATATTTCCTGGGCCCAAGGCAGTTTCCTCATTTATTGTCTAATCAAAATCTTGTGGTCTTGTGTTCTTATTTGCAGGTAGTCCTTCCAAGACAAAAAGGAGTTCTTCACAGTCAGCCTGATCTTTCTCTACGGTACACGCACACCATCTCGACATTCTACAGGTATTCCTCCTAGTCCCTAACCTTATCTGTTTCTAAAAGGAACGAAACATTCCGAGTGAAAAATTTTGGCACGCCCGGTGGGACCCATCTTGGGTTTCTGTATCTCTTGCTTATTTTCATTTTAGGAAGCATACTTGCTGTTGCTACTTTTGTTATATATTTCATAAAGAATTTGTCTTGCTTTACTAGTTTCGCATTAGTGAAAATCATCTCTCTTGCTTCATCAAACATAATTTTCGATTTGGGTTTAAAACACGTGCATTGCATTCCTGCTTGTTGTTTTTCAATTCTAGTGAACGTAGATTAAGTAACAGGTCGTACACGTGGGGGTGATATCCACGGTATTGATAGGAAATTAATCTTACTTTCACTGCACAACACATACCAAATCACTTCACAATTAACACAACAGCTCAAACATCCCCCCTTTTTCCGCGGTATTCCTCCGCCCGATTGAGGTAACCTTATAAGCCAAAACAACTTGACATTTCCCCTAAGTCTTTTGTTTAGGATTCTGACATCATTCTACGTCTAAAGGCATAAGCCCACAATAATTAAAATTAACCCTAGGGTTAATCTCTGGATTTGCGTGTGCATCTTGCTGGTTCTGTTTTCTTTCTCATTCTCTGTCTTCTGTGATCAATAACTGGACAAGTATACTAAACGTTGTTAAAAATCAAATTAGCAGCCTTTTTTTTATATCTTGTTAGCCCAGACTTATTACACCGACATCGGTTACCTGACCGACGTCGGCTATAGTATAATCGACATCGGTTACTAGACCGATATCGGTTACTGTCTTTTCCAATTCCTGACAAACCAGCAACCTACCAATTTTACCAGATTGAGTTTGTTTTGTTCTCGATGATTGAAACCCTACGGTGAACTCCAGTCCATGGTTGTTATCACTCGAAAGCAAGCCGCCGCCATGGTTTCACATGCTTGCTCTGTTTCTTTTCCTGAATCACCCCCTTCACATTCTGTGGGGAATCCTACGGATACCAGCGAGGTTCCTAAAATTCCTGTGGGAGATAAGGACTTTGCCAAGTTTCTGGATGCTAATTCCAGCACTGTGCATAATACTATTTATCTCATACCCTTGACCGTACGCTTGATGGTCAGCTCCTTATGGGTATGCCTATTAGTATAGCTGCTCATTTAGCTCACACTCCGCTGATAATACCGCTTGCTTGCTTCCGCATCTCTAGCCCGTCTCCCAATCGACGGCTTCAGAGGTTCATACGACCCCGATTAGCTTTCCTTTGGTTAATCTTGGACCCACATATCACTACCACCCGATCGCCCTACCTCATCTCTCTTGCATCGCTCCGTTCATGACTTGCTCTCTCGCCACCTATCCACACGAGCTTTCCTTCTCAAGCTCCGCCTACCTTTTCATTCCCATACACATATCCAAAGAACCTCAACATCCTATATGGGACATCCTATTCGGTCACCTCAACATATTCATCCTCCACACCTTATCAATACTTAACCCCACCGGTGTCTAACGGTGGTCCTTGGTCAAATTTGCTTCCGTTTACCACAACCACACCATCATCTCATCCAACTACTGATCTAATTAAACAAATGATGGACAAAATGCAAAACTGGAGGCTTGTTTGTGAAGTCGTAGCGCCTTGACATACGAGCAAGTTTGTCGGGAGCCCATTCACCCGTCTGTCCCCCTTCATTCATATCCTCCTCAATGGGAGTTACCAAAATTTACCCGTTTTAACAGTAAAGAGGATCCTCAACAACACTTGCGATCATTTAGACATGCTTGTTATTTGATTGCTCATGATGATGCCTTGTTACTCCACACCTTTCCCATGTCCTTATCAGGACCTGCCTTGGAGTGGTACAGTGCTTTAACCCAGCACTCAATCTTCTCTTTTAACCAACTAGCCCAATCTTTCTTGGATCATTTCTCCATTAACATTGCTAAGAAAGTATCCATCACCGACCTTTATGCCATTCGACAATTCGAAGACGAATCTATCGCAGATTTCGTCGGACGATGGCGCGGCCTTATCAACCAACTTACATATGCCTTGCCTCAGACTGAACTTATCAAACTGTTTACGCGGGCCTGCGCTAAGCACATCTCCCCTACCCTTCAAATTCAAACTTTCCGTACATTCGACGAGGCCTTTACCATGGCTCGGAAACTAGAAATTCGAGCCTTAGAGGAAGAGAAATTGCGGTTGCGTAACAAAAACTCCACTTTCCGAACTTCAGATTCCACCAACAAACCTAACACCACCAATCCTCACCCATCGACCGCTTCGAAATCAAAAGGGGCCATGCACGCGGTGATGGTCAAATCCCAACCACCGTCTAATACCCCGCCAAAAACCACTTATAAGTATAAAGCAGAACCCATCAACTACACTCCCTTGGGAGAGACATATGGTGTGATATTGGAAAAATTGCTCAAAGCAGGAGCCATCACCTTACCTCCTGTTAAACCTCATTCCGGGTTTGATTCCACTCGCGCCATACCTTCCTGGTACAAAGAAAATGACTTTTGTAACTTCCACCGCGTGAAGGGACACAGTCATGAGAACTGCAAGATGTTGAAAAACATAGTGCAGGAAATGGTTGATGCAGGGGATATAGCCCTCGATAATCCTAATGCCCCTGCCAACCGAAATTTGAAAATCTTCAACAAGCCATTCCCGAATCACTCTCCCAACAGTAACACAAACCAGGATATCTTAGCCGAGGAGAGTGTTCATGAGATCCATGCAGTCTTCGATACCCAGCCAAAAGCCTCTATCGAGAAAATTTTGAATCAAGCCTCTTCACTAACACAGGAGCCCGAACCTCCTTTACCACCATCAAGCCAAAGCGAAATCATTCCTTTACCTATAAAGGAGTTAACTGCCTAGACTTCTCTTCCCATCAATGAGTCTTCTTATACCACATCCCTACAAGACTGCGAACGAATGTTATCTAATTTATCTATTTCCCAGACGTCTCCCTCTACCGCTCTTGCTGCACAAGAGGAGGGTACGCCACTCCTTTTGACATCCTTAGACGAGAAATCTCTTGCACCGACATCACCAAATTCTTTAACCATGACAGACCCTCTCAAACATGCCCTCCTGCCTATTAGTCCTTCATCGCCTAAATCTTTTCAACAACCGGTTGACCTTTTAATATCTATTGATACAGTACCTCATCTACCCCCTGTATCACGCCCACAGTGGACTGGAATCACAACCTACCTCTCTTCCGTACCAAATTTACAATTCAAACCTGAAGACTGTCATTCTCCAGAAGATAGACGAATCCTATGGGAACGTTTGAGTACGCCATATTCTACTCAAATGCAAATGACCGATTCTGAGGCCTCCACCATATACCCGAAGTGCTTACAGAAGCTTAAAATGCCCATGTTCTCACCTTCACCCCCCTCACCTCTACCAAATGCCCCGTCCACTTCTATTAACTTAGCCAAATCTTCCCCTACGCTTGGGACCTTGCCCATACCCAGTCTAACACACCCACCTAAGCGGCTTGATTTATCCAAAAATAAATCCGCCCCGCCACCTAGGAGACAAACTCAATCCGTGCCTCTCTCACAATCAAAACCCTCATCGTCACACCCACCTTCCATATTGGGACCTCATCCCTCCACCTTACATCAATATATCATACCTCCTGCGTTTTCTTCAAAACGACTTACACCTTCTGCACCTATACAGAGATCCCAGGGTATAGCAACACCGTCACTCCGCGTATCCTGTCCACCTATCAACCCTAAACAAATTCCATCATCAAAAGATTTGTTTTCGGTCACTCCTATTTCCCCGTGGTTGTTTTCTGATACCACATCATCTGCGGCCTCATCATCCAACATAGCTTCTGCGCCAAAGAAACCACGTTTAGTGAAAACCACGTGTCAACACCCCTCGGCTAAACCACCACCCGTACGAACCAACCACGCCCAAACATTACCAAAACCTATACGAACCAACCACGCCCAAACATTACCAAAACCCGCACAACCAATACCCTCATCCTCCTCCGATTTTGACCCACTCAAAGGATCTTACGCCAAAATTCTTGCTATGTTGGTGGAGAATGCGACCATTTCCCTACCCCCACTTAGACCTTATGACCCGTCTAAACCTCGACCGATAAGTTATGATGAGTCTAAAATCTGCGCCTATCACCGCACACCAGGACATGATGTGGAGGGATGCAAAGCTTTAAAAACCATCCTTCGTCAGTCACCTCTCCCAGATAGAAAGGTTAAGAAAGACAACTTACGAAGGGAGAGACCTTTAGCTTCAATTCCCTCTCCTCTACCATCTGTCCCCGCCTCACCAAGATCTATCATTATTACAACCCCACCTCTTGAAAACCATGATTTATCCCAACCATCTTCCTCATTTCAGGTCTACGAGATTAATATGATTAGTGTCGCTACTCGAGGGCAGAAAAACAATGGGAAAGCAAAAGAAAACACACCTGCAGCATCTCTTTCTCCGTCAAACATCCCGATTGCACCACCACCTAAAGTAGTTATTCGTGGACCCGCTTACCCCGTCTCTAATGGAGCTGCCCATCGAGCCATGATCAAACAGCTTCACCAATCACCCGTAAAAATGACACTGTATGATCTCATTCAGACTTCTGAATCTCATCGACAAGCTCTCGTTGAGATCCTTCAAGGGATAGAGGTTTTACCTAATGAAACCCTGCCTGTTGCCTCCATTCTAACACCCAATCACGTTGCTTCTCTCACCAAACAACCCACTGCCCCAACCACTTCGGGCTCTGTACAGCAAGCCGCTGCTGTCAGTTTCTCCGAAGATGAAATTATCGACTTTGGTACCGAAGATCCTGACCCGGCCCTTTTCATCTCAGCTTACGTCCGGGATATCCGGGTACGTCGTGTTATGATTGACGGGGGCGCCAGCCTAAACATCATCTCTTCAAAATCTTTTCAACAAATGAATATCCCTTCTAGCTACATGTGTGCCAACCCCATCATGTTGCGGTCATTCAATGACGCTATTACCTCTACCTTAGGCACCGTGATCCTCAACATTCGGGTAGGACCACGTACTTTACCCAAACTCTTCTATGTCCTTGAGGGAGAGTTCCAATATAATATATTGCTGGGTCATCCTTGGATCCGGGCCATGGGATGCGTTCCCTCAACATTACATAGATGCATAAAATTTGAGTACGAGGGGAAGTCCTACACCGTAAAAGCTGATCCTCCCCCCTTTAAAACCTGCAATATGTTATACCGCCCTAACGATGTGCTTATACCAATCAAGACACCCATACATTCAACCCAACCATCCTCTTCAAATGTACCTCAACCATCCACCTCAACCGCGCCTACGCCTTCAACTGATGAAACCACCGTCGCAAAAACCACTTCCCTTCCCGCAGCTAACATCCCAACCTCCGACCCCTTAGTAGATGTTTTTCAACGCCTTACGCTGGGGGAGTACCGCCTATATAACGTTAGTTCTTTCCCTACCCCGCAGGAGTATGGACAATTACATGCACATCCCACCTACGACCGTCGCGTGGGGGAGGTAATCTCTTACGGACCACCCCATTGCCGCACCAACCTAACGTATGGGGGTGTTGACGCATCCTCCATTACCCCTGAACCTCCTCTTGGTGTGGTCCCCTTCCAATCCGATTTTCAATATTTGACAAATCGTCGTTTCATCCCTCACCTTCTTGACTCACTGTGCTTGGAAAGGCTTTGGTTTTGGTCTTTACGAACAAGGCCGACATACACTCATTCCCGTGACTACCCGCAAACATAATGATCGCAGTGGTCTCGGTTTTCCTGAAACACCTACACAGGAGACACCTCGTGTCAGCTGTATTCTGGAAGAAGACGACGTCACCCCTACCAAACCATCATCACCCACTTTGCCATCATCACCCACAGAATCTATAGACCCTGAATCTATCCCTCCTAACTTTTTTTTTTCATAAATGCCATCTTCATAGGTCCTCTCACTTATCAACGCGATAATGAGGACCCATCTTCTTTGCCCCTTCTGTATCCAGACATGATCGAAGAGGATTCCCTTTGATTAATGTTGTTGAGTGTCAGGATGACGAATCCATCCTCACTTACCTTGGCGCGGATGATTCTTATATTCAACGAGCCTTACCATCTGAAACCCAAACCATGCTGAACGAATCTACTATAGAAATCAACATCCACATGGAGGAGGATCCTCACATAGTGAAGATCGGACAATCCCTTAACACATCAGAACAAGCCGCCTTTACTACCTTTCTCCGTACCCGCAACCAAGCTTTCGCTTGGTCCTACGCTGACATGCCAGGAATTGATCCTACCATTGCCGTCCATAACATCACCCTAAACCTCGATTCCAAACCAGTCAAACAAAAACTGAGAAAAATGCATCCACGCATTGCCCTCTTGGTCAAAGAAGAGCTTCAACGACTTCTCTCTGTTTCCTTCATCTTGCCTATTGACTATCCTCAATGGATTTCTAACATCGCACTGCCACTAAAGCGACGGGGGACTTTGATATGCACGGATTTCGGGATCTTAACCTCGCTTGCCCTAAGGATGACTTTCCCCTCCCAAGTATTGATCAACTTGTTGATCTCACTGCGGGCCATGAAATGCTTTCTCTCATGGATGGCTTTTCAGGATACAATCAAATTTTGGTCGCACCCGCCGATCAACATAAGACCGCTTTCATAACTCCTTGGGGAACCTTCTGTTACCGTGTAATGCCATTTGGCCTTAAGAATGCTGGTGCAACCTATCAGCGGGCTATGACCTACATTTTTCATGACATTATGCACACTATCCTTGAAGATTACGTCGACGATCTTCTTGGCAAGTCTAAACATCGCAGTGAACATCTCGATGTTTTAACCATTATTTTCGATCACCTGTTGCAATATTCTGTTCGTCTTCAACCAAAGAAATGTGTCTTTGGTGTCCTTTCGGGGAAACTTCTTGGTTTTATCGTCTCTTTGCGTGGCATTGAGGTCGATCCATCTAAAGTAAAAGCTATCCTAGAAATGCCTCCACCCAAAAACCTCAAACAATTACGTAGTTTGCAGGGTAAACTTCAATCCATCCGGCGTTTCATCTCCCAACTCTCGGATCGATGTCACCCTTTTCATCACCTTCTTAAAAAGGACGTTGCCTTTCAATGGAGTGAGGAGTGTCACCAAGCCTTCGAAGCTCTCAAAACTTATCTCTTGCAGCCACCCGTGCTTATCCCACCCTAGGACGACCACCCTTTCTACCTTTATCTTTCCGCCACTGACCATGCTATAGGAGCTATGCTTGCACATCGGGACTCGGCGCGTCGAGAACAGGCCGTTTATTATATAAGTCGTACCCTCGTGGATTACGAGACTAGGTATACACATGTAGAAAAATTGTGCCTAGCCCTATCATTCGTAGCTACCAAACTCCGACATTACCTCCTGAATCACAAAACTTTTGTCATCACCAACATGGACCCCATTCATTATATGTACGCCAAACCACATCTAAACCAACGCATCGCTCGATGGCTCATGCTCCTCACCGACCTCGACCTTGAGTTTATACAACAGAAGTCAATCAAAGGACAAACTCTTGCAGACCAACTTGCGGAGGCCCCTTTACCTGGGGAACAATTTACCAATTTTACATTCCCCGACGAACTCATCGCCACTCTTTCACTCGGGAAGAGTCGTATCAAATGACCCTCTTCTTCGATGGATCTAAATGCCAGCGCGGCGGAGGAGCCGGCGTTGTTCTCATCCCTCTTGACGCTGAACCTATGCCTCTTTCATTCCGGCTTGATTTCCCCTGCACTAATAATACAGCGGAATACGAGGCCCTTGTTCTGGGTCTCCAAGTTGCGATACACTTAGGTATCAAATCTATCAATATCTTTGGTGACTCTCAATTGGTAGTCAATCAAGTTATGGGCATCTACCAATGTAAAAATGAGGAACTTCAGAAGTACAAACACTACGTGGATTCACTTCTGGCCTTATTTACTCACTATTCTATCCAAACCATTCCCCGCTCTACTAATAAATTTGCGGATACTATGGCTTGCTTAGCCTCACAAATTCCAGCTTCATCAACTGACTCTAAATTATTCGTCGTGGTCCAACAACTCTTTGCCCCATCCTATTCAGCCCCGGTTGTTTGTACGATAAATACTGTGTCTGCTAACTCGCCGGATACTTGGTATCACCAATTCCATGACTACCTTACAACCTCTGTTCTCCCTTCTGACCTTACTAGTACTGGTAAACGTGCTTTTCTTAAAAGCGTTTCTCGTTATGTTGTCATGGGGGGACTCCTCTATAAACGTGGCTTTGATGGCATCCTCCTTCGCTGTCTAACCGGCGCGGAGGTTACCTATACCATCCAACAAGTCCATGATGGGATTTGTGGTGGACATTTTAGTGGCCTTGCCGTGGCTAAACGAATCCTTCGCCTAGGTTATTATTGGCCTACTCTCAATAACGACTGCTACGAATATGTTAAGCGTTGTGTTATGTGTCAACAACATGCCAACCTTCAACATACTCCTAGCCATCCGCTTCGCAGTCACACGAGATCTTTGGCCTTTTCACAATGGGGTTTAGACCTTATTGGTGAGATTCACCCGACCTCTTCACAACGTCACCGTTGGATAATCACAAGAATCGAATATTACACAAAATGGGTGGAGGCCATTCCACTCATTTCAATCAAAAAGAAAAAAATTGTCGAATTCATTAACCATCACATTATCTCGTCGTTTTGGTATTCCTCATCGCCTAATAATGATAATGGTAAATCTTTAAAAACAATTTGTTACAAGACCTTTCATGACAACTTTGGTATCAAACTTAGTTTCTCATCGCCTTACTATCCATGAGCCAATGGTCAGTGCCGAATCTTCTAATAAAACCCTAACCAAAATCCTCATGAAAGTCTTTAATGAATCCGGAAGAAATTGGCACGATCACATTCCCTTTGCCCTTTGGGCTTATCGTACTAGCATTCGTACCTCTACTAACGCTACACCTTTTTCTTTGGTATATGGTACCGAGGCCGTCTTGCCTCTCGAAATACAAATACCCTCCCTCAGAATATCCCTTCAGGATATTCTCACCAACGATGATTTCCGCCAAGAACGGTTAGCCCAATTGGAGCTTCTTGACGAACGTCATCTTACAGCTCTTGATCACCTCCAAATCTATCAAAAACGCATCAAGCGTGCTTATGATAAGCGACTTCATGAGCGTATCTTTAAGGTTGGTGATCTTGTCCTCAAAGAGAATCAACATGTCACCAAACTAGAAAAGAGCAAACGTGGAAAATTTGCTCCCAATTGGATTGGGCCTTATATAATCACTCACACCTATGGATCAGGCACTTATCATTTAGCTTCGCTTAACGGTAAACCTGAGCCTGAACCCCTTAATGCCTTGCATCTTCGACCATTCTACTGTTGAATCTAGTGTTATATCACTTCTTATCTACCTACTGCTCGTCCCTTGAGCTCATTTACCGCTACATACACTTTGTTTTCTATATCTCAAAATAAAATCAAAATCACTCCTCACCTCCCCTTGATGATGCCTTCCCCTTTTTAGTCTAGTCCATGACTTCAAAGTATTAAAATAAGCCGTATTCTTATGGGATTTTCTTGAGTCAAACTTCCTACTAAACTAGATGCTTCACGCCAAAAGAACATCTAGTCATCTAAATTAAATATAGACTGCTCCCTTGAAGGACAGCTATATGCCGAACTATTGCTGCTACTATAAATAGACTGCTCCCCCGAAGGACAGCTATGCACTAAAATCATATCTGCTACTATAAATAGACTGCTCCCCCGAAGGACAGCTATGCACTAAAATCATATCTGCTACTATAAATAGACTGCTCCCCCGAAGGACAGCTATACACAGTCAGCCTTTTCTCAGCAGCTTCTCGCATTGATCAGCTTTGTAAAGACCTCAAGAATAGTACAATCAATATCCCTTGTAGACTTCCCGCATCGATCAGTCTATATTCAGCCAAATAAAAGCCTCATTCAAAAGAACTTTTTGGGTCATGGACTTGTCTATTTAGGGTAGGTTCTCTTTCATCGAACACTCACTTTGTAACAAGTTCTCTTCAGACTCGCCTATATCATCCACCTCACCTCACCGTTTGTTTCAACTCAAGGGACGTAACGTACACCTGATATATTGTGATCATACAACTCTTTTCACCTATTGACTTCTCGTCTATGCACGGTACCTAGGGCTTCAAGCTCGTTCTACGTTGTGTGGTTTGTTTAGCTCTTTTCACCTACGGAGCACTCTTTCCGCTTTGCCTCGCATCTAGGATTGTGTGTTGATCTTAATCAGGACACGCTTCCCTACTACTTGGGTATGCTAACTTTTGCTTCACCTATACCTACACCAACAACATTATCCTACCAACACCAACAACATTACCCTACCAACATCAAATTTTTACCAAACGACAAATTGCCTAACCACAACCAAATTGCCTAAATTCACCTCTCCCTGGTCCTAAGGGAGAACTACATCGGTCTGAGGCCCCTCCTTGCTTTGTGCAATGGGCTATGTAGGCAGCACTTCAGAGACATGGGGTCTCCCAAGGTTAGCTCGACCATCCCCTACCAGAACTTATCATGTGTGGTAAATATAAATATTTTTGTGTATTTCTATTTAATCACATTCCTCTTTATCCTTTTTCAAAACACCAAAAATCACAACGCAAACATTCTTATTATTATAACTCAAATCAACATACATATCTTGTTTTATTTAGATGTTAAACCAATACATCTTCTCTATCATCGACACGCAGGTCGGTACTCTTATTTATTCTTATACCTTGCTAGCATTTATTTAGACGCTCACGCCTCATTCCAACCCAGGTGATGATCATGATCATCGACACCTCTCGCCGGGCCTCTCTGTCCTCAAAGGTACCACGGCTATTGGTACCGCCCACTGATCCACCAATCTCTCCTGTAACATATGAATGCGCCCTCTCGCATGGAGGAATCCAGCCTCTAGTCTCGCTGCTCGTGACTCCGCAACCACTAACAATCCTCTTGTCTCATTCACCTACGTTTGGAGCTGCTGAACCAAACGCTGCAGCCGATCCCTCTCTGCTGTAATCACAGCTATGTCAGGGCGATCGCGTACACCTTGCAGCTCTGCTACCCACCATAACCTATAGGCCTCTGTCATTCCGGCATCCATTACACTGCGATCGGCTGCTATCTCCTCGGGCCCTTCTGGAGGTGTTGGCCGGGGAGGTGAGAATGCTTGCCTCGGTGTCGATCCTCATATATGGTCTATAAGCCTGGGGTATATCCTGCACAAATCCAAATTGTCGCCGCACACGATCTAGAGGAATCCTCTCATACTCACCTGGCCTGTGCCCTGCGATCCACCTCAATCGCTCTACACCCCTCAACTCCTCAGCTATATTCTCTGTTACCATATAGTTCCCGTAAGGCCGCCAACAGATATCAGCAATCGTCACCCTCTCCCATACCTGCCTGTAATACTCAATGTTACCCGTCACGGCCTGGGATCTTGCCTCTTGTTCTGTTTGGACCCATCGTCTGAATCCCAACCTCTGTACTCCGGTTTCTCCTGACTGGATGGATCGGCCTACTGGTCGCACACAAACAATGTGCTCATAGGCCCAACAGTGTAATAAGTATGAGCAATCCAGTGTCGTCCTGTGATTTCACCTGCAGGCCCATAAACCCCTGTATAACTCCGCCAAATATGCAGGTGCCCATGTAAAAGTCACGTTCCTTTCTATCATCTCCCAGATAACACACATCAATGCCTTTGGAAATCTTCCCCTTCTGCCCTCGGTAATGCATAATACCCTACCGCTATCATTAATATCACTACTAACCTTGTCTCCTCAGGGTGTGCTGCATACATTACCCCATACGTAAATGATAAACCTCGCTGTGTCAAATCTCGTGCGTATGGACCAAATACTGCTGTTATCGCTCCCCATGCCGCGCTAGGTAGTGCCTGATATACTGGTTCTCCTGTAATAGGGAGTCTCAAAATACGGAACACATCTTCCAATGTTACTGTCATCTCCCCTGTTGGCAGATAAAAGGTATTTGTCTCGGGATTCCATCTTTCAATCAACGCCTGTAACATAGCATGGTTACGTGTGATTCGTGAATAATAGCGGATTCCACTTAACCCCAAATGATTTATCAGTGTCCATTCGGTGGCGTTACATCCACTCGATTCGTGACAACAACAGCTACTGTACACTATCATTCATCCTCAACCCTGCCTCTGCCTGCATACATCCAAATAACAAACAACCATTCAATTCCTCAAATCCCCCCGGGTTTTTTCTCAAATTCTGGAAATTCCTACAAAGAACTGGTAGATCGTTTATAGCTACTACCCAGATTCGGTTGAGTAACCGATACCGGTTATCCCTAACCGATATCGGTCACTATTACTTTCATACACCTTGCCTAAACAACCACCTATGACAATAAATTGCTCTGCGTTTATTCCTCTCTCGTATACAGACATACCCGAAACCCTTGATTACCTACCACGTAACACTCACCTCATTTATAACCCTTGTTATCATCTTTTCTTTCTCATATCTACCCACATACTCTCCCCATCTTATTCACAAAACATGCAGAAATCAAATCACAACCAAAACATTTACCTCGGAGTCAGCAGCCTTGAGGTGGCCCTTGTCTTCCCTCTCGTCCTCGCTCGCCTGGATGCTTCTCCTCGTTCTGCCATGATCACCACCCTCTTCAAATTCACCTTTCTGCCTTCTGAATCTCAGAACACATTCACTTTCCCTATCTCTTTTCTTCTTATCACTCAAATTTCTCATGCAATTACCTGTTTCTCGTCGTGCCAAAAGCGCCGCGTTCACGTATTTAACTTCGCATGGCTCTCAAAATTAGAACTTAAGTTGCCACCATAGCTTTTTTATTTTTAGAAAAGCTCATACCTAAATAATCTGGTATCGGTTATGTAACCGATATCGGTCTACTATCTACCGACGTCGGTTACCTAACCGATATCGGTTATAGACCTATCTTTTTACAACATGGTTCTTTTCTTCATTTTTACCTAATTTTTGTCGTGCCCGCCTCTTTTCCTGCATCACAACACCATTATCCATATTTGTCCATCCACCACACATATCATTACAAGTTCATTAACATCATCTATTTTACAAAAACAAACAAACCATCAACTAAGGATATCAACAAACTATCAATCTATACATCATTTGGATCCAACTCATCAGATACATATATAACAATGTCACAAAACCAGCCCAAAACATGCAACATTTCCTCATATAACATGTCATCCATATATACGTGCAAAAACAAAAACATCAACATCATCCATATATCAACATGTCCACTAAACTCATCCTACATTCTATATCACAAACCATCGACAAAATACTTAAACACATTTTTGAACACTGCATGTGGATCAAAACATCATCTCTATATATATATACACAAATTTTCAAATATACAATGTGCCCTGCATCGGGGCCTCTGTGATCTCATCATACAACTAAGCCGGCACGCAGACCGCAATAACTATCCAAAATCTCGACTCAGCTCGCAGGCCGGTCCCTCATATCAAAAATATACTCGGCTCGCAGGCCGGTATCAAATATACAACCCATACTCGACTCGCAGGCCGGTATATAATGAATAAATGAATCCATACATGAATAAATGACGGCACGCAGGCCTCTATCAACACAACCGGTTCGCAGACCGGTGCCCATGTCCCTATACAAAAACTATGTGGGGATCCCTCAGCTCTCCCCACCACCCTCAGCACCTCTCCCTGCTGGTCCCTGCGGTGCCTCTCGCCTCCTACCTGTAACAGACACACCGGCGTGGTGTACCTCCCGTGATCTCGACTACGTGAGGTCTCCGCTCGGTGTGCCGCATATGGCTGATACTCAGCTCCGGTACTATCAAGAACATCCTGATAATACCGGGCCTCCGCTCTCGCCTCCATGTATCTATCCCGTGCCACCGTCAGTCATCGGGTGGTCCTCGAACTCCTACCGCGGTACCCCTCGTGCTTCGTGGTGGTGCTCGTGGGCCGTGCTGCTTTGGCGATGGGTCTATACCGTGCTGGGCTGTGGCTATGCTGCTACCGGTACGCTACCCGTGCTCGTACTCGCACTCCGTGGCCGTGCACTTGGTGGTGGTGCCGCCGTGCTCGTGCTCGAGGCTAGCCGCCTGTAAGACCCCCTATTCGTGCTCGCGCAGCAGCAAGCTGCCCCTGTAATAACTGCACCTGGCCCCTGAGCTGATCTCTCTCTGCCGTCACCGCTGCCAAGTCGGCAAGCGGGGGCCGTGCTACCTCGCCACTCTCTCGACTAGCCCACCAAACCCCGTATGCTCCCTGCACCCAAAGATCATCTACGCCATCATCTCGCTGGCCTCTCGCAACCCAACTGGATCCATGGGTGTGGTGCAGCGGTGGGGCCTCTACATCATCCCTCCCTGTCGAGGGAAGGGAGGTGGCTCGCCCTGCCGCAGCCCCATCTACTGCGTGCACTCTCTCTGGGGTATCTCTCTCATACTCTCGGCCTCCGTCCTGCTATCCGTAACGTGTGTACTGGATCCAACGAATCATACTCGGCCTCCTCTCGTGTGAGTGATGGCCTCTGTAAGGTCTCCATACGATATCTACCGCTGTCAGGCCCTCTAACAAATGCCTGTAGTAGGCAACATCTCTCCCCGCAAGCACTGCTCGTGGCTGCCCCACGACTCCCAACCATCTCTGAAAGCCATATCTGTATATAACCTGTGGCCCTGGCTGCTGGGGTAACCCTACTGGCCTGATGCATATGATGTGCTCATATGCCCAACAATGCAGCAAAAATGTCGAACAGATACCGAATCACCTCATCCGGCGATAACCCCAGAGCTCTCTGTATAGCTGCACCAGATACACTGGTGCCCAAGCATAACAGGTGTGCTCCTCCACCATCTCATGAAGCACCCCCATCAATGCCCATGGAAAGCGGCCTCCCTCTGAGTCCGGGAGGGCGAAGCAGGTGATCCCAATCATCATCAAGACCACCATGTCTCGTGTCGATGCGCACATGCAGTACATGTCACCATACCCTAATGCTCGCGTTGTGATAGGTAAGTAAGCGCGGCTGCATCTCCAAAACTCGTAATATGTTGTCCATGGGCAGCCTCGGAATCTACCGAAGATCCTCTCCTCGATAGGTAGTCGAAGGATGTGATACACATCCTCCAACGTAATAGTCATCTCCCGGTTGGGAGATGGAACACATTGTCGCCGGATCCCATCTCTCGATGAGGGTGACCATCGCCGTGTGATCTCTCTCTATTGCTCTATACCTCTGGACTCCACCGAGTCCCACCTCGCCATGATCACCCAAAGTGAGCTGCGGATACATGTGGTCTCATCTCGCACCAACAGCAGGGGCATCCTATCCCGCATCGTCAATCGGGCCGACGTGCTCGCAAAACCAACCCACATCCTTAGACCTACTTTTTATCACAACATCTACTTTATCCTCTAAACCCCCTTTTATTCCCTCGACCACACCCCGACTCTCTACCACCCCACCCAAAACCAAACTCACACCACCTACAAAACCAAACTCACAACCCCAAAACAAAACACACCCCACCCAACCCACCCCACCCAACACCCACCCCACCCAAACCCCTACCCGACCCAAAGCCCAAAATCTACCCAAATCCAAACCCACCCAACCCCAAAATAAAACAAATCCAAACCCACCCAACCCCAAAACAAAACAAATCCAAACCCACCCAACCCAAAACAAAACAAATCCAAACCCACCCAACCGCAAAACAAAACAAAATCAACCCAACCCACCCCAACCAAACCCCACCCCACCCAACACCCAAACCCACCCAACCGACATCGGTCGCTGTATTTTCCCGGAGCCGAACCCCCGCGCGGCCCCCAACTTACATTTTTTCCATTTTCTACTTATCTACCCACCCAAACACCATAAAACCCTACCCACCCAAATTAATTACCCTATTTTACCCATCTATCCTCTTCATTTTTCAAATTACGTCAATTTACTCATTATTTCCTAAAAAATGCAAATTCCTACCCAAACCCCCAATTTCGCTTAATACCATTCAAATGCACAAAATAAAGAGTTCCGAGCCTACCCGTACGACGACACGTCGTGGTGGTGGGATGGGTGGTGGTGGTCCAGCTGGTCCAGCCCCTCCCCGCTCCTCCTCCCGTGCCATGGCCCCACCTACGATCCTTGGGTCCCCGGCCAATCAACCGCTGCCCCCTCCTCACACGGGCTCGCAAATAACTCACTCCTCCAGCAAAATAGCTCCACCTCACTCAATAAACCTCCAATCTCAACTCTCCACGTCAGACAAGTCAATTTGGTTTTCAAAATAACAAAGTGACAATGACAAGACGTATTTTTTTTTTTTATAGGTTTTCCGCCCATAACCGATATCGGTTTCATTATTGCCCTAATGAACCGGTATCGGTCCTTAACCGATATCGGTCATGTAGAATCGACATCGTTTTTTCTGCTAACTTTTCCCCAATATTTTTCACCCCTATTTACCATTTGCCCCTTTTTACCCACATATCGCCTATATCCACCTTTGCTGAACACCATTTGTTTACCCATTTGGCCCGACCCAAGGCCTCGCCCTACCCATTTGGCCCGACCCAAGGCCTCGCCCTACCCATTTGGCCCAACCCAAGGCCTCGCCCTACCTATTCGGCCCGACCCAAGGCCTTAACCTACCCATTTGGCCCGACCCAAGGCCTCCCCCTAACCTATTTGGCCCGACCCAAGGCCTCACCCTACCCATCCGGCCCGACCCAAGGCCTCCCCTAACCTATTTGGCCCGACCCAAGGCCTCACCCTACCCATCCGACCCGACCCAAAGCCGCCACCCAACAACTTGGCCCGACCAAAGGCCTCACCCTACCCATCCGGCCCGACCCAAGGCCGCACCCCAACCATTTGGCCCGACCCAAGGCCGTACTACTTCCATACCTTACCCAACATCACCAACATACACTCTTATCCACCCATCCTGTAGTTTTTTTGTCCAATCGAGCTCCCCTGTTCGTGTTTTAGCATGATTAGGGTCCTTGACTTGATCTGTCGACCAACTTTGCCTAGACCTAGACCGTGACGTTTATCTCAACCAAACCAACCATTTAGTACTACCGAACATGCCTAAACGTTCCTGTACCTTACCTGTTATATACCCTGGAGCTACTTCCTATGCCTTGGATACCAGGATTATATCACCCTTGTTTGGATAAACTATCGACCTTTGCCTATACATTTGGTTTGCTCGTCAAATCATGTACCCTAGTCGTACTATTGCATTTCAACATGCGTCTGCTTCCTTGGACCTACCCCACCACCTTACCATCCTCTCTACAACATGTACCCTTTATCAACCCTATCCCTGATTTCCCGTTCACTCAATCTGTGATAGATTTGAGGGGGATTACCTATATCCTTAACATGAGAAACCACTTCATATTATTGTCCGCGCAGCTTTACAGAACAAGCTACACGACAATAAGGGGCTAATGTAGACACCAAATTCATGTCTTATGACCCCTTGTGACCCGCATCCCATTTCGCAACCTAACCTCATTACCTAAACCTTACACAATTATTTATTAATTACCTTGTAATTGATAAATCCCCATCACCTCACCTGCCACCTCATTTTGCCACCTCATCATGACCTAGCCCTAATCCTAAACTAACCTAATTAAAACCTAAAACTTGGTCTACACCTACACCCATAACTAATGACCCCTTTCTCGCACCCAAAACTCGACCTTCTAGTCACTTGACCAAGCCCGCAACTGATCTCTCGGGAGAAAGCGGGGAAGGTGGGCTATTTTACTAAAAATAGCCTACTTTTTTTCCTTACCGATGCGGTTCTACTGACCGCCACCGGTTACCCAACCACCCGCCATCGGTTGCCTCCTAAATGGGCTCCCAAACCAAAACAATGGACCGAAATTTCATTTTGGGATCAGAGGAAAGGATTTTTGAATCAACAGAGATCATTGGGAGCGAGGAACAGAGTCCAGATCTTCACTTGACCGAGCAGAGACGAGTGAAGAAACTAGAAGTGTTTACAGCAAAGGAGATCACCTTGCATCTTTGTCAAAATCAGTAAGTCACATCTTGCATGTCCTCTGTTATAACATTTCTTATGCTCTTTGAATCACAGTCCTCCCAAATCCGTCTCTGAATCCACTACCCAACGTGCCATTGCATCTAACCGTCATTCTTTTACCTCTCATCATCTCATTTCCTAATATCATCCATAAACCAGCCTTACAAACACCATAGCTACCAAGAAGATCCTAGAACCCACCGGTATCGGTTATCGAGAATCGGCATCGGTTATCGAATCGCATCGGTTCCTCTGATCAAAACCAGAAAACCAGCCTTTCCCCTACCCAGTTCAACGAAACAACTTAATTGATATTTTACATTCTTTGTGTTAATTCATATTAGCAGGGAAACTGACCACCTTCGAAAGGAAGTTTTATATTTCCTGGCCCAAGCGAGTTTCCTCATTTATTGTCTAATCAAAATCTTGTGGTCTTGTGTTCTTATTTGCAGGTAGTCCTTCCAAGACAAAAGGAGTTCTTCGTGATCACTTTGATCTTCTCTACGGTACGCGCACACCATCTCGACATTCTAAGGTATTCCTCCTAGTCCCTAACCTTATCTCTGTTTCTAAAAGGAATGAAACATTCGAGTGAAACACAAAGTTTCAAAGTTTGAATTGTTTGTGTATGACTTTTTGCATTTATTTGTCAAGAGGACCCCCTACACTTTGCCCCATGCTACTAGTAAGAAGCGTGGGTTTATCACCGTGGGCAAAGTATAGGCGAGTAAGGGCATTCCCATCCTTTCCCAACCCTACGTCACTAGTAAGAGACGCAAGCTCATCACCAAAGGTTGGTGGGGCAAGGAAATGTGTAAAATTAAAATTTTCTATTTGACCAATGTTTGACTTGTTTATTTGAGTAAAATGTCAGTATGTGTTTATTTCCAAAGAGATATACATATGGGATAGATGTGACACCATGAAGCTTCTAGAATAGACCATAGGCAAGACACCTACCCTAAGAAGAAATCAAAAGTGAGAATAAACTTGCAGATCTTGGTATGGTTACCGTTAAGACTTTGCCATGTCTAGCTTATTTGATAAAATGATTCTGAGATAATTTGATGATATCATGAAAATGGAGAAGTATGATTAAAGTGTTTATGCCAACAACATCATGAGTTTGTAATGAATTACTTTGAGAATAGATTCCTTAATCACCATTTGTGTATGAAACAAGCAGACAATATGATCCTAATCTATATGAAGATGCAATGTAGATAGATATATAAGTAGTGCTAGCTGCTTACGCGTAAAAACGCTTGAGGTGTAGGGAATTGACTGTTTCACCAAATTCCTCACCTTCTAGCGTACATAAGAGGTATGCACCATTCCCATAGTCTTTCATGACTCGGTATGGTTAGGCCAAAATTTCCTTCCTTCGCCGGTCTTCTTGTCGATCCGGCTGTCTAGTCTTAGAACTAGATCACCTTCATATATGTCACATTCATAGACTTTCTTATTATATTGCTGGCACATCCGGTCGGCATAGACTCTATGCCACTGTTCAGCATCTAACCTAGTTTCATCTAGGCTTTCTAGCTGGGAAAGATGTGCTTCTCTGTAAGCGTCTTCATCCAGAATCCCTTGTAATGAAATGCGGAGACTGGGTATTTCAACCTCGAGTGGGAGAACTGCCTCTGCCCCGAATACTAGTGAAAAAGGAGTTACTCCCGTTGGTGTTTTTATTGAGGTTTGGTGGGCCCATAAGGCCGGATATAACTTCAAGTGCCAATCTCGTTTGTTTTCTTTCACCGTTTTAAGGAGAATGGCTTTTAGTGTTTTATTCGTTGCTTCAGCCTGTCCATTGGCTTGAGGGTAATACAAGGAAGCCGTATGATGGCTTATTTTAAATTTATTGCATAGCTCACAAACCTCTTCATTCTTAAAAGAAGTTCCATTATTGGAGATAATGATTTATGGGATGTTTGTACTTGAAAATGATTTGGTTTAAAATGAACTTGGTGATTACAGAACCAGGTACAGTAGTAAGAGGCATAGCCTCTACCCATTTGGTAAAATATTCGGTGGCCGTGATTATAAAATTATGGCCATCTGTGGACAAGGGAGAGAATTTCCCTATTAAATCTAGGCCCCATGTAGAAAAGGGCCATGGAGTAGTGATTGGTTACAAAGCTTGTGCCGGCATATGGATCTCATGGGAGAATTCTTGGCACTTATGACACCTGTGTACGAACTCTACTGCGTCGTGTTCTAGAGTAGGCCAGAAATAGCCCATTCGATGTATTTTATGAGTGGTGGCATGACCACCGAAGTGGCCTCCACACATTCCACTATGGGATTCATGGAGAATCTTCTTGGATTCTTCCGTGTCGACACATCTTAGGAGCATTCCATCGAATGCTTTCCGATAGAGCACTTGCTCTATAATGATGTATTTAGCTACGATAATACGTAACCACCTTCTTTGTTGTGGTGTAGCTCCTTCTGGATACATATGGTCCATGATATAATTAATGATATCAGCGTACCAGGGACACTCAGAGATAGAGGGTCGGGTTTCGATGTAGTATACGCACTCATCTGGAAAATCTAAATCTACTAGATCGCCTCCATCTAATGGGTTATCAGCTAACCAATCTGCGATGATTTGTCCTTTAACCGACTTCTGATTTACAAATGTTAATTTGAATTCCCCCATTAAGGTTATAAAACGTCCAGCCTTTTTAGACAAGGACCCTTGTGTGAGGAAAGTTCGTAAATGGTCCGTTTTTACCATGACCCTTGTTTCTTGATTCAGCATATAGTGTCTTAAGCATTTGGTTGCAAAGACTATGGCGAGGCATTCTCATTCTGCTTGGGTATAACGTGTTTCATAGTCGAGCAACGTTCGGCTAATGAAATAAATCACGCGTTCTCTCTTGTCATCATCTTCTTGAGCCAACATGCAGGCTAGCGAGACATTGGTTGCTCATGAATATAAAATTAACGGGTGATCTAGCTTAGGTGGCATTAGTGTAGGTGGTGATAACAGGAAACGCTTAACTACATCAAAAGCTTCATTGCAGTCTTCAGTCCAATCAATGCTATAATCTTTCTTGAGAAAATTGTTGATTGGATGTATGGTGAAACTTAAGTCCTGGGATGAATCTCGGATTGCACCCAGCTTTCCGAGGAATGACCTGATTCCAGATTCATCCGAAGGTGGAACCATTTTGAGGACAGCCCAAATTTTGGTTGGGTCAACATCTATCCCTCGTAACGATATGATGTAACCTAGGAGCTTCCCTCCTGTTACTCCAAAGACACACTTTTCTGGATTTAGCGTGACTTCGTACTCTATCAGCTGTGAGAGAATGACGCGGAGTACTTCCGGATGGTCACAACGCTTCTTGGCCTTAGCCAACAAGTCATCTATGTAGGATTCCATGATTTTATGAATTAAATCGTGAAATATATATGTCATAGCTCGCTGGTATGTAGCACCAGCATTCTTGAGACCAAATGGCATGACAACATAGCAATAAGTTCCCCAGGGAGTTATAAACATGGTTTTAGCTTGATCTTGTTCAGATATTTTAATTTGATTGTATCTTGAGAATCCATCCATGAGAGACAAAAGTTCAAACCCAGCTATTGCATCAACAATGACATCAATGGATGGCAATGGGAAGTCATCTTTAGGACACGCTTTGTTGATGTCTCGAAAATCTATGTAGATGCGTATCTTTCCATTCTTCTTGAGAACGGGAACGATGTTAGACACCCATTGGGAGTAATCGACTGGCTTGATAAATCCTACTTGGAGGAGTTTTATTACCTCCTCTTTACCATGAGATCTACCTTGGGTTTCATGGGTCTCAATTTTTGTTTAATTGGCTTTGATCAGATTTAGTGACGAGGTTGTGCACCGCGATGTGGGGTGCAACCCTGTCATTTCCTTATAATTAAATGCAAACGCCTTCTGATGTTCTTTGAGGATCCGAGTGTGTATTTCTACTTCCTCTGGGGTTAACGAGGACCCTAATTCAATATCCTTGGTTAATCTTCCATTTCGATGTTAATATCAATTGTTTCTTCGATCAAAGAGGCGTTACCCTCTTCAAACTCAGGTGGCGCTGGAGGTAAATCCAAATCATCCCCATTTTCTACTGTGCATATGCTAGGTTCCATTTGTGAGGGAAGATCCACCATGGGATTTCCGAAGTAGGAAGATGAATGTGGGATTAAGGACAAATCTATCATATGATAGGAGAGATGTAGTGCATAGGTTTTTAAGTAATCCAAAGTGGCCATATCACTATCAACATGGTCTAGGATAGTAGATTCATTTTTGTTTAAAAGAGAATTTATCATTGTCTTTATCAATGGTTCATCACGAAGGGATACTATGAAACGGGTATCCTCTAACTTATTGCTTGGAGTAAAACGTGATGTGGAAGTTGCTATTGAATCAGCGAGAAGATTTTCCTCTCGTGGGATTGCTTCAATTGATATGAAGTCAAATTCCTTGCTTAAATCTAATACAACTTTTTTGTAAAGCTGTAAATGCTCGGCTTTGGTTTCATATATCTCTGAGACTTGGTTTGCTACCAATTGTGAGTCTCCTAAGACTCTGATGTTATCAACACCAATTATTTTAGCTAAGATGAGGCCAAGGAGGAGGGCTTCATACTCAAGTGCCATTATTTGTGCACTCAAAATTTAGTTTAAAGGAAAAAGGTAAGACTTTTCCTTCAGGGGAAGTGAAGATTACACTTGCCTCGCTCCGTAACGGCATCTAGCTCCATCAAAATGGAGTGTCCAATATTTGACTGGGAATATGGACTCTGGGATATCTGTTGTGTTTGCATATTCTACTTCCACCATACAGAGAGCCAATGCCTAGGGGATATCCTATGCCTACTGAATCGAATGGTAAGAATATTGGTAGATCATTTTCTAGCAGTTCAACAATTTTTGCAGTAGTTCTTAATGATACTGCTTCTACAGTGTTAGCCTCATCTTTAGGGGTTGGGGTTACTTTGGCTAGGCTCATAGCTTCAAGATCTGTCGTAGGTACCAACTTTTCATTTGTTTTTGTGTCGGTAGGTTTATTAAGTTGATTTGTTGGGAGTTCAAACTCCGAGTGTACGCCTGGTCTTTTCTTTAAATCAGCTAGGTGTACATCAAATGGTTTTGGATCACCTTTGGCCACGAATACCTTTCCTAAATGTAAAAACCTTACTTCTTGAAATAGTGTAGAAGGGATTGCCTTCATGCGGTGTATCCAAGGTCAACCGAGGATCATATTATAGTTAGTTTCCTAATCTATAATATAAAACTCAGTCAAGATGGTTTTGGGTCCTAAGGTGACCGGTAATATTATAGTTCCAACCGAGGTGGCTTTAAGACTATCATAGCCCCTTAGTGTATTTCGAGTTGTGGAGCAATTGGTTTCTCCATACCCTAGTTTTTGGAGGAAAGAGAAGGGGACTATGTTAACTGCCACCCCATCATCAACCATTGCATGCTTTACATAGTTGTTATAAACCCATACTTGTAAATGTAAGGCTGGATCACCTCGGCGTGTGATCTCAGCATTTGTCGGCATTTTTTTTTATCTCAAATATGAATTCGACATCCCTATCTGCCTACCTGGAGGATGAACATCAAAGTCCACATGATTTACCTGTGTTTCAGGTGATGGAGTGATGTTAATTAAATGACCTAAACCTAATGCTTCTAAAAGAGCAGCCTGCAAGTGGAGAGTTTTTTAGTAAGTCTAAGAATGAAATGTGTGAGAAGGTTTTTGTTAGGTCGTTAATCAAATCATAGGCTCCCACAGGTTTTACTACGATTTGTTGGATGTCATCTACCTCTGGCAGGTGGCTTGGACTTGGCTGAGAGAAATACTCTCGCATCCTTGTTATAGCTTCAATGGGTAGCTCAAATGCCTAACTCTACTAAACCGACTACCTTAGGTTGTGGTTGACTTCCTAGTTGCGGCGCAACTAATGGATTTAGCGAGGTTGAGGCTTCATGATCATTGTTTCCTATCATTGCACCCTTGTTCGTCCCAGTTAGATTTAGCCTGTTGTTATCGTGATTTGGGAGTGGATCATTAAAGATCTTCAGAGGTGCGTTTTGAGGGGAAACTGCCCCTGAAAAGGTATTTGACGTTGGTGACATAGGATTTTCTAAGAACATATCCATAAAAAGTTGTTTTTATTCATCTGGCAAGTGTTGCATGAATTTATTATAGTCATGACACGTTCTAGTGTCATGGCCCCGAATTTTGTGGAAACCACAATATGAATTAGGATTGTAATTCCTAGTTTGTTGATTTGATGTGTATTGTGGCCCAAAATTTTGATCAAACCGTTGTCTATTAAAATTTTGCGTTTGTTGTCTTTGGTTTGAATTCTGGTTTTGGTACCTAGTTGAATTTTGGCTTGGACCCTGTATGGGATTTCACCATTGTTGTTGTTGTTGTGGATGATTAAAATCCACTGCATTGATTGTCGGGGTAAAGCTATTATTTCGTTGGTTGTTTATTTGTGATGGAGTATTGACAACATTTACCTTTTTAGGCTGGTCGGTTACTCCATCTGTTGTTACACCCCAATTTTTGTTAAGGATTTTAGGTCCTTGATTGACGTTCGTGGTAGTGGGATAAGTTGTAGTGTTCTGATTGGGGGTGATTAACCTCCCATTTGCTCCATATGTTTTGCGACCACTATCAATTGCTGCTTGATCTATTCGAAGAGCACTCTCTAGTACTTCATCGTAAGTTCGTAATGGGAACTTCTGGAATTCTTCCTTCACTTCTCTACTAAGCAAATGAAGGAATAAATCACATAGTTCCATTTGATCCATGTTTGGAGCACTTGCCGAGGAATAAAGGATTGTACGCCACCTTTGGATGAAATGGGCGACAGATTCGTTGTGTTCTTGTTTGATGTGTAAGAACTCCCTGATTCTTGTTCTTAATAGTTTGTTCATGTCGAAGGCCTTGATGAACTCTGAAATGAGTTGTTTGAACGAATGGATGGAAGCCTCAGGTATTCTATAATACCAATCGAGAGTGATGCCTTCCAAGGTTTTTGGGAATATTTTAGCAACAACCCCATCCCATGGGAGTAGTTCTCGAATGGCTGTAGCGTAAGCTTTGATATGCACGTTTGGATCTCCCTCTCCTTTGTATTTGGGAAAATTGGGAAGAGGTCTTGGAAGCATGACGCTTCATATGGTGAAATCCAAGGGTTCTTTCAAATATTCTGAGTAAGTCCCTATCGCATATGTTTCGACCATTGATGGTGCCTGCTGAGGGAGTGGTGGTGGGATGGGTTGTTGATATGGCACAACGTATGCGTTGGTAGGGGCATAAGGAAGCCCCTGTGTTTGAGAAAAAATTGGGAGAGGAGAACATATCCCCTTGTGGTGATTTGGAGTATATGTTTAAGTATGACGGGGTACTATCCAGGAATGGATTGTTCTGTACTAGACCGGGAGGAATAGTGCTAGAGATGGTGGGTCTAGTTGGCATTTGTTGTGAATACTGAGGAGTCATGCCTAACGTGCCTACTCCTGTGAGGAGATCCACTTGGATAGGTTGGTGTGGAGGATTGGAACTCCCTGCTTGCATGAATTGCGAATTTTGACTTGCTTGGGTAAGTTCTAACCCTCTAACCTTTTCTATTAGAGTTGAAATGACTTCATTTGGTGAAGTTACGATATTCTACCTTGGTGGTGTTTGTTGTATACCATGGTTTTGTATAGGCATGTGATATCCTGCTATGAACTGATCGCTATCTTGCCAAGTTTCTCCGAGGGTATTTCCTATATGTAGTGGCATAGAGGTATTTTCTTGAAAAGAGACCTCGGGTTGTGGTTGTAAACCTCCTACAGGTGGATACATACCTCGAGAACGTTGGTCATTCCTGGCATAATGTACCGAATATTCATCGTCTAAACCTTGGTATGAGTCTGATTGTCTACTAATTTGTGGTCTAAGTAGTACCTGAGGAGATGAACCAGATTCTCCGGTGAATGTCATATTGTTCGAGCCTGAAGGCTCTATTTGTTGCGTTTGAGTGAGTTGTTCCAACTCCTCTATTTGGAAGGGCGAGCTATATCTGATCCTTGGAGTTTGTGTTGACAACTGACTAGTTGAATAGTTGTCACCCCACACTGAGAGCGAGGGTGATGATTGTCTATTCTATTGGGCGTAGTATGCCTCAAGACCCAAGAGGGGTCTACCATATGCATCAAATCCCGACATATTCGGGGGGTATATGAATACCCGTAGAATAATGGGAAGGAGCGAAGGTGAAATCCAATGAGGCAGAGAAGATGAAAAGTATACTAAACTTGGAAGAACACATGATACTATGACTCCGAACTAGAAAGTAGGAAGTTCACGTCAGCTTCACTAATTTTGTTTGTTTCACATTGGGTTCACCAATTTTGTACGACGGAAAAGTGACAAGCGAGCGTGGGAATCTACAAGTGAATCTTTCTTGCACCCGACCTCCCGAGGTCGTTTCGAGATAGCCGGTGGGGATGGAATATGTGTGAGATAAGACATAAACTAGTTAGGCAATCTAATGTCCTCAATGCACACTAACGGAACTTGTGAATCTAAAGCAAAGAAAGCCCTCCTAACTTGGGCTGGTGTGATAGATCAGTTAGCAAGGATGACTGCTCGAAGGCTCCAATCAATATCGAGCTCTGGCATGATTCGATCTATGGGTTGTGGAATACGTGGAAAATGACCCGGGATAGTTTCATGTATTTCTCCGGATAGGGTCATATGGTGGATGGTAAATGTAGCCAATCCTATGGATGGTTCTCTGGCCTAGTCCAGAACTCTCTAGCTTTGTTAGCTGTTGTGTCTAGCAAGGATAATTGTTTGATGATGATAGGTGGAAGTGGAGTAGACTAGAATACTAGTGTGCGTAGGCCAATGTCTATGTCTAATTCTCCTGTGGATTCGTTGGGCTGTGGGATTTGTGGGTCACAACCATAGACTCTTATTCATTATGGACCTGTTATGGTCATGCGTGAAATCAAGTCCTAATCCCTAATATCCAGTAATCGTATGCTTTCTCAGCTTCTATGTTTAGGATCAATAACTGTGTGATTTTCTCAGAATACCCTACAGGTGTTCGTGCAACCTGGATTCTTAGGCTGGTATCTATATCTAGAAGAGTGTCTCCTGCATCTGGCTATGGGACCAAAGGATCACAACCAAAGGTTTGTTCTCTTTCGAACCCTTCTACAGTCATATGAATGTTTGCCTAGGGTAATCTGTAGTTCGGTTGATTTGACCAAAACGTGTGTGCTTGGTCGTCTTCTATGTTTAGTCCGCTCAACTGAGAATTGATTTGTTGCAAGCTTACCATTGTTCGGAAGACTTGAATCCTAATATTTTGATCTATATCAGTTATTTCCATGATGAGATTGGGCTGGGGCACAATTGGCTCGAATATGTATTCCCTGGGCTCTCTAGGTCCCGTGATTTTCATACAAAAGTAACAAAGTAAATTAACTGTAACAAAATGAAACTTAACTATGTGAAGTGTATCTATAGCATATATGTTTTCTCTATCTTTTTGTGTTTTTCTGATGAACTTTACGAATTTAAGAAAACAACTATTTAAAATATCTAGAAAGACAACTAAAATAATAATTTAAAACAAACAAAATAACCGAGTGTAGCTATTTGTCTGTGCAATTTGTAGATCTATTCTAAACAATAAAATAGCTCATCTAATCTATTTGCAAGATTCTTGATCCTACCTCAGAAGTGAGGAGTGAATCATAGTTTCTTAGAAACTATCAATCCCCACAGCTTCCCTGGAAATATTGAGAATAAAATTTACTGAAATAAAGCAATTAACTACTCTATTTGATATGATTCTAACTAGAACTTTGAAAGCTAGAACCTGGATTCTGCAGAACAGTGGCAAATCCTATGGTGTGTGTGATCTTATCCCCTCAGTATGATCTCCTCATTCTTTCGTGTTCACGTGGATCCAGAAAAGCGTGTAATGCTAGCATCAATAGAAGTAGATATTGGGATAAAGGAAGCTCGAATACACACCGAATACAATGCGAGTAGGAGTTTCTTTTGGGATATTGGTGAGAACTACAGGTTTTTGGTTTGGCATGAGGCCCTTCCCCTTTGATAACTTTACTCCTAGTGTTATATTGTTTTTCTTGGGAAACGACAACATAAATTAACAACTACCTATCCTCCTCAGAGGGGAATCCTCCATCACACTTTTTAATCATTAATGCCCTTAAGTATTAAAAATCATTATTAGGAAACTCAAAATCTTGTACCATATCTATTTCAAAAGTATGAGAGGGAGGAAGGGGTAATACCCGGTGAATGCAATCCCAAAAATCTACAATAGTTTTGGCACTTATTAATTCAGTTGAGGTTGCTCCCTGTTGTGAACTTGTAGAGCAATCCATCATGCATGCATCATCATTTGTCTCATCATCATCAAATTCCTCAACTTCTTTATCTTCATCACATGGGGAATGGGGAAAGAAACATCTATCACACCACTCCATATCATGGACCTCTTCCACAATAGCAACTCTGGCAGCTAAAGGATCAGGCACTAATTTGTTTTCCCTAGGTTGGAGCTGTCTATTTCTGATCCCACGAGCCCTTTGTCTCTATCATGAGATCTCTCGATCACCCCTATGATGATTTACAAATATTTCTTGACCTTGTACTTTATGATGACCTTGGGAACCTTGTCCAATCCCCTTCTCTCTACTAGCTAGTTTATAGGATATTTCCTTAATAGCTCCAACCAATGTTTTTACAACCTCTTCTAGATCCACATACTTACTTGATTGAGGCTTCTTTGGATTGATCAACTTGATAACTTCCCTCTTAAGAGGCTTACCAACTGATTTGATATTATTTTCAATATGCAAAGCCATGGTGAAGGCCTGCCTCAATGTTCCAGTGTTCATTTCCCTTAAATAATAGGTAGCCTCTTTGTCAAAAGTATCGAGTATTTTATTAAAAAGAAACATTACTTTGCTTCAGGATTACAGGTAGCCTATTCAAGGTTTTATTGAACTAAGTATTGAAGTCATGAATAGACTAATTAGGATTCTTCTTGATATTTTAAAATTTTGATAAAAGAAACCTAGGGTCTGTTTTATCTCCATAGTGAAATCTAAAAGAATTCTTCATTTCTGTCCATGAATCAATGGAGTTGTTTGACAAAGATTTATACTAGTCCTGTGCATCCTCCTCTATAGTATGAATAAACTATTTTATGTACACATCCTCAAATTCGATCTCAAATTCTTCCATCATATTGACAAATTGCTTTAAGTGTTTGATCACCGGTAATAACATTATTTCCTTGAAATTTTGTTAGTCTATTTCTAGCATCTTAGGGCACAACATTTGGATATCCAACCATACTTCTAAAATTTATAGGACCAAAATTGTTCACAAAAATGGAGATCTGGGTAAGGGCTGAGCCATATTGTTTTGGGGAGGTGATTTTATAGGAGAAACATAATGATGGGGATTGAGGGGTCTCATGGGGCACATGAATGTGATTATCAGAATGAATGTTCTCTAAGAACTCTGTTTCTTGGAAGATCCTTTCAACTTTGGAAAGCATAGGGACATAATGAGACTCAAAATTTTCAAATACAAATGAAGGATCCTCTCTAGTTGGAGAATTCAGATTAAAAAAAAGACTTCTTGATTGAAGCACTTGAGGAAGTATGGAAATATTTAATGACAAAGTGATCGGTTTCCACAATTGATAAATCCTTTCTTGATTTCTGGCTCCAATAACTTTCGCATTCTTCTTCTTTAAGAATTTGTCTTTCCCAATTCTGGAAATAACCTTGGTAGGGTCTTCAATGAAGAGAGATCTTCTTCTTTCCATCTTTACAAAGATTAGTGATAAACTTTGATTGATGAGGTTAAGACACTGGCATTTATCAAAAAATAATTCAACACAGAGTCGCCACTAAGGATTTTCACCTTAGTTGTGAAAATGCACTAAAATTGATTTGTCAAATGTCTGTCAACACTAAATTCATGCAAATCTTCACAAATCTAACCTTTATTTACCTGTATTTAACATTGATGATGTAAACTTAGTGTAAAAACCAACAGAAACTAGAAATATTACACGTAGAACTTGTAACTTTTCTTTATTATTACAAATATGGACACATGACGACATTTCAACAATGTATTAGCACTTAGATAAGGTAAGAAACATTATCAGGGCCAAATATAAGAATGGATTTGAAGGTCCCTAACAATGACGCCAATCTAGTGTTGGTATCCAAATTGATTCTCCCTTGGAAACTGAGTAACATCATAGATTTAGCAAGACACTGAGAGACAAACTTATCATATTATGAGTCATTTTGTAGCTAGGGAGGGGATTATTCTAACTCGTTGTCACTTGAGAAATGGAGAAATGGATAGCACCTTCATTAAGGATTTGATCTATCCTCACTACCTTAGGCCGTGTCTTTTGACCAGGGTGAGAGGACCCATTTTGTAACCTCTGTTGGTGAATTAGAATGAAGATATCCTTCTTTGCACAAATTTGATAGGAAACCTTGAGAAAATATGATCAATGCACCACAATTTAACTCTCACGAGTTGTCACTTCTAAAGAATGGTGATATTTCCTAAACAAGGTTTAAGGTTACTAAAGACATTATGGAATCCTGATTGCTTCTACATATTTTGGTAGTAGAATTTATTCATTTGTGGATACACAGCATGCAAATAGGGGTACTTTAGGTAGGATTCATAGTTATTTGAAATTTATTGGTGGGAAGTTAAGCAGGATAAAGTTGATTATGCCAAATCTTTGAGAACCTTCACAACATTTGGAAAACTAAATGACATAATGCTTCAGAATAGCTAAAATATTCCTTCAACTAGAAGGTGTGCATTAATGGAGGCCCAGATTTGCATGGTTTCACACAATATTTAAGAATTCAACATGAAGGCTCAAGCTAAAGAATCAATTAAACATTAACAACCCCTGGTTCCTCATGCCTAAGATACACTCAAAGGCTTACAGATAATCTTTATCAACAAAATTATAGTAAAGTGATTTTAAATTGTTTATTTCATTACAGGATGAAGGCTCTTCTCATAATGAAATTGAAAATGCCACTAAACTATCACAGGGATGAGATCTTGTGTGATTTCGAGGGATTTTAACACAAGATTACAATAGGAACAAGAAAAACTATTTGTGGACATTCTAAAATGAAGAAGACACAAATTTGACCAAGATTAACACAGATTAACTCAAAGTTGATTAGATTCATTAGTAGGGGAAATTTTATTTGAACAATCTCAGAGATTTTCAATGGTTGTACAATCACAACCAACTTGACATGATCAAATCCAAAACATAAGAGATTAGCAGGTTTCTTAGATGGTCTCTCAGGAAGATGGTTTTTCTAAAATTTTCTCATAAAAATTAACACCCCCTTTACATGACTAAAGCATTCTTTTTATAACACTCATTTACACCCAAGATTTCCCCCCAAGAAAAGAATATTTGAGGAACCTTTTTTTATACATATTCGATCATGATTTCTAGAGAATGACGTTTAATAACAGACTTATAACAAAAATTTGTCGATTCTTAAAAAGGTGAATCATTGCAAATATTTCCATCATTTTTTTAACTGGGGCACCTAGTCATCTCCTAAGGTGACACGTTTTTATCCTTAGCACTGCATCATCCTCCATCCTTTCATCCTTTTTCCACTCTTTCCTTTACAAATTTTCTCCGATTCCACCTTCTTTGGCAATTCACATATTTTGTAAGTTCTCGAGCAATTCCAACTAAAATTTCATTTGTTATATTCCTTGGACTTCAAAAATTAATCTCTTAACCATTAAATTACACTTTACAGATAATAAGGAAAAGGAATTTTATCAAAAAATGATGAAAAATAATGCGTATTCACATCTCCAAGATTCTTAGAGAAAAATAGTCATCAAATCAGATACAGTGCACAACAACCATTGATTCTCTCCTTTCTTGACCTTAGATTAGAGACGTCCATGTGTTTCCTTTGTGCAGCTGCAAAGGTGAAGTATAGAGGTGATTTTCCAAACAAGAGCGGGCCTTCCACGTGCCCAGGCCCAAGAAAATTTTCCTTTTGGCCTTTGAAAAGTCTCTATATAAAAGGGGCCAACAAAAGCCTCCACGTGTCTCACGGCACACTTTTAATATGGTGTCCAAAAGTGGAGTATTTCACTTGATTCTTAGATCGTTTCTTTGAAGCGCTGACGAAACAAATAGGGTAATGGGCATAGGAGGAATACTGCTCAAATTTCAGTTGATGGGTTGTTGCACGTGTATGAATTCTAAATCCACAACTGATCATGAGAGCTTCCTTTTGGCTAGGAGAAACTACTTGTAATGAAAACAAGACCACCAGAAGGAATTAAACAATATGGGAAGTGAATCGCACAACAGTATACTAGATCCAGAAGTGTGATACTTCCTAGATGGCTGTCAGTCCATTGTTTTAAAAATTTAATGTTGTAAACAAAGTAAATCCTATTGTAGTTTGAAATGATTTAGGTATCTCACTTAAAAACACAATAAGAAATAGATCTAATCTAACAGGCTAAGCTAGAATAGAATCCAAAGGTCAAATGATTGGTTCTAGGTTCTGTAGGTTTGACAGAGGTCTCGGGTAGATCAAAATTGAATGAGGGTGAAATGAAATTAGGTGGGTAGGTCTCTATTCTAGGCTGTGGGAAAATACAGAGACCGGTGTCTGCAAGGGTGACTGACGGTGGTTAGGTTTAACCAAAGGCTTGCAAGTTCTTATGAGATCGAAAATGTCATAGAACAAGTTGTGTTCTTCTTTGTGATTACACAAACAACTTTGGTGAGTCGGGGTGAAATATTGGGTTGCTGGAGTCGGCTTTGGTGAGGTTTTAATGGGTATATGGAGGTAAAAATGTTGGAGAAGGTCAATAGGGGGTAAGATAAACAATGGATGATAAAATGATGATGAAATGAAATAAATCGAGAAAGTATGATGTTAAACTTACTTGGATCCTGGTCTTGAATGCCTGTGTATGAGGGATGGCAAAGTCTTGATGAGGGGTTTGAAGGTTGCAAGTGATCAAAGAATCGAAAGGAAGCTTTTGCATGGGCTGCATGTACACTCCTCTTTGCTTGGATGGATCAGATCATGGTTGGGATGGTTGTGCAGGAGAAGATGCTCAATCTCCTTCCTTACATGTGGGTTTTCACTGGAATTTACTCTCTGAAGATGTGTTATCTCTCTGATATGTGTTCTTGCTCATCAACCTTCTCTCAATGTTTTCCAACCTTGAGAATAAGGTAGTTTAGGGGTTAAAAGGGGTAACCGACGGTGGTCTAACTTAATCGGTGATAGTTAGGGGTAATCGATGTCGGTCAAGGTGGGATTTCCTAGGTTTACTAAACTAGGGATATCCTCCTGATTTCCTTGGATCTTGTGCCGTTATCCCACGGATTAGACTAGGAGCTTCTTGTGAGCATGCGGGGATGTGGTTAGAGGGAATGTAGGCATTGATTTTTAGGGTTTGGGTAAGTCTTAGTTAGTTATGGCAACTTACTAAGAATAGGTCTTAGGTTGAGTTGGTTTGATGAGGTGTCTAAGTGAAGTGTATGTGTGGATATTATTTAAATAAGATATTTAAATAATAAATATAGTGAGGATAATGAATTAATTTAATTAGATTAATTAAATTAATATTAGTGGGGTGAAGGGGGTCATGGCTAGGTAAATGTAATAAAGGGTGCTTATTGGTCGAGGTACGAAAGGGGAGTGTGAACTAATTTTATTGTCTACATTTTTCCCCTTTTTATTGCGTAGCTTGTATCGATAAGTGATGCTTAATGAAATAAGGTGTGGTTACCCCACTTGTGGTGAAGGTGATCCCCTCAAACCAGAGGCGATGAGGCAAAGCAGTGATGCGGTGAGTGGTTTGATAAAAGGAAAATGTGGGGAAAAGGTAAGTGGGTACAGGGGAAAAGGGTGAAAGGTCTACTCGGGAAATCTAGGGTATAGGCTAGGGTCAAAGGTAGCAACAGTCAAACACACGCACATGTATAAACTGCAACACACTACCGGGTTGAAGAGCAGGTAAACTCTACATCATCTAAGGTCGATAGGTTTATCCAAACAAGGTTGAAGTGATTTTGGTATCCAAGGTATAGGATAGGGTCAGGAAACACAACATAGGTTAGGTGTAGGAAAATTTAGGTATGTTTTGGTACACCAAAGGTAGGGTCAGGATAAACGGTCATGGTAATAGGCTAGGTAAGGTCATTAGGTCAATCAACACAGTAACAAAGTGCCATAAGGTATAGTGAACACATGAGGTCAAAGGTCAATAGCAATGGTCCAAGTAAAAATATCTAGGTCACAAAATAGGTAAGGCCAAGGTAGGGGTAAAATAACGAGTCCCCAAAGGAGGAAAAATGGTGGTAGGAAGTGATGAGGTCAGGAAAGGTAAGGTAATGGGTTGGGTAAAGGTTGGATGGGGTAAAGAAGAAACGTAAAGGGTGGGGTAAAATGACAAAGTAAGGGCAATGTGTAGGTGAGGGTGAATGATGCCAATCATGGATAAATCGATGTCGAGATAGGGAAATCGAAGATGGTTAGGTAGCGCACGCGACCGATGTATGTTAAGGGTAACCGACGTCAATTAGGTTGGTTTGGTTATAAAACAAAAAAATCCACTTTTTTGTTATTCATTTGTTATTTACAAAGTGAGAAAATGACAAAAAAGAGAAAAGAGAGAAAAGTGTCTGGAGGAAATGGGACAATGAGCTGGTAGTCTGATTTGATGAGGGTTGGGTTGGTGAGTAGCGGGTCCATGGGATCAGGGCAAGAGAGTTGATTGGTTGGAGGTTGTGAGTAGTTATTCGGTGATGGTAGAGGCTGGAGAGGGATTTGGAAGACCACCAAGCACAACGTCTGGCATGCCACTGAATGAGATGACGAGAGTGTGATGAGGTAAGCACCTAACTCTATATTGTTGATTAGATAGATTAGAGGTTTTGGTATTTGTTATTTGTAGGGTTTTGGTTTTTGTGGGTGGTTAAAAATAAAATGTGGGTATGGGGGGAATAACGGAAAAAAAGAGGGGGAGGGTAGTAAAATGTATAGGTTGGGTGGGTAGGGGTATTGGGGTAGTGTAGGTCATTGTAGGTGGGATAAAAGGGCAGGTGAGAGAGTTTTAAAAAGGGGGTTTGGGAAGTCACGGAATTTTCGCATGGCAAAGTGACCGGCATCGTCAATCTTGGTTAGCGTCGGTTAGGTAGAAGCGGGATCGATCACAAATAGGTGTCGATCTTTGGTTAAGTGGTAACCATGGTCAGTAAAGATGAAATGGTAGCGGTCACCAAAAAGGTGACTGATGCCGGTGTAACGATGATCGAAGTCAGTTAGAATAAACCTGTATTGGTCAAGGTTTTAGGCACAAGGGTGTAAACATGATGTAGGCTAGGTAGGTGAGATGGGTAGGGTAAAAATAGGGTGGAGGGTAATGACAATTGGTGAATATGGTTGTGATTAATGTCGTGCTTGGATTGGATGCAGGGGAGAGCTCAGTTACACATATGGGATAGGGTTGCACCTCTACTGGTGACGTTGCATGGCTTAGCAACCCCTTTGGAGCTGCAGTACGTGGAGGCAGTGGGATTGAGTGGGATTTGGTGCTACCGACATGTTTTTCGGTAGCCCACTTGATGGTCGCGCTCATCGATAGATGGGACTCCACGACCAACACATTCCACCTTCCGACGAGTGAGATGACTATCACCCTGGAGGATGTGTTCTGGATTTTGCGGTTACCCATATTAGGAGCCTAGGTTTACTCTATCTCCTCCGAGGCCTCAGAGGAGCTGATCGGGATAGTTTTTGGTGAGGGGCGATGGATCTGAGATTCCATAGCGCTAGTTTGAGCTATGGCGAGATGTACCTAGCCTGTTTGGATGAGACAAGGTTAATGGTTCTATTGATGGAGGACGTGCACTCCCGGATGTAGAGGGTGGATGCTTTCCCTGAACACTGATGGGGGTGCTCCACAATATGATGGTAGAGGAGACCCAATTTTCGTGGGCACCAACATTCTTGGTGTAGCTATATTGAGAGCTATTGGCATATGGGCATTGCACAGTTTGCTTTGTGTTGTACATTTATACTGCACTATTGGGCCTACGAGAACATAGTTTGTGTTCGACCTATAGTGATGCCCCGATAAAATGTATTCCTAGTTATATTTGTGTGCGTGGGATACACGTGAAGTCGGGTGCTAGTTGTAGGAGAGCGGAGATCGGATAGGCCAACATATGATGTGGCCCATTTTTGGTAGTTGTTAGAGGGGTTTTCTGGAGTGGACATTATTTGGAGGCCATATGTGGGATTCCCCTCATATAGGAACATGCATGAGGAGCTATCTGAGCTCTAGTTAGAGAAGTGGATAGAGGGTCACTGTGCCAAGGAGGATGAGATGATCCCTATAGACAGTGGTCCACGGTAATTTGCACTTGGGACAGAATATTCCACTGTCCTTCCCAAAGTATTGGAGAGATGACATGGAGAGGCCTCTACCTCTACCCACGCCTACAAGGGAGGAGGAGCCAATGGATTAGTGGATAGATGATTCCGTATGTACTGAGAAAATTACATGAGGTGGTGGGTGGTTTAGTTACGAGCCATACCACCTAGACCAGGGAAGCCAGACTTAGCTACCATCATAGTGCAGTAGAAACGCCCTACAGGTAAGGGTAGCGACAATGATTACACAATGAGATAGGGTAACGGGCATAGGAGGAATACTGTTCAAATGTTGGTTGATGGGTTGTTGCATGCGTATGACTTCCGAATCCACAACTAATCATGAGAGCTTCCTTTTGGCTAGGAGGAACTACCTATAATGCAAAGCAAGACCACCAGAAGGAATTAAACAATATGAGTAGTGAACTACCTAGCGTATGCTAGATCCGGGAAGTGTGATACTTCCTAGATGGTTGTCAATCCACTAGTTTAAACAATTTAATGTCTGTAAACAAAGTAAATCCTATTGTATTTTGAAATGATTTAGGTATCTCACTTAAAAACACAATAAGAAATAGATCTAATCTAACAGGCTAAGCTAGAATAGAATCCAAAGGTCAAATGATTGGTTCTGGGTTCTGTAGGTTTGACAAAGGTCACATATAGATCACAAGTGAATGAGGATAAGATGAAATTTGGTGGGTAGGTCTCTATTCTAGGCTGTGTGGGAAATACAAAGACTAGTGTTGGTTAGGGGTGACCGACGGTGGTTAGGTGTAACCGCAGTCAATGCGCTCTTGTGAGATCTGGAAATATCACAGAACAAGCTATGGTCTCCTTTGTGATTGTAAAAAGGACTTTGGTGGGTCAAGATGAGGTATTGGGTGACTAGAGTAGGCTTTGGCGAGGTTTTAATGGGTATATGGAGGTGAAAATGTTGGAGAAGGTCAATAGGGGGCAAGATAAACAATGGATGATAAAATGATGATGAAATGAAATAAACCAGGAAAGTATGATGTTATACTTACTTGGATTTTGGTCTTGAATGCCTGTGTGTGAGGGATGGAGGTGCTGATGAGGGGTTTGAAGGTTACAAGTGATCACTAGCTAAAAGAAAGCTTCTGCATGGGCTACATGTACACTCCTATTTTCTTGGATGGATCATATCATGGCTGGGATGGTTGTGCAGGAGAAGATGCTCAATCTCCTTCTTTGCATGTGGGTTTTCACTAGAATTTTTCTCTGAAGATGCATTATCTCTCTGAGATGTGTTATTTCTCATCAACCTTCTCTCAATGTTTTCCAACCTTGAGAATAAGGTAGTTTAGGGGTTAAAAGGGGTAACCGATGGTGGTCCGGCTTAACCAGTGACGGTTAGGGGTAACCGACGTCGATCAAGGCAGGATTTCCTAGGTTTACTAAACTAGGGAGATCCTCCTGATTTCCTTGGATCTCATGTCGTTATCCCACGGATTAGACTGGAAGCTTCTTGTGAGCATGTGGGGATGTGGTTAGAGGGAATGTAGGCATTGATTTTTAGGGTTTGGGTAAGTCTTAGTTAGTTATGGCAACTTGTTAAGAATAAGTCTTAGGTTGAGTTGGCTTGGTGAGGTGTCTAAGTGAACTATATGTGTGGATATTATTTAAATAAAATATTTAAATAATAAATATAGTGATGATAATGAATTACTTTAATTAGATTAATTAAATTAATATTAGTGGGGGAAGGGGGTCATGGCTAGGTAAATGTAATAAAGGATGCTTATTGGTCGAGGTATGAAAGGGGAGTGTGAACTAATTTTAGTGTCTACATTTTGCCCCTTTTTGTTGTGTAGCTTGTATTAGTAAGCGATGCTTAAACAAAATAAGGTGTGGTTGCCCCACTTGTGGGTGAAGGTGATCTCCCTCAAACCAGAACCGATGAGGCAAAGAGGTTGATGTGGTGAGTGGTTTGATAAAAGGAAAATGTGGGGAAAAGGTAAGTGGGTACGGGGAAAAGGGTGAAAGGTCTACTCGGTGTAATCTAGGATATAGGCCAGGTTAAAGGTAAAGAATAAGTCAAATGCACGCACATGTATAAACTACAAAGCACATTATCGGGTTGAAGAATAGGAAAACTCTACATTATCTAAGGTCGATAGGTTTATCCAAACAAGGTTGAAGTGATTTCGGTATCCAAGGTATAGGATAGGGTTAGGAAAACAACGTAGCTTAGGTGCGGGAGAATTTAGGTATGTTCTGGTACACCAAAGGTAGGGTCAAGATAAACGGTCACGGCAATAGGCTAAGTAAGGTCATTAGGTCAATCAACATAGGTAACAGTGCTGCAAGGTATAGTGAACACATGAGGTCAAAGGTCACTATCGATGGTCTAGGTCCAAATATTGAGGTCACAGCATGGGTAAGGCCAAGGTATGGGTAAAATAACGAGTCCCTAAAGGAGGACAAGAGTAGGTAGGCAAGTGAGGAGGTTTGGAAAGGTAAGGTAAATAGGTTGGGTACAGGTGGGGTGGGGTACAGGATCAGGGTAAAGTAAGGGTAATGTGTAGGTGAGGGTGACTGATGCCGGTCATGGATAACCGACGTTGGTATAGGGAAACCGATGATGGTTAGGTAGGGCAAGTGACTGATGACGGTCAATGAGTAATCAATGTTGGTTAGGTCGGGTTTGTTATAAAAACAAAAAATCCACATTTTTTTGTTATTCATTTGTTATTTACAAAGTGAGAAAATGACAAAAAGAGAGAGAAAAGAGAAAAAAGTGTTCGAGAGGAAATGAGACAAAGTGAGTGGTTGTCAAATTTGATGAGGGTTGGGTTGGTGAGTAACAGTCCACGGGATTAGGGCGAGAGAGTTGATTGGTCGAGGTTGTGATTAGTTATTTGGTGATGGCAGAGGATGGAGAGGGATTGGGTGGATAGATGACATCGGATGTACGAGACATGTATAGGTAGTGGTGGGTGGTTCGATTTGAGCCATACCACCTGGCTGGGGTAGCCAGACTTAGCTACCATTACAGTGCAGAGAGATGCCCTATAGAGGTAGGTAGCGACGCTAATTACCCAGATAGGTATATTGTAGACATAGCCAGAGAGGGTCGAGACAGAGGTAGTGGAGATAGAGATGGTGGTGACATCCTCTTCGGCTCACATGGCAGCTTACAGGCGATGCTGGCCACAACCTGCATAGATTAGGGCCTTACAGGACCAGATATAGGCATCGGGGTAGGGGCCACCACCATAGGCATAGGGAGCTGGTCCCAATTCACAGGACGGCACAGGTAGGTCACACAGGTGACAGGTGCTGCAGGGTAGGTACAGGGGCTGAGACGTATGGGACCACCATTGACCATGCCTATATCTAGGCTACAGGATGCCCTAGGTGAGGTGAGATATTATCAGACCAGCTCATGGCAGCTAGGATAGACTTCTTATCTTATTTAAGAGTACATGACACAACAGGTGTCAAGTGAGAGGATGAGATCTCACACACAGTGTGGAGAGCATAGGAGGTCAGCGAGCTCTGAGGCCCAATCAAGAAGAGGCCACCAGTGCATGGTGACCAACACTAGGTGAGGTGCCAGCAAGGACACAAGAGGTCGAGGGTGCAGGTGACACAGAGATGGAGGACATTCGGTGAGATGTCTGATATGTAGTCACCTGATTTTTGATGTATACTAGTGATTTTTTGATATATATGCCAGCCTGCGTGCCGAAGATAGTTGTATTTTTGATCCCATACCGGCCTACGTGCCAAAGATAGTGAGGATGTATGAGTGATTTTGTATATTTTGAGCATATATTGGCCTGCATGCCGAAGAGATTTTATATGTGATTCATTCATTCATTTTGTATATATGAGACCGGCCTATGTGTCGATGATATTTTTATTGTATATATATCAGCTTGTGTGCTAACATTTTTGAGATGATGGATAGGATGAGATAGACATGTATATTGAGATACACATTTATTTATTTGTATGATGAGATTCATGGTATTTCGTGATGTGTTGATGTGTTTATGAGACATTGGTTTATGGCTTGTGTTAGATGAGCTATGGATTTGTTACTTTGATGTGGATGGAAATTAGGTGAGTTAGGCATGATGGAGTTAGGTTGGTTTAGGCATGGATTGAGTCAGGTTTGGTTAGGCATGGATCGAGTCAGGTTATAGGCATGGATCGAGTTAGGTTTGTTTAGGCATGCATCGAGTCAAGTTATAGGCATGGTTGAGTTGAAAGTAGGTTTAGTTATGATTCATTATTTTGGTGATGAATGATACTATGGGTCATATGTGAGATGTGGTATAATCTATGCATAGTGATGATAGAGAGATGGTAGGTGTAATAAATGTTTGTTGTGGTAAGCAACTTGTTATGTATGTGGCTTAATTTCCAATTTTGTTATAAAAGGGGAACTAAGTGAAATGTGATGTAAATGGTGAGTTAGGCATGGTTAATGAATTATTTTAGGGTAGAAAATGGCCAATCTAACCTCCAAGGGCCCCATGCTCTCGGACACGCCTACATATTCCCAAAAAAAGGGACCTCGGCCAATATAGTTCTCCCATGAGCTAGGGAAGAATATGAAAATGAGTTGGTAGGTTTTTGGCATGTTGTGGGTTTAGGTTTAATAGGTGTAGGTAGATTATAGGTAAAATGATGTAGGTGAAGGTGATTATGGAAAAGGGGAGGATTACCTAAAAGGTAAGCATCGAGGACCAAGTCCTATATAAGGTAATCAAAATGTAAACAAAGATGGTTAAAAGATAAGAGGGGGTAATAAAGCCACCTGATTGGGTGATGAACATAAGACCCGAAAGGCATTACATGATTAACTGTTCTACGATGAAGGTAGTCACAGGATCACCAAATGTCTAAATTCCAAGATGTCCCTTGAGGAAATTGAGACAATGAGAGTGGAAGTTGTAAGGAGGGTGAAAGGTAGTTAATTTTATATGTTTTGAGTGACAGGGCTTTTGGGCAAGGGGTCCTAGGTCACAATGGGCAAGTCCATGACTAATTTTGTTTTGTTTTGATAGACTGATCGATGTGGGAAGTCTATATGGGATAAATAATATGGTACTCCTTGAGATCTTTGTGAAGCTGATCGATGCGGGAAGCTTCGGTTTCTCTCATTTTTTTATGCTTTACATAGTTGTCTTTCAAGGGAGCAGTCTATTTATAGCAGTAATTTTTTCGAGAGGAAAATGTCCTTTTGAGGGAGTCATCTTTTATTAGAAGTTTGACTCAAGGAGTTTGGTCCCATGTGAGGTCTGTTGTTGTAAATCAACAACACCCCTGGATGTTGATCAGATTTCTAGTTTGATATTTTAGACATCCAATGTCATTGCACAACATTGAATCCTCCCCCCAAGTGTGGGACTTGTAAAATGGGAAAGGAATCTCCAGATTAGAGGTTGGTTCCTCAACTCCTCTAATCAGATTTATCACTTACAAGTTGCAGAGGTTTAAATTCCTAATCCTACCCTAAATTCCAAAGGAGACAGAGATAGAGAATGCAAAAAGCTAAAACTAATGCTAATAGGTGATGCACCAAAGGAGTGGTGAGCATTTTTTACTTCTGCAAATTGACACAGTTCATAAAATGCAACAAAAACAACATGCACAAACTGATAGCTATAATGAAGTGTTAGAAATTAGGCAAACAACACCAGTAGAGGATAAAAACTAATCACAGGGCCTGTATTATTATTTTAACATCAAAATCACTTGCATTCAAACACCTAAAAGGCAAAAGTACAGTTGCAGTTTCTAGAAAAGGTCTATTATTCCACTAAATCACTTCCAAGGTGAAAAAGGGAGCTTGCCATACACAAAAAATGTTCAACCCTTTGAAAAATGAGCCAAATCTAGATTTTACGGTCAAGCAAGGATGAGCCCAGAGAGAAACGTGGGAAAACATGCAAGGGGTTCAACCATTGACCAAAATGCCATCAAAACAGCATGGGCGACTGATGAGACCCATTCCCGACATTTTTAACCATCTTTGGGAGAGAATGCGAGCAATTATTCATTAAAATCGGTGGTTGAAACGTCATTTCTATTCATGACCACATGCGAAGTGTTTTTATTTTCTCTCTTCAAACTCCACGAAAATGCAAAATTAACCCCGAGAATCTTGTAGATAATTTCACCAGATTTCCATTGATATAAAGAACGTGAAAACCGAGCTCGGATCGAAAGATATGGCGATTTGAAGTTTTAGTTCAAAACAGGACCAAATCGGGATGGTGAGCTGAGGACACGTAGCACGTCCTGATTGGCTGTGGGCCTTCTAGGGGAAAATTTCCCACAAAAACTCCACCGAGCCATAAATTGAAAAATACATGGAGTTAGGAGGAAAACTTTACCTTCTCGGAAAGCCGAGAAAGTGCTCTATCCAATGGTGTCATTTCGTAAGGTTTTGAGTGCCTAAAAGTAAAATTTTGTGACCTGAGGCACAAGAGATGGAAGAATGAGAGGAGTTAGCCACAAAATGAGCAGTGGGGGCACATTTTGGATAACAATTTTGGTGACTCAGAGGGGTCATCTACCTGCTGGATGAAGATACCAGTTGCCTTTTAGCAATCCATTGGGTATGGAGTCATAAGAAATAACCTGAAACCAACCTGATATCTTGAAAAATTTCCTCGAGCCACATGAAACCCATTAAACTTAGAGTTGTTCTCACAAAATGGCACTTAAAATAGGCATGCAAGAGCAAAACCAAAGAAAGCACCAAAACTATTTACAAAAATAAAAATCATACATGCTCCAAATGGAACATGCAGAGTGTGCACAAGCACTTCTTTTACTGAAAGCAAACCTACCTACTCTATTCTAACTAGAAGCAAAGGTAAGCTAAACAAACCCTGCAACTGGTTGTGCAAAATAGCTTCCTTTCTTCAAAATTGGCAACCATGCAACTAATTTGGCATTGAACATGGCTGATTGGATGAATGGAAAATCAACAAGAAGCTAGTCTTCCACCTAAATCATCAAGGTATCTAGGTGAAAACAAATCCAATACCTCTTTTAGTTGATCTACATTTGGATTGAAGAGGTATGACAGCTGATCCTTGGTACTTTGTAGCTCACCCTCATGCTTAGAAGCAAGCATGACTGGTTGTGACTTCTCCTTTGACTCCAATGAAGTCAAATACCTTATTGGGCAAGGTATGATCCGTTTGATATGCCCATAGCTCTGATTTTCAACTCCAAAAATGGAGTCTTCTTGTAGACCTTCTTGGGTGGATGATGTGGAAGCAATGGTAGGACTTTTCGCCCTTTCTCTTCCTCCAATGAAGGACATGAAAGATTAAAATCTTCCAATCTTGGTTCCAAAGAGCTGCTATAAGATGCAGGCTGCTGCAAATGGGTGCTCTCCTTCATGACAGTAGGCTCAGGTGTTTGGAACGTGGATGATGAAAGAGAGAATGGTAGGAACTCAACCGGTTCTTCTTCATCAAAATAGTCCTCCAAATCTGACAGATAAACTACCTCATTGTTGTCCTGCTGCAAATGCTCAACTTCCTCCACAGTATCCTCTTGATCTGTAACTTGATCATCATGGTTTCTTTCATCCTCCAACATTGAGTTTGAGAGATCAAACTCTTCTTTAGCACTAGAACTCGAGAGAGATGAAGTAGAAAGAAGAATTGAAGGTTCTCTTGTAGCCTGCTTTGCGCTCAAAGCCCTTGGATCTGCAATTTTCTCCTCCACAACTAGAATGTGCTCCTCTTCTTTTGGATTTGGAGCAGCTTCTCCCTCTTCTACTACTTGAAGACAATCTTGTTCTTGATAGAACTCTTCCTCTAGCACGAAGTTTGTTAAGTCAAACTCTTCGATCTGCTGCTCTAGAGGACAAGTTGGGACTGTAGGATCTTCTTCAGAGCTTTCTTCCTCCATGGCTGATTGTGCAACTTGAATTGAATCAGCATTCTCTTCAAATAGAATGCTAACATGGACACTACTTTCTGAGAAAACTGATTGCTGATCTGCTTCTTCTTTTTGCTCTTCTCCTGCTGCAGCAAATTCAGTCCTAACCACCACTTGTTTTCCAACTCCAACCTCTTCTAAAGGCTTAACCATCAAGGGGATCTTTGTCATCCCAAATTTAAGAGCCCAACTCTTCAGACTTTGAATTTCTTTATCTTTGTTTGGATTTTCTTTTTGTTTTGTTTTCCTTGACTGGCATTCTGATTTTTATCCTCCCAACATGGATTTGGGAATGCAAGAGGAGAAGTGGATTGTAACTCAATTGATTTGGAAATTTTTCGTGGTGGTGGAGGAGGTAGAAACTCTTGTTTATTTGGAGGAGAGGGTATTTTGTTAGCTCTTGTGGAGGGGATGACTATTTGGAAGGAAAGGGGAAAGAAGAATTGAGGTGTGGTGGGAGACTAGGGAATGGAGAAATGGAATTAACTCCTGGGGCAACATTGACTGGATTTAGAATTTGAAATTCCAAATGAGATGATGCTGCTTGAGTAATGGGAAGAGAAAAACTAGATGATGGTGTAGAACTTACCCATTGACAAGGTTGTTCAACACCAAGTGTATAGGCCTCTATTTCTGCTGTCCATTGTGCAAGTTGGGGCAACATCTTCATCATGAAGTCCAGCTTCTCCTGAGGGCTGAAGTGTCTTGGAAAAGGGCCTCCCCATGGACAAGGAGTCCTGCAACCAATTCTGAAAGCTTTCATTTGTGCTTGAGCCCTGGATAGCACCATGTTTACCTCCATCTTTTGGATTTGTTCTAGCAGATCTGCATTTTCTTCTTGACTGCCCTCACAACTAGCATACCCTTGTGCTTGACATGCTTCATATCCAAACTGACTTTGGCACTGCTGCTCATATGGGTAGACATGCTGATTTTGAATTTGATCAAAATGCTGATTTGGAGGATTTGTAAAACATGTTGGAGGTGTGATATACTGCTGTTGTAAATGTGAATTCCATGATGGAAATGAAGTCATGATTGCACAACTTCATGGAATGGAAAATAATGAAAATGATGGAAAGAAGAATGGATGGAAATGAATGGAAAATAGGTCTACAACTTAGAGAATGAGTTGTTTACTAGATGGAGTCGCCAGATGTGCTTTTGAAAGTGCCTCCAAAAGGCTGAATCTTTAACAAGAACACACCAACCTATCAAAGATAAAGTGGAAGACCTCTAAGGTCCCACTGGGCATGCAAAAACTGTTTTTGCAAATCAGCAGCACCCATGGATGTTGATCAGATTTCTAGTTTGATATTTTAGACATCCGGTGTGATTACACAACATTGAATCCTCTCCCAAGTGTGGGACTTGTAAAATGGGAAAGGAATTTCTAGATTAGAGGCTGGTTCCTCAACTCCTCTGATCATATTTATCACTTACAAGTTGTAGAGGTTTAAATTCCTAATCCTACCCTAAATTCCAAAGGAGATAAAGATAGAGAATGCAAAAAGCTAAAACTTAAGCTAATAGGTGATGCACCAAAGGAGTGGTGAGCATTTTTTACTTCTGTAAATTGACACAGTTCATAAAATGCAACAAAAACAACATGCACAAACTGATAGCTGTAATGAAGTGTTAGAAATTAGGCAAACAACACCAGCAGAGGATAAAAACTAATCACAGGGCCTGTATTGTTATTTTAACATCAAAATCACTTGCATTCAAACACCTGAAAGGTAAAAATACAGTTGTAGTTTCTAGAAAAGGTCTGTTATTCCACTAAATCACTTCCAAGGTGAAAAAGGGAGCTTTCCATACACAAAAAATGTTCAACCCTTTGAAAAATGAGCCAAATCTGGCTTTTACAGTGCAAGGGACGAGCCCAGGAGAGAGAAACGTGGGAAAACATGCAAGGGGTTCAACCATTGACCAAAATTCCATCAAAACAACATGGGTGACCTAACAGACCCATTCCCTGACATTTTTAACCATGCTAGGAGAGAATGCGAGCCATTCTTCATTAAAATCGGTGGTTGAAACGTCATTTCTCTTCATGACCACGTGTCAGAAGTGTTTTTGATTTTCTCTCTCCAAACTCTAAGAAAATGCAAAATTAACCTTAGAATCTTGTAAATGATTTCACCAGACTTTCCATTGATATAAAGAACGCGATTGAAAAAATTGAGCTCTGGATCGAAAGATATGGTGATTTGAAGTTTTAGGTCAAAACAAGACCAAACCGGTCGGTGAGCTGAGGACACGTGGCACGTCCTGATTGGCTGCGGGCCTTCTAGGGGAAAATTTCCCACAAAAACTCCGCCTAGCCATAACTTGAAAAATACATGGAGTTAGGAGGAAAAATTTACCTTTCTGGAAAGCTGAGAAAGAGCTCTATCCAATGGTGCCATTTCCAGAAGGTTTTGAGTGCCTGAAAAGCAAAATTTTGTGACTGAGGTGCAAGAGAGGGAAGAATGAGAGGAGTTAGCCACAAAATGAGCAGGGGGAACATTTTGGATAACAAGGTCTTTGAAATCATGGACAATATTGAGGTGGAGGATATGACTCTTGTTCAAAAGGCAAGGTGCAACGACCATGGGATCTCATCTAAAGGTAGACAAAAAGTATCCATGAGAATCATGTTATGTGCAGTGCCATGGTACACATATTCAAGAGAAGATAACAAGTGACGGGTACTCACATGATTCTTGTTTAATCGTTAGGGAGGTGTATGGAGTGGATAGTGCTCAAGGGACGAGCCTGTAAAGAGACAAAGGGTGAGGTAGGATGACGAGTCAACAATAGAATGGTCAAAGATGTAATGCATTAAGGGGCTCAGGTTTGGGTTTACCATCAAGTGAGGATAAACGATAGGCACTTGATCCATAGGTATGAGTTATGATGTATGGTCCAAGCTAATTAGGAGTGAATTTTCCCCATTTACTTTTTTCTTCTTTGGTTACGTGTTGATTTTATTTCAAGACAAGGTCACTAACTTGGAAGGTTCGTTCATGAACACATTTTTCATAAGCACATTTGATACATTGTTGGTAAACTTGAAGGTGATCCAAAGCATTAAGATGACATTCATCTAATAACTCTAGTTGTGCTAAGCGGTCCTAATGAAAGTCATCATTAGTGAGCATGTCATGGAGAGAAATGCAGATTGAGGGGATTTGGACTTCGAGAGGCAGAAAAACCTCTGTACCATAGACCAGAGAAAATGGTGTGGCCACAGAGAAGTGTGAATACTAGTGCGGGATTCCCACAGGAAAAAATGAATGTGCATATGCCAATCCTTCCTAGTATCGTCAACCACTTTCATGAGAATTTTTTTGAGGACTTTTTTGTTAGTTGATTCGGCTTGGCCATTGGTTTGTTGGTAATAAGGTGATGAGAAACTCTTGAATGCCGAAGGCATCGCAAAAGTTTTTACAATGTTTTGTTTTTGAATTGTTTTCCATGCGATCGATGATGAGGGGATGAGGACACCAAAGTAGCAAATGATGTGATGGTTAACAAACTCACATATTTTCTCAACTTTTGTGGAGATGAGTGGTATGGATTCCATTTCTGTCTTTGTAGTATTCAAGGTAGCAATTATGATCCATTGATGGCATTGGGAAGAATGGGGATTGATTTCTCGACAAGATCCAAACCCCATTGAGAGAAGGGAAAACGATCATGAGTGACCTATAAGGCATGATTGGGTGTATGAAGAAGGTTGGAATGTTGTTGAAATTTTACACAATGTTTGACATAGTCACAACAATCATGGTTAAGGTTCGGCCAGTAATAGCCTAGGTGAAGAATACACTTTCCACTCGAAACAACAAGGCAACTAAAGTGACCTCCACATATGCCACCGAGAATACCATCAAATCCCGTGCTTATAGAGGAGTCCCCTAAAAATAATGAAATGAGAGACCTTTTTTAAGGAAGGCACGTTGTTAATTACGGGTGAGATCGAAGGTAAGATGGAGAAAGAAAGGTAGTTAGAGTATTGTTTATACCAAAGGTCACTCGGGTTAGGGTTTTGGTTCCGATTGAGTAAACATTGTGAGGTAAATAAGAAGGTGAATGGAGGCATTATACGGTGACAAAGATTTTGGAATCGGTGGGGAAACGGGTATTTGGGAAGCTAAGCAGGCCATGGTATCGACAAATTTGTTGGTTCAACGTGGGATGGTTTAAAGGGTGTAACGATCAAAGGTGGTCAAAAGTATGTCTACATGATGTTTATACTTTTGAAGTATCTTGTTACAACATTGGTACATACCATTGACTTAGTTTATGACCAATTTTGAATCACCAAAGATGCTGATTGATTTGACATCTAGGGCATATGCGGCTTGGAGACCTAGTACGAGCGCTTTGTACTTGGCAATATTGTTGGTGCGTTCAAAGTCTAGTGTGAAAGACAAAGAAATGGGTTATCCATCCAGAGGAATGAGGATAATACCATCCCTGCCCCCACACTGACACTTGGAACCATCGAAGAAAAGTGTCAATTGGTAAGGGGATTCATCCAGGGAAAGAGTAGCAATTGACTCATTGGGAAATTCAAAATTAGAGAGTTGATCATCGGAAATAGGTGCGATCAGATAATTGGTTATTGATAGCTTGGCCCTTGATGGACTTTTGATGGATGAAATCGAGGTCAAGATCAACTAAAAGCATAAGCCATCGTACGGTATGCTGATTTTGATAAGGTTTGGCGTACATGAAGTGTAAGGGATCGATGTTGGTCATGAAATAGGTTTTGTGGTTGAGTAGGTAATGGCAGAGTTTGGTGGCAACGAAAACTAATGCTAAGAAAAGTTTTTCAGGATGGTTGTATCGGGTTTCATAGTCCAAAAGAGTACGACTTATGTAATAAACCACCTTCTCCCTATGTTGTTCATCGCGATGAGCGAGCATGGCTCCTAAGGAATGATTAGTAGCGGATATGTATAGGTAAAAAGGTTGATCATCTTTAGGTGGAATGAGTACAGGTGGTTGGAGAAGGTATTGTTTTAGGGCCTCAAAATCTTTGTGACAGTCATCATCCCATTTAAAGGAGACATCCTTCATGAGTAGATGATGAAATGGTTGACACCAATTAGATAATTGTGAAATGAAACTATAATGGACTGTAATTTACCTTGTAGGCTACGGAGTTGGCGAAGGTTAGAAGGTGGAGGAATTTCGAGGATGGCCTTGAATTTAGCAGGTCAACTTGTATACTAAGGAAGGAAACAATAAATGGGAGCTTTCCTAAGAGAACCATGAAGACACACTTTTTAGGCTAAAGGCGGATTTGAATATTTAATGAGGCGATCAAAAATTGTGTTGAGGACAAAGTGAGGTGCTCGGAGTGACATTTAGATTTGGCCAAGAGATCATCCACGTAATATTCTAATATGTGATGCATGATATCATGGAAGATATCAGTCATAACATTCGATATGTGGCACCAGCATTTTTAAGGCCAAAGGGCATGACTCGATAGCGTAAGGTCCCTAAAGGGGTGATGAATGCGGTCTTGTGTTGATCTTTTGGGGAAAGAAAAATTTGGTTATAACCAAAGAAGTCATCCATAGCATGATGTGATAGAATCTCATAACTGGGTAAGTGAGGTCAACCAGTTATCAATACCGGGCAAGGGAAAGTCATCTTTTGGGTAGGCTAGGTTGAGGTCACGGAAGTCCGTGCAAATGTAGAGTCCCCTGTTGCTTTAGTAATGAAGAAAATGTTAGAAATCTAATGAGGATAATCAATGGGTAAGATGAAGGAAACAGAAAGAAGGCACTGAAGTTCTTCTTTGACAAGAAGAGCAATGTGAGGGTGCATTTTCCTTAGCTTTTGTTTGATAGGTTTGGCATCGGGAATAGTTACGATATTGTGGACCACTATGGTGGGTTCAATATCGAGCATGTCCGTAAGACGAAGTGAAAGCATGGTTATGATCTCGAAGAAAAGAAGTGATGGCTTCTGTCAGATATTCATCAAAAGATTGTTCGATCTTTAGGATGTGCGGGTCATCCTGAGTATGAATGTTGATCTCGATAGTCGATTCATTCAACATGGTTTGTGTCTCAGAGGGTAACAATGATGAATATATGAGTCTTCTGCACCAAGGTAGGTGAGTATGGATTCATCATCCTGACATTGAATGACGTTAATTGTAGGTGTGTCGTCATTGATCATCTCAGGATATAGGAATGGAAGAGTGGAAGGGGCCTCGCCTTCATGTTGATAAGTCAAAGGCCCCAAGGAAATGGTGTTTATGAATTTTTTTAGGAGGGATAGATTCAGGATCCATCGACTCCGTTGGTGAGGGTGGTGATGAAAGTGGAGCGGGTGAAGGTGGTGATGAAGATGAAGGTGGAGAAGGGCTAGGGTCCTCAATGAGTTCAATGCGGGCCTATTTGGTAGGAGGTTCGGGGAAGCGATACCACTACGGTCGTTATGTTTATGGGTGGTACATGGAATAATAGTATGGCGGCCTTGCTCATAAAAGCCAAAACCAAAACCCTTCCACACATAGTGGTGCAGGAAGGTGTGGGTGAAACAATGATTGGTAAGTGATTGGAAGTCAACGGAAAATGGGTGGGTTTGTGATGGTGGTTCAGGTGTGTAAGTGGTAGTATCAAGTCCCCCATAGGTGAGACTAGTACGAAGATGAGGAGGACCATAAAGGAGGTGTTCTCCTATACGGTGATCATAGTAAGGGTGTTGGTGAAGGCTTCCATACTCTTGTGGAGTAAGGAATGTGTTGACACTATATAGGTGGTACTCCCCAGAGTGAGGCGTTGAAAAACACCTTCCAAGGGATTAGTGGTTGGTATGTAGGTAGCTGGAATGGATGATGTGTCGGAGGTCGATGCAGAGGTGGAGTTAACAAATTGGGAAGCTAATGGGTCAGTTGTGGAGGTTATAGTAGTGGTAGGAATGGAGGAGGTATGTGTGGTGAAAGCAGTAGGCTGTACTGGTAGGTGGAGGTGTAGGTGAAGTGGTAGTGGTTATGGAGGTAGACGGCTTGACAGGTATGAGCACATCATTGGGTTGGTAAAGCATGTTGCATGTTTTAAAAGGTGATGGGTCAGCTAGAATGGTATAAGTGTGTCCTTCATGTTCAAACTTTACACAATGATGCAAAGTGGAAGGAACGTAACCCATGACATGGATCTAGGGTCTACCAAGCAACAAGTTATATTGGAATTCCCCCTCCAAAATGTAAAACAATGCGGAACACTCGGGGGCCCACATGAACGTGAAGGATGATAGTGCCTAGTGTGGAGGTGATAGCATCGTTGAATGAATGCAACATGACTGGATGTTTATGCATGTAATTGTTAGGTATGCACATTTGAGCAAATGCATGGGATGAAATGATGTTAATGCTAGTGCCTCCATCAATCATCACATGGTGTACCCATATGTCATCAATGTGGACGGAGATGAAGAGGGCTGGGTCCGGGTCATTGTTTTGGTGTGGCGTGATCTCCTCCTCTAAGAAGCTAAGGGAGGCCACTTGGTGAACAAGATGTGGTGAAGATGAAGGTGGTAATTTGGTGAGAGAGGCTACATGATGTGGTGTGATAATGGAGGCTACAGGTGTAGGGTCATTGAGTAAAACATCAATAGATTGAAGAACCTCCATGAGAGCTTGACAAATGGGATTCTGAGGTTTGGATGAGGTCGTATAAGGAAATTTTGAGGGGAGATTGGTGTAATTATTTGAGCATGGTGCGATGTGTGATGCCATTAGAGATGGGGTACGTGGGGCTGTGGATAGTTATTTTAGGTATGGGTGCAGATGGTATGTTGGGTATAGGATTGGTTGGTAGGTCAGTTGCCTTTTCTTTTCCCTTACTGTGCATGTGTAGTGATGTGTATCATGTTTATTTGAGGGAAGTTGGAAAATGAAGAAGGTGTAGGGTGAGTGGTGTAACGACATGAAGGGAAAAAACCTACTGGAGGAGAAAGGACTTGTGAGGTGAGCTAGGCACAATGACATTGGGGTGGTGGCGTGGAAAGTTCTTTGATGCGAATCATGTTAATTTCAAATCTTGAGGGTGACTCTAGGAGTGGTGAGGGTGGAGATTGTGGTTGTTGAGTGGGAAGTGTGGGAATGGGTGTCGGTGAAATAGGATCCTCGTCAAGAAGGTTTTCATCATCAAATTTGGTTTCTGGTGGACATAATTGGATAAGGATGGTTTTCAAGGCCTTGCAGTTCTCCACATCATGCCCTGGCACATGATGGTATGCACAAAGTTTAGTATCGTTAAACCCTTTTGGCTTGGGTTTGAGGGGGTCGTAAGGTTAGAGTGGTGGTAATGTGATAACAGAAGTCTCGAGGAGGTTGGTTAAAATTTTGGCATAGGACCTTGCTAGTGGATCACAATGGGAAGTGAACATGGGTTTGGGTGTAGGTGTGGTTGATTGTCGAGGAATTGTTTTTGGAAGAGTAGGAATGGGTCGAGTTATGGTTTTAGGTGCCGATGTTGTTTTAGGTATTGGTCGTGTTTGTTTGGGTAGGGGTATAATAGATGAATGGGTAGGAGGGTGTGTGGTTATTTTGACTACCTTATTATGGGGTAGTAGGGTTTTGTTTTTGGGTTGCACCTTCTTAGGTAAAGGTGATGTGGGTGTATGAGGTCTAGAAGGAAAAGAAGATGGAGGAAGAGGGTGAGTTACCCATGGGGATAATGGGGGTGTTGTGAAGGTAGATGACGCGGGTCGTGCTTGGGGTGTGAGGGAAAATGACTGAAGTGTAGTGGGTAGTGAAGCAATAGCTAAGGGTATTGGAGGTATTGGTGGTAAAGAGACTTCAGTGTGAGTATAAGTCATGTTGTGTGCTTGGGTAGGTTAGAGGTTTGTGAGGAAGGAATGGGTTGTTGTGTTATTGGTTTATGGATGGGTGAAGGTCGCTTGACCATGTTGGGCAGCTGAGGTCTTAAGACAGATGAGACAAGTGTGGGTGTGATTGGTGCGGTCGGGGTATGAGGTCGATGATTTTGTTTCTTTGGTTTGGGTGTCAGAGTAGGTGTGGTATTGACGTTGGAGGATGTAACTAAATCCAGTTTAATAGGTGGATGAGTAAGGCTGGTGGTCGGGGTGACCCCTAAAGTGGTAATAGGTTTAGTTGAGGTAAATATTGTAGGTGTGGGTTTGGGTTTAGATGTAGGTTGGGTTATGGGTAAGGGTGTGGTTTGAGTGCTAACAAGTATCATGGAAGGGGTTGTGACAGAGGTGGTTGTGTTTGGTTTGATTGGTTGAAATGTGTTTGGGTAGATAGTGGAGGTATCAATGAGGGATCTCTGCATCTGTGTTGAGATGGGGAGTAAGAGGCACCCCCATAGTAAAGCCCTATCCACATAATCTAAATGATCGGCCAAATGTGAGAATGGCATGTCTATAGGTGGAGTTGGTGAGGACCTAATGGAAATTCCCGTAAAATGTGTCTTAGAGATGGGGAATTGGCTAGCTTCAGCTTCCATGGGTAAGAGAGTCAAAAGTAGGTCGATGGGATTCTAGGTAGCTGATGGAGAATGCTTGCCAAGAGGTAAAGATATCTCAATTGGGTCTATGATAGGTGGAGGAGATGATGGGAGCTCCTCTATAAGTGGAGGAACATATGGGTGCTCCTCTATGGGTGGAGGAGAGTAATGGGTGCTCCTCTATGGGTGGAGGAGGTACTATAGGTAAAGGTTCTCTAAGTGGTAAAGCCAGGGGTGAGATGGTCTCAATGTTAGCGGAAGACCCCTCTGTAGGTGATGAAGGAGATGAAAGGTGGTCCTCTGTTGGTAAAGGAATAGGGGAGGTTGGTTCCAATGTGGAAGGAGGATTTCGGGTTAGGATCTCCTCTATGGAAGGAATATGGGGTAATTGGGAGGCGATAGGTACCTCATTAAAGATAGCGTGAACCTCGTGGGTATGGGTATCATGAGTTGATGTCTCACTAGTTTGATTGGATGAAGGGGCATGGTTGGGAAATGGTTTTTTGAAGATTTGTAGATTTTGGTTGGGGGTGGCATTGGGATTATCCACAATTAACTCACCTTTCTCGAGCATTTCTTGGATAATATTTTTAAAAGTGATGTAATTTCCATCACTATGACCCTTTACTTGATGATAGTTATAGAAATCATGTTCTTTATACCATGTGGGCATGGGGTGAGTAGGGTCAAAACTAGTGTGTGGTTTTATAGGTGGAAGGGTGATGGCTTTGGCTTTGATAAGATTTTCTAAGACAAAAGAGTAAGGTTCCCAATTGGGGTATATTTTCTTTGTTGCTCTCGTCGAATTGAAAAGTCTGGATAGGTGAGAGATTAGATGAGGGTGTAGCCTGATTTGATGGATGAGCTAGGCTGGCCTTGAGTACCACTGCATTAGTGGTGCCCTTAGCTTTTGAATAATTGGTTTGTGGTTTGGAAGAAGAAGAGGTATCATTTGACTTGAATTCTGAATTCTTATTGTGTAACTAGATTTTCTTCTCTTCGATGGCCCAAATATCTAACTTTTGTGCCATAGTGAATGCCTCATCAAATGTTTGGAAGGTTTGGACCTGCAAGGTCGGGAGATATGTCTAGCGTAAGCCCATGTGAAGAGCTCGATGAGTTCTATTTGTGGCAGTTGGAAGGTAAGTTGATTGATCAGGTTGTGCTAGTGAGTGAAAAATATATGATAGATTCATCCTCATATTGACGTGTGGAATATAGATCGGTCATGGTAACCTTCTTGATGATATTGATAGAGAAATGATCCAAGAAGGCTTGGGCTACCTGATTGAATGAGAATATAGAGTGTTTAGGTAACCCGCTATACCAATCTAATGTAGGTCCAGTGAGGGACATGGGAAAGGTTCTCAAAATCAAGGCATCATCATGAGTGATCAGATAACACCCATGTTTGAATGACCACAAATGTTTTTGTGGGTCTTCTTTGCTATTGAAACAATTGAATTTAGGCATTTCCCAATGCACAGGGTATGAACGGATAGGAATGGATGGGTGAATAGGCTCATTATAAATCTTGTCATAGGTGAGAGTGTTGCGGGAGCTAGAAACCGATGCCTCAATGTCTACATCTTGTCCAACATCATTTTAATTAGGTCATTGGTGGGTTGTGATGATTGGATGCCTCCTGTAGCGTAAGAGGTTGGTTTTGGGCATATAATGGGGGTGGCACTCTAGTGTATGGGGCTGCCATGTAGGGTGGTGGAGAAGAAGGTAGTGACAAGGGGTACATACCCGGAATGTATAATGGATGAAATGGGAGGTTGTTGATAGTATGTATATGGGGGTGGAAGGGTCGTGGTAACCCTAGTGGCAATAGGGGCTAATGATTATGGAATAGAAAGAACCACATTTTGAAATGGGGTAGGGGTCACCGACACTGGAGGTGGTAATATAGCTACGGGTATGTGTGAGACATTAGGGGTAGATGAGGTTGTGTTTGGGGTAGTTGTCAAGGGTACGGTGGTGGATGTAACGGGGCCACAGAAGTGCCACGGAAATCATAGCGGGTATACACTAACTATGAAAAACTGGGGGTAAGGTGGGATGCGGGCAACACATGGATCCAGATGGGGCCAATGCGGGAGTGGGTACGAGAGTTGGGGGGATAGATATGGGCATGCCATATATCAACTAACCCAAGGCATCTCGAGTGGATGAGTGGGAAAGGTAAAACTACAAGGTGGTAGGGTTTTGGTCAAGGAGTCGTGCAAACTCCTCATCTCCGGTAGTGATAGTAATAGGTTGGATGGGATCCATGGCTGGTGATAAAATGGAAGGTGGTGAAGGACTAGGTGGGAGTGGTTGAAAACTGGCGTGAAATATGAGTGCGCTTACTTGTCTTTGGGTCAGCACCACGTGAACAAGTACTGATCAAGTAGGGCTACTTCTCTGTAAATGACATCAGAGAACGACAGAACAGGTGAATCTGGCGACAAAAAGTGGATTAAGTACCAAATGGTGGATGGAATGTGAAACAGGCTAACCGATGCCGGTTAGGGAAAACCGATGCCGGTTAGGGGTAAGCATTTGCGATTCATCGTAGAAAATGACAATGAGTAAACAACGAGGCAAAAGGTAAAATCTGATAGGTATGCCAAATCTAAAGATGTTTAAAACGTCAATGGGAATAATGACAATGATCAGGGGCTATGAAAAGTGGAAGAAAGTGAAGCAAAATGTCCTTTTGAGTAGGTTAGCAAAAGGACATGGAACCGATGTCGGTTGGGTATAACTAATGGCGGTCAGAGGTAACCAACGATGGTTACTGTGAAATTGAAACAATGATGAAAGAAAGTGGTTGTGAATTAAAATATGATGTAGAATCAGACCCATAATTCTGAGAATGATGATGATATGGCCCAGTACTCTCGGTTGAAGCTAGAATACACCAATTTGTGATGAGGAGCATGTAAGTATGATAAAAAAAGTGACAAACATGATCTCTCACCTCAAAATGCAAGCCAAGCAAAAACACTAAGAAAATGTGATCCTAGGAGTGCCTTTTCTATTATGTTTGTTTAGCTTATGCTATTTAGGGACTGACACATGAATTGTGAAATAGAGTTTTGGTGAGGATGGCTTCCTACAAAGAAGGATATCTAAAAGGTGAGGTTTCAGGTATGTTATGGTGGGGCGGGCTTCACTTTGAAGTATGAATCGATAGAGCAGTGAGCTGGGTGCCCACTGTGTCCGTGATCGTGTGATCACCTACAACTTCTTCTAGGTAGGATGTTGTTTAAGAATGTATGTATTTTGAATTTTTGTGTGGTTTGGTAAGACTCAGAGAAAGAGAAAAGGATAGAAGTGCTTTTCTACGATTCATTTATCAACCATCGCAGGGCATGACTTCTCTGAGTATAGGTTGCCCTCAATTAATGTGAGCTAATGCAATAAATCAAATGGAATGCACTTACTTTTAAACCCAAATAAAAAATGTGAAGTTGGATGACATAATAATATGAAGAGGAAGAGGGATGCTCTTTCACTATAATGCGAGAAAACATGAAGAAATGGTTCTTTTTAATTACGAAAAGAAAAGTTTCCTTTAGATAAAATAGAAAGAAGAGGTGGGTTACCAAGGAAGAAAATTAGTGTGTATGATTTTTAGAAGGGAAAGAAACAAAATGTTTTCCTAGGAATGAATGAAATATAAGGAACCCCGGATGGGTCCCACCGAGCGTGCCAAAATGTTGTTAGAGTAGGTATTTACCTTAGCTCATGTTCACCTAGGTACTTTATTTACCTTTATTGTATTTATCCTCACCCTCTTATGTGTGGGGATATTTCTTTTATCTTATTTAGATATTAGGAGATATTATCTAGTTGTTAGGTATAGTTATTTCCTTGAGCCATGGTATTGACGAGATCTTTGATGTCTAGTTCTCTCCTAAATCTATGGTCTTGACTAGTTCTTTGATGACTAGTTATTTCCTTGATTTATGGCTTGATCTACGACCTCGATTTGGTTCTTAGATTGTTATTCCTTGCCTATTTAAGCAAGGCCCATTCTCAATGTATTGCATTGAGTTCCATAATAACATATGATATTGTTGCTCATTTGTTTGCAATGGTTTTATGTAAAGTTATTGGCGAATTGCTTTCATCTTATTGATCATGGTGTTTGATTAGCATCTCGTGTTGTTGGCTTGGTATGATGTGGTTATCATTCCTTTCAATTTTTCACCGATTCTTAGATCGTTTCTTTGAAGTGTTGATGAAACAGATAGGGTAACATGGAGTAGGAGAAATACTGTTAAAATGTTGGTTGATGGGTTGTTGCGTGCGTATGACTTCTGAATCTACAAATAATTATGAGAGCTTCCTTTTGGCTAGGAGGAACTACCTGTAATGCAAAGCAAGACCACCAGAAGGAATTAAAAAATATGAGCAGTTAACTACCTAGCATATGCTAGATCCGGGAAGTGTGATACTTCCTAGATGGTTGTTAGTCCATTGTTTTAAAAATTTAATGTTGTAAACAAAGTAAATCCTACTGTAGTTTGAAATTATTTAGGTATCTCACTTAAAAACACAATAAGAAATAGATCTAATCTAATGGCTAAGCTAGAATAGAATCCAAAGGTCAAATGATTGGTTCTGGGTTCTGCAGGTTTGACAGAGGTCACAGATAGATCACAGGTGAATGAGGGTAAGATGAAATTTGGTGGGTAGGTATCTTTTCTAGGTTGTGTGGGCAAATACAAAGACCGGTGTCGATCAGGGGTGATCGACGACGGTTAGGTGTAACCGGTGTCGGTTACTGTGAGATCTAGAAATATCATAGAATAAGTTGTGGTCTCCTTTATGATTGCACAAAGGACTTTGGTGGGTCAAGATGAGGTATTGGGTGACTAGAGTAGGCTTTGGGGTATATGGAGGTGAAAATGTTAGAGAAGGTCAATAGGGGAAAGATAAATAATGGATGATAAAATGAAATAAACCAGGAAAGTATGATGTTATACTTACTTAGATTCCAGTCTTGAATGCCTGTGTGTGAGGGATGGAGGTGTTGATGAGGGGTTTGAAGGTTGTAAGTGATCACCAACTGAAAGAAAGCATCTGCATGGGCTACATGTACACTCCTCTTTGTTTGGGTGGATCAGATCATGGTTGGGATGGTTATGTAGGAGAAGATGCTCAATCTCCTTCCTTGCATGCGGGTTTTCACTGGAATTTTCTCTCTGAAGATGCGTTATCTCTTTGAGATGTGTTCTTGCTTATCAACCTTCTCTCAATGTTTTCCAACCTTGAATAAGGTAGTTTAGGGGTTAAAATGGGTAACCAATGGTGTTCTAGCTTAACCAATGACGGTTAGAGGTAACCAACGTTGGTCAAGGTGGGATTTCCTATGTTTACTAAACTAGGGAGATCCTCCTGATTTCCTTAGATCTCATGCCGTTATCCCATGGATTATACTAGGAGATTCTTGTGAGCATATGGTGATGTGGTTAGAGGGAATGTAGGCATTGATTTTTAGGGTTTGGGAAAGTCTTAGTTAGTTATGGCAACTTGCTAAGAATAAGTCTTAGGTTGAGTTGGCTTGGTGAGGTGTCTAAGTGAACTATATGTGTGGATATTATTTAAATAATAAATATAGTGAGTATAATGAATCATTTTAATTAGGTTAATTAAATTAATATTAGCGGGGTGAAGGGGGTCATGGCTAGGTAAATGTAATAAAGGGTACTTATTGGTCGAGGTACAAAAGGGGAGTGTGACCTAATTTTAGTGTCTACATGGAGACCCCAAACAAGCGTGGGCTCACCACATGTCTCTTTCTCGATAGAGTTGTTGAAAAATTTAAGGGCCAACGGAAGGCGCCATGTGTCTAGGGTCCGAGAAATTTTCTTCGGCCGTTGAAAAGTCTAAGTATGGGCTGGATCTAGTGGAAACCTCCAAGTGTCTCTTTGGCATAACTTTGATATGGTGCCTAAAAGTGGAGACTGTAAACAAGCGCGGGATCACCATGTGTATCTTTGGTGTAACTACTAAGGTAGGACCCAAGGGTAGATCCTCAAATGAGTGTCATCCCTCCACATGTCCATGGTCTAAAAAAGCTGCATCGGCTGCATGAAAAAATGTCTAAGTCTAGGAAAGGCAGTGGAAACCTCCATGTGTCTCCCTGCAACAACTCCAAAGGTCAAACCACGAGGTAAATTTTTAGATGAGTGCATGCCCTCCACATGGACAAGACTTGAATTGAAATGGGCCTTAGATTTTCAAGATTCCCACCGAGCCACATCCAATCGAAAGGACCACATTTCCATAGAAGTTGGGACAAAATTTGACAGTGAAAACAAAATGTGACTATGGAAAAATGGAAGGAAGGGAAAAAACCTTAATTTACACCCAAGTTACAAATTATTTCACATGGACATAGGAACAAAAACAAATTTTGGACTTAAAGTGATCCTCGACCAAAGGAAAGGACTGATCATGGCAACCAAATGAAGGAAAGAGATTTCATGCATCAAAACAGGAGGATAGAAAATATGATAGAGCCCCAGTTGAAGAATTTTTAGAACAAACATGGCGAGATCTAATTGAGCACCAACATAGTCTAACCACTAGAAGGAAGATCTCAAAAGCACACATGGATAGTCATCAAGTGTAAGAAGGTTTCTCGAAAAACAAGGCTCTATTATTTGATACAACAAACTATGCATTTTGGAACTCAAGGATGTGAGCATAACAAATGGCCTTAGGTTTTGATATGTGATAAGTTGTAGTAACTTGATATATAACATGAAAAAATCCTCTAACTGATACAACAAAAGAAGGCTAGTGGAAATAATGCAATATCCACGAACATGATTTTATGGGGCTTATCAAAATCAAAATTTGTCAAAGTAATGCGTTGCAATTCAGAAAAGGACATATGGAAAAAACTTCATACCATCTACGAGGCTGAAAAAAATTAAGAAAATAAAATATCCAAATTCATAGGAGACAATTTGAGAGCTTGAAAATGAAATATGAAGAAAATTTTGCAGCATATCTTCTTTGTGTGGATGAGATTGTTAACACCATCAGAGGGCTTGGTGAAAAATTTGAAGAATCTATAATAATTCAAAAGGTACTAAGGTCTCTACCATTAATATTTGATGTAAAAAAATATTGAAGAGATGAGAAACCTAGACCAGTTGAAAATGGACAAGTTACATGGAATTCTCACAACCTATGAGATGAGGATAGAATTGGAGAATTCATCAAACAGGAAGTAGCCTTTAAAGCTTCAAAGAAAGGAAAAATAAAGAGTCTACATCAAGCAATGAATAAGATGAGGAGGCCCTATTTATCTGAAAGCTTAAAAGGAATCCAAAAATACAAATGTATGCTACCTTTCAAGTGTTTCAATTGTGGTAAAATAATATATTTTCCTACTAAATTTCCACAAAAGGATTATAGAGATGATGAGGAGAATAATAATGAGGAAATGACTAAGAAGGAAATAAAACCTCAATATAATAAAACCTTCTAATAAAAAAATATAAGAAAAAGTTTGGTAAGCACAAGAAAATCTTCTATTCCAAAAAGGATAGTAGCTCAGCTAAGGAAAGTGATGAGAGCATATCAGACAGTGATAAAGAAGAAACTTTGTTCATGACTATAGAAATAAAAAATGATGCCTTTACAAGTAAATGCACCTTAAAAGATGAATAAGATGTCAAAGAGGAACCGGAGGTAGATCTTGAAGAAGAAATCATTTGTGCTTTAGGTGAGATAAAAGTTCTTAAGAAAAAGAATTTGAAACAAAGATTACATATTCAAAAATATGTAGAAGAAAATTGTGCTTTGGAAACAAAAATGTCACAAAGTCTAGAGGAATAAGAAAAAATGATCATTAACCTAAAGATACAACTTGAAGAGGCAAAGAGAATAGAGGAAGAGGTGAGGATTCAATTGAAGACAAAGGAAGAAGATTGTAAGAAGCTAGAATATGAAATTGTTACCTTGAGGAAGGAATTGGAGAAGACAAATACTCAATTGAAAAGCAGTTTAAAATTTGAAAAGAGCACTAAAGTTCTGGATGATATAATCAACTACCAGAGGTCACCATTCATCAAGACTGGTCTTGGCTATGAGGAAAAACAAGAGGTTAGTAAGAAGAATCTAGATTCAAAAGCTAATGAGCTACCAAAGAAAGAAGATAAGTTTTCTCAAAAGATCAATCCTCCTAAAGAAGAAAACAAAGGTGAGAACCAGTGGCATGATGTTCCCATAAGAAATCATAGAAGATCATTCTTTCCAAAACAATCTCATATGATCAAGAACCAAAGTTCATTTTATGGTTATTGCTTTGTGTGCAATGATTTTGGTCATAGAGCAATGGAGTGTAGGACACATGCAAGAAATAGGTATGCATGGGACAATGGCAAAAGTACTTATGAAGTTTTAAGTAGAAACTATAACTAATTTGCCCCATTATAGATAACATTGTATGTTATAATTGTAATAACTATGGACATATAGCATGGTTATGTAGAAGTATTTTTTAGAACCCCATGGATAGAACAAGAAATTGAATACTCCTGTGGTAAAGAAAAGAGAACTTACAAAAATTTGGAAACAAAAGAAAGAATAATTTAATTAGGAAAAGGAAAAATATATGATTGTCTAAAAAAATTTCATGCACAAGACAAAGGGAAATAATGGTATATTGACAAAGTGGATACGCAAGGGAAATGACCGGGGATAAGAGAAAATTTCTCACTTTAAAGAAAATAAGTGAAGGTGTGGTAAAATTTTAAGATATTGCCATGACACAGAGAGCTATAAAAGGTAACCTTAGCCTTAATACTAGGAAAATAAAAATAGAAAATGTATTGTATATTGAAGGCTTAAAGCATAACCTTCTAAGTGTCAGTCAAATGTGTGATCATAAACAAAATCTCACATTTTATGCCCAAGGTTGTGAAATTAGGAAAGAAGACTCAAAAAAATTAGTTGCAAATGCAAACAAAACATCAAACAACCTATACATACTTAGTGAAGTTAAGGGAGAGAAATGTTACATGAGTCAAATTGATGAAATCTGGTTATGGCATAGAAGGATGGGCCATATGAATTTCAATAATCTAGTGAAAATCAACACTAGACAAGTTGTAAGAGATATGCCAAAGATTACAAAACCATCAAACATTCTAGAAAGCAGTGTTAAAGTGGGAAATAAAGAAGAGAAAGTTTCAAATTAAAGGAGTAATCAATAACTAAGCCATTGAAACTAAGCCATTAGAACTAATCCATACAAACCTTTGTGGGCCTACAAGAACACAAAACATACAAGGTGAAAGTTATTTCATGTTGCTAATTGATGATTATTCTAGAATGACATGGGTCACTTTTTAAAAGAAAAATATGAGGCATTCAAGAAGTTTAAAGCTTTTAAAGCCTTGGTGGAAAATGAAACAAATTTAAAGATCAAGTGCTTGAGATCAGATCGAGGAGGTGAGTTCCTCTCAAATGAATTCAATGAATTTTGTGAGAAACATGGAATAAGAAAGAAATAATTGAAATGTTCAAGAAATGGCTAGAAATTTTAAAAATAAATATAAGTTATCAGACAATTTTTGGTGATAAGAAGTTAACACTTGAGTCCACACTTTGAATAGAGGAAAAATCAAAGTAAACAATAACAAAACCCCTTATGAGTTATGGAAGGGTAGACCAACATCAGTCAAATATTTCAAAGTGTTCAGGTGCAAATGCTTCATTAAGAGAGATGAAGAAGACTTGGGAAAGTTCGACTCAAGAGTTGATGAAGGTATTTTTCTTGGATATTCCTCAAAAAGTAAAGCTTATAGATGTTATAATAAAAGGCGCAAACAATTGTAGAAAGTGCCAGTGTAAAGATGGATGAAACAAGGCCTCAAAAAGTAAGTGCACAAACAAATGATCATTCAGAGGGACCAAACTTCAAAGAAGAAGAAGAATAATTAGTAGTAGAAAAACAAGAAGTGGAATGGAAAGATACTAAGACACCATCAAGATTTGTCTAGAAAAATCATGCAGAAAGTCTAATTCTTGGTGATAAGGATGCTGGAGTACAAACTAGAAGAAGAATAGTAAGTACATCTGAACAAGTAAACTTCTCTTTGTTATCCAAAATAGAGCCCAAAAAATTGTAGAAGCTAGCAATGACAAGCATTGGATCGATGTTATGGAAGAAGAATTGAATCAAATTGAAAAGAATGAGACATGGGAACTTGTTCCTAGACCAAAAGACAAGAATGTAATTGGTACCAAGTGGGTGTTCAAGAATAAGTTGAATGAAGATGGCCAAGTAACAAGAAATAAATAAATATTTGATTGCAAGGACATACGCAAGTGGAAGGTATTGATTTTGAAGAAACATTTGCCCCTATTACAAGATTAGAAGCCATTAGAATGTTTCTGGCATATGTTGTTTTTAAGAACTTCAAAGTTTATCAAATGGATGTAAAATCTGCTTTTCTAAATGGCAAGTTAGAGGAAGAAGTATATATTGAACAACCAGAAGGTTTTCTTCTATCAAAAAACAAGGACTATGTGTGCAAATTGAAGAAGGCACTATATGGGCTAAAGCAAGCCCCCAGAGCTTGGTATTCAAGGCTTGATAAATATCTACAAGAACAAGGTTTTAAAAGGGGAGTTGTTGATAGTAATCTCTATATCAAGACTGAAGGTGAGAATCAGTTGATTGTTGTGGTATATGTGGATGATATCATTTTTGGAGGAGATAGTAAACGAATGTCCCAAGAGTTTGTAAAATATATGCAAAAGGAGTTTGAAATGTCCATGTTGGGTGAGTTGTCATTTTTCCTTGGTTTGCAAATTTCTCAATCTAACAAAGGAATATTTATCTCCCAAACCAAGTATATAAAAAGATGTTGAAGAAGTTCGAATGCAATATTGTGCACTTGTTAGCATACCCTACGATTCAATATGAAAGTTAAGTAAAGATGATGAATCTCCTGAAGTAAATCAAACAATTTATAGATCCATGATTGGCAGCTTGTTATACACCATGGCATCAAGACCAGACATCATGCAAGCTGTAGGCTTAGTAGCATGTTTTCAAGCAGCCCCAAAAGAAACACATGTGCAAGCAGTGAAAAGGATATTCAGGTATCTAAAAGGCACTTTGGACTATGGCTTGTGGTATCCAAGAGGTGAATATTTCACACTAACAACATACACAAATGTAGATTGGGTAGGAAGTGTTGATGACAGAAAGAGTACAAGTGGAGGAGCATTCTTTCTTGGCAAAAATCTTGTGTCATGGCTAAGCAAAAAGTAGCCTTCAGTTTCTTTATCTACGGCTGAAGCAGAATACATAGCAGCAGTGTCTTGTTGTACACAAGTCCTTTGGATGAAGCAAACGTTGAAAGATTTTAAGATAGAATATGAACATCCAATCTCAATACTTTGTGATAACACTAGTGCAATAAACATTTCGAAGAATCCAGTTATGCACTCTAGAACAAAACACATTCCAATCAAGTATCACTTCTTGAGATAATAGGTTATAGATTAGAAAGTAAATATGGAGTACATTACAAAAAAATAGATAATAAACATATTCATAGAGCCCCTCACAAAATAAACTTTTGATTTTATAAGGTAGAAATTGGGAGTGATTCATTCTTCATCTAGTCATTAAAACCATCAAGAGAAGCATGAATTAAGGGGAGATAATCATTGCATTATTCAGCTCCATGGATATTTTGGTGATATACATTGTGATTGTGTTGAATATCCCTTTGCCATTGATGTCAAAAGGAGAGAAAAAGAAAGGGGGAGCAGTACAGCAAGAGGAAGAAGTTCAAAAAGAGGGAGTATTTTGGTTGGAGATGATTATTTCTTATAGGGTTTCCATCAATGAAAAAGGGGAGATTGTTGGAAATATTGTCATTGATGTTAAAGTGGTTATATATTTCACAAGAGAACACATCGAATGAGATTCATTGATGTTAAAAGAGAATACACATCGATAATATTTAATATAATAATAGTGAATGTAATGGTCATTAAAAGGAGAATGCACAACGATCAGATTTAATATAATAACAATGAATGTAATGGTCATTAAAAGGAGAATGCACAACAATAATATTTAATACAATAATAATGAATTGAAAAGGATAATGAACAACAATTACGGTTATCGATTTAATATATAGTGATCAGTGATCAGATTTAATATAACTATGAATATAATGTACAATAATCATAGTGTAGAGAAATAATTCATCTATTAAACAAAGTATATATTTATTTAAGGGACAACATTTAATTAGAAGGCCCAAGAGAAATATTTTTAGGCCCCCATTTTGGCGCTCATGTTTGGGACAAGTCGTCCAAGTTAAAAAGAATTCATTTTGGCACCCAAGGATTTTAAAAATGAAGGGTCACCTCTTTTTAAAAAGATGTGTCCATTGAAAAGTCATATCCCTCCGTGAAGAGGTATCAAGGGGCTATAAAAGATAGATGAGAGGATGAAGAAAGGCAAGCAAGAGAAATGAATTTGATACATCATTAAAGAATAAGAAGTGTGAGTGAAGAGCATATTTTTACGAAGGATTGATTTTTATGAAGGACGGATATCATTGAGAGAAGAAAAAGAGAAGCAGAATAGCCATCATCTAGTTGAAGAAACAACTATAAAAGGTGGAATTTTATATTGTTGAGGTCAGTGCCTCACAAAATTGGGGATTGGTGTCTCCAGTGGGTTGGTGCTCACAAACTAGCTGATTTGGTGCTTTTATTGAGGGATTGGTGTCTTTAGTAGGTTTATGTCTATAAAAATTTGTAAAACATTGAATTTTGGGTTGTATTTAGATGATAGATCCAAGTATTTTTATTTTGTGGTTTTTCCATGTAAATTTGGTGTTTCACTGTGTTATATTATTTAAATGCCTTTGAATGATTTATTTTTGGATATAAGTTTTAATACGTAATATTTAATATTATATTGATTCACTCCCCCCTCTTATTATAAGTGTGTGCTTAACATTGGGGACTTCCTTTAGGTTACAAAGGACAAAAAGGAAAAGCAAACCTCAAAATATTTAAGTGTCTTGTCTAATAGGCTATGGAGTCTCAATATAATAAAATTAAATCAATGTTGCAAGAGTAAACCTATAAAAGGAACAAAGATAATGAACAAAAGAGGATAAAAACACAAAAAAAATCAAAACCATGAAGCAAAAAAAGGTCTCCACTTGATCATTAGTAATGATTGGTAAGATTTTCTCATAGTGTTGTTTATATTGTCAGTATTGAAAAACATATTTAAAATTATGGTCACAATGTTGAATCTAAAAAATAAAAACCAACATTTCAACACCTTTGTCATTATAAAGTTTAATATCTATTTAATCAGTTCGAGTTTTTGTAACACCACTTTATAAGGAGGTTTCATGGGCAAGTTCCTTAAGAGTGAGATGTTGCTGAATATGATTTTTGTTTGAGATATTTTTTCTTTATTATATCATTCTTGGACATAATATTGTTATATCCTTTAAGGATATGAACTATTTTTCTCATAGTGGTATCCCACCACAAAGTCCACCTTAGATATGAAGTAGGTAGGGCTGTAAATATAAAATAATAAAGATTTAGGAAATAAATTTTATGGAAGATAGATGGGAATATTAATATTCAAGAGGATTTGAGTATGGGAAGGAGAATAAGGATCCATATTGAAGGTGCAAGAAATGGGAAGATGATCAAAGATGTAACATAAGGGAAAAAATGAAAAGACTTGAAAATGTGATGACATAGAATTGGTCAATTTGACTAATAATCCATTGATGACCAAATTGGTTATTGGAAAAAGTAAACCAAATATTTGTTCATGAATTTAAACATCTAAAAAGTTGTTCAAATTCTCTTAAGGAGTTGCAATATTGTACCCATGCTACAAATTCATCACTAGAGAGAGGGGATGACAGGATAATGGTTGCATTCTCTTTTATGCTTAACCATGTTTAAATCACATCATAAAATTTAATATATATGTGGTAGGTGTGAACTCATCTAATTTCAAAGAGTGACACATTCTTCTCTAATATTTAGATCATAAATTAAGAATACTTATTTCACTAAATCTAGACTTATTCCAGTCCAAGAAGCTAAAAAATATAGCTAATATTGGAATCCAAAACTACTTTTTTGGATTCCAAAATGTTAAATATTGGAATTATCTGGACTCCAAAATCACACATATTAGATTCCAATATCGCATATATTGGAATCCAAAATCACATATATTGGAATCTAAAATCACATATATTGGAATCCAAAATCACATATATTGGAATTTATTGCACTCCAAAGTCCCATATATTGGAATCCAAAAAGTCAAATATTGGAATCCATTATACGAGCTAGCATCCGCTAGGCATTATCTATGCTTTGGACTAAACATAACATGTATCTGTTTTATATGGGCTAGCAACTGCTAGGCATTATTTATGATTTGTTATGTACATAACATGTTTCTATTTTATAAGGGCTAGTGATCGCCAACCATTATTTATGCTATGTTATACATAGAAAATGTTTATATTTTAAACAGTAGTGACCACTAAGCATTACGATGCTTTGTTATATATAGAACATGTTTCTGTTTTATACGGTCTAATAGATGCTAGGAATTATTTATGACATGTTATATATAGAACATGTTTCTGCATTTTATATGGGATAACGGATGCTAGGCATTATTCATGCTTTGTTATAAATAGAAAATATCTATGTTTTATACGAGGTATCGACTGCTAGGCATTATCAATGTTTTGTAATAAGGTTCTTATCAACGTTTAAATGTCTTTAAGATTAAACTATGAAGATTTGAATAATTAAAACACCTTGTGGCCCGTGGCCACTAGGCTAATGAAATTCAAGAAATTTGAGACACTTCTAGGTTCATGCAGTATGATGTGATTGAACCTTAGTGTAACCAAAAAATTACTAAATATATTATGAAGAAATTAAAAGAGGGTGACTATTTAGAGTAGGAGAATGTAATTAATTGTAAAACCAATCTAAATATATTTGTGTATTCAATTATAGATATGAAATAAATTTAAATTGATTTATTAAAGATAGAAATGTAGAATTTTTTTAAGAATTGTTTGAATTTTATTGTAACACTATTCCCGAAGATCTGGGATCCCAAATTAACAAAATAAATCATAGTGAAGCTCTAAAAATAAGCTCCCTCAAATTCAGTTTTGATCAAATATCATCCCGAACATCTTCTCTTGTCCTTCAATGGTTGCAATAAAGGCCACAACGTGGTGTTAAATTTGATGCACGTTTAGACATTTTTATCATTTTTATCCATAAAATAGTTGCAAATATTTAAAATAATACAGTCACATATGACTTGCATATTTTAGATATGACTGTCAATTTTTCTAGAGATTTATTTATATATAAATTATATTAAAAGATTTACATTTTTTTAAGTATATACAATATAATTTTATATTTATTTTATGAACTGTGTAAAAAATACTATTTTACAATTTTTCAAGGGAAATTTTTTCTTATAATTCACCACAGAAGTTATTAAATCATACAATCAGCTTATAATCAGTGAAAATATAAATCCTCCCAACTTATATTTCAACAATCTCATCATAATATAATAGAGTTACGCAATACTTTCATAATAACATATGTATGTATATATTATTGACAATGTTAAGTAGTACCATCATAACAACATTATGAAAAGATAAATAGTTATTTAGCATTTTCTCTCTCCAAATATTTTATGCCTTCTACCAGATTAAATTGTTGAGACACTATTTTTGATTTTTTTTTGTACAAATAGGCCATCAACCATTTATATTTTTACAATCATTGTGTCTGCTTTTCATCCCCACCATAAAATTTCTAGGAGGGTTTCCCCTTTACACTTAATGTAATACACAAAGTGTTTTTTAATTGTATGAAAAATCCTCTCTACTAAAAACTTTTTCTAGGTGTCTTATTGTTATTCCCTCTACTATATTGTGATGTTCCTTTTCCCAAGTGAGTCTTCGATACAATACGGTTGATATTTTTTTATTGAATCTAGCTGATATCTTTTTAACATAAACAAAAATGTTGTTAAAAACTCCCAGCCATTCAAAGTATGGTGATAATAATTTTATAAATTCTAATGAGACCACCTTTCAAAGTTGATAGTTTTCATGCCGAAGCTGAATGAAATTTTCCTATTGTATGTTTTCTTTATCCCATATAGCATGTCCTCCATATCTAAAATAAGTAAGTAAATATTATGCTACTACTGCAGGAAGTAACAAAAATTTATTTTCATTGGCCGCATATCTATTATAAGCAATTGAAATAAACAACATTTTAGCTTACGACTAACGATTCTTGATTGATATTGCATCTTGGATTACACCACCTTTACACATTGCTTTAGATCTGTTGATGCAAGATCTATTTCAAATAAACATTCACCAATTCATAATCTATTTCTTGCTATTGAAAATATGAGCATAATGTATTTGAAATAAACATTAATCAATTCATAATCGATTTCAATTGTTGTGGCAAACGAAAGTTTAAATGGATAAAAATATTGGTTTCTATGGTGATATGGTAAGCACAATATCAATTATTCTCTATCTGATAATTCAAATTTAGTGTCCTCTAGGCTACACTTATATTCATTGAACCACCTTTTAGAAAATAGTCCTCAACTATTGATGAGGATTTGTGACCACTAGGCTATGCCATCATTGGCCGAACTACACTTAGCTAGAAAACCTTTAATGAGGTTATCAAAGTTATGCTTTACATACCTATGAGATGGATCAAGCCATATGTAGTTCTGTTTATAATGATAATTTAATGTAAGTAGCCAGTATGTAGTAGTGAATTAGTGAAACATTGTAGACAGTATGCATTTTTAAATCAATGAGATATTGATGAATGTAAGGTTTTTTAGTCTAACCATTACTGTATTGATCATGGATGCATAGAGTCTCTAAGATCTATACTTCATTTTAAATTGTTATCATAGCTTACAAATGGATTTCCTTAAAAAAATTCTTCTACCTTATTGTAAGCATATAAACTAATGTTTGTTAGTTATCCTTTCTTATAAATTTCCAGGCCTTATAAATGATTTTGTTTTAAAATACACATGGCTAACATACCAGGTTGTTAGTATTTATTCATGTTGGATACCTTTAAGCCCTCCACGGTTACATTATCTAGTTGTTGTTTTTCTGCATAATAATTTATTGTCTTATAAATTTGTGGGGCTTATTAGCAATTTTGTTTGTAAATTCACACAATTAACATACCTAGATTTGATGGCGTATTTGTGGCCGATGTGCCCACATCCTCCACATCTGTCATCTGAAATGTAAAAAACATAAGTTTGTTAAAAATTGAAAACCATGGAAATTAAAAATAGAGCTCATTAAACATTTATAAAATGATGGAAGGTAAATAACCATGTTGAACTAGTTGTGTAGCATCAAGGTGAAAGGGTTGTACATCAATTATTATAGCTTTGTGGTTATTTGTATAAGAAAAATATGTATAAGAAGTGTATATAGGTTAAAATTCATTAAACAAAATCACTTGTTGAAGTTGTCTTCGGAGCGAACCTTTCTTCATATGATAATTGTAATGTTTTGAAACATTTCTTAGTAATGTATCTCAACAATAAAAACAACGAGATAATTTGGAATCCACTAATGCACTTAGTGCGATTACACTGCCATGTAAAACACTAGTTTTAAAGAATTTTCGGAACAACATCAAGTGAACATATTAGCCCAAAAATCATACAAACTTTTGTAAGGAAAAGGATGGATGTTTCCTTGTAGGCCAATTTCACATGCGATTACCAATTTTTGTGACATTTTCTTCATTAAATCCCTAGTGACCTCTCTCTATAATCATCATTATTATCATAGTTGTGCACACCGAGATATTGTGTACTTAATACAAAAACATTTGAATGATCCATAGGGATCCAAAATGACTCTACTTCATCAGATCAACCAATAAAAAGAAGGAAAATTAAGAAACAAAGGTTCTTTCTATATGTTAACAAAACCACCACTATATGTGAAAGCAACGGTTACAGAACCACTACCAAACCAGGGTGATGGTCCTATAACCACCACCCATCCGGGGTAGTGGTATTTTGACCAATGGTCTACATTGGATGACAGACTTGTCACTTTTGGGAAAAAAATAAAATTTGAAACAAACAATCCCATAATTGGAAAGGCTATCCATGTATCTTCTCCTCCATGAATCTTCCCATCCTCCAGTGTATGGGAGGACATGAGAAAGGCTATAAATACATGTAGGAAGGAGTGTTTTAAGGATCGGAAGCAAGAGAATTCATGGGAGTAAGTGTAAGAGTTCTAAAGTCTTTGGAATTGAGTTTGTAAAAGAAAGAGTTGGAGAACAGAGTAGTCAAGTAGTTGGGAGGAAGTGTGAGACATTTTCAATATCCTTTCTCACTTATTGTAAAGTCTTTATCTATTACATTTTGAATTGGACAATAAAATAAAAATCGAAAAAAGAGTTATTTTCCCTTCCTTACTAGTTTTCCTCCTTTGGAGGTTTGCAGGATAAAAATCCTTGGCGTATGTGTGTGTGTTAATATATTTCTCTTTGTAAATTTAAGTTCTAAGGCATAAATAATTCAATCACTAGCTCAACTATCATTTTCTATTTGAAAGTAGAACAACAATATAATTATGGTTTTGTGAACGAATTCCAAAGTAGATAGTTTACATATCATTTTGGTATCAAAGCTAACAAGTATCCAGGATTGTGGTATTTGTTCTTGGATTTGTATGACAATGACAATATCTAAAGGTGAAGAGGCTTTACCTTGTGATCTAGATATTTCTACAAGGAAGTGGAAAAAATAGAATTTGGGGACAAATGGAGGAAGAAAACTTGGTTTGTAGAATCGAGATGCTAGAGACCATGATGGATAGGATGTTTAGAAGATAAGAAGAACTTGCAGATTTGTAGAAGATGACTTCTGTTAAGAAAGAATCCATGGACTCGGTGGTTCGAGGCTTAGCCAAAATGTTTGGTATAGGGAGGAGCCACCATGAGGAAGAATATGGGGAAGAACATGAAGAAGAGACTTCAAATGCAAGAGAGAAGGTAAAATTTGATCATGCTCCTTTTAAAGTTGAGATGAAAGTTGAAATTAAAAGCTTTGAAGGACAAGTAGATGTAGAGTTACTTGATAAATAGTTAAAACAATTAGAAGTCTACATTAATGTCCATAATGTCACCGAGGCATGAAGGATCACCTTTGCATGTCTCAAAATGGAGGGACATGCTCTGGTTTGGTGGGAAACACATCTATCCACTTGTGAAAAGAAGAAACATCCTATTGTGAAATCTTGGCTAGAATTTAAAGAATTTCTTAGAGCTAACTTCTATCCTATTGGACACAAGATTGACTAAATGATTAAATGTTAGTATTTTAGACAAGGCAATGGTCAAAGTGTGCAGGACTATACTACAGAGTTTTAGAGGCAGGCCATGTTGCTAAATATGGACTTGGAGGATGAGGATATTCTAACTAAGTACTTGGGAGGACTTCACACTCACCTTTGAAGAAAATTCATCTCCACAAAGCCCAAATATATCAACAAGGTGTGTGTGTAGGCATACTATATAGATGATGAAAAGAAGTAAGGAGAAGCACAACCAAGGGAAAATTAGTCGACAAATCAACAGAAGAAAGAACATGGGAAAACGAGTAACAAAAGTAAGTGGAAAGGGAAAGGTAAACAAGATGCCACTACTTTAAATACTTTTAAAGATCCCAAGAATTTTCACAATAAGCGTGATATGAATGGTTTTATTGATGCTACATGTTAGAAGTTACATCCGAAGAACCAAACCAAGGATTGAAATAAGTCCATGATAAGCTGTAAAGATAAAATGGAAGGTGGAAATCAAAGATGAATCTGATTTAGATGAGATGCTTAGATGCACCACCACCAACATGGATATCTAGGAAGAGGAGATTAGTAGACTATTCTAGATCAAAATCTAGATCAAGAGAACTAAGGTAAATGCTTTGGTTGATCTTGGTTCTTGGTATAACTTGATTTTTGAAGCGGTTGTAAAGATGATTGGTCTTGAGACTTACAAGACATCCACACCCTTATCCTTTAGGTGGGTGAAGAAGGGTGTTGAAATGTAGGTAAAATAAGATGTAAGGTCAAGTTTGGGATAAGTTCCCGGTATATTGATGTATTAGAAGTTGATGTTATTCCACTTGATACTTTTAATGTAGTTTTAAATAGTCCTTACGTGTATATTAGGGATGCTATATTTATGAGAAAGGAAAATTAATATAAATGGGTCAAGGAAGGGATCATCTACAACATCCGGGCACACTAACATAAGACTTGGTTACTATCGTGAGTGTTAACTAAGAAAAAAAACTTATTTAGGAAAATCATAATAAATTTTGTTTACTTTTGTTAAAGGATAAACAAGATGGGGTAGAAGTTTTAGAGATTTCTAACCAAGGAAAATAGGATTTGGATAGTATTATTCAGTCTTTTCAGAATTTTTTTAAGGCTCCAAGTGGGTTACTAAAAAGATGGGAAGTAGAGCATGAGATTCAGTTGTTGCCAAAGTCCCCTCTACCGAACATCAGGTTGTATAGGAAATCATTACTGGAGAGTTTTTAAGTAAAGAAACAACTCTAGGAACTACTAGACCAGGGTGTGATACGTACGAGCACCTCATGATATGGTTCACCTATTGTGATGGTTTTGAAGAAGGAAAGTTCTTAGAGAATGTGCATCGACTACCACACTTTGAACATAATCACCATAAAGAACAGATATCCACTTCCCCACATAGATGATCTCTTAGACCAGCTTCAGCATACCAAATTCTTCATGAAGTTGGATCTCAAGTCAGGTTATCACCAAGTCAAAATGAAGGAGGAGGATGTATGGAAGATTGCCTTCAAGACAAAACAATGTTTGTATGAGTGGTTAGTACTTCCATTTGGTTTATGCAATGCACCTGCTACATTTATGAGATTGATGAATGATGTATTACGGGATTTCATAGATTCATGTGTCATTATTTATCTGGATGATATCTTGATTTTTAGTGCCACATGGGAGGAACATCTAACTCATTTGTAGCAAGTCTTGCAAGTTCTCAAGGAGAAACAACTTCTTTGTAATATGAAGAAATGTGAATTTTCCAAATAGTCACTTGTCTATCTTGGGCACGTGGTTGGAGGAGGAGAGCTACGAGTGGATATAAAGGTGGAAGCCATCACCAATTTTCCAACACCAACAAGAGCCAAAGAAACTAAGAGTTTTGTGGGAGTATTATAATACATGTGGAAGTTCATTTTAGGATTCTCCACGATTGCAACACCTCTACACACAGTGGCCACAAAGAGTAAGGGTTTTGACTGGGGTAAGGAACAAGAAATATCCTTTGAGTTATTAAAATACAAGATTAGTCATGCTCTAATACTTACTCTTCCTAATTTGCAGCAGTACTTTGAATTATAGAAAAATGCCAAAGTGATTATCTTTATGGGCGCAGTGTTGCTTTAGGGAGGTAATCCTATATGCTATCATTTTGAAAATTTTACTTCAGCAATTAAAGGATATTCAATATATAATAAGGAAATGTATACACTAGTTTAGGCAATTAAAAAATGGCAGCATTATTTGTTGGGTAAAGAAACTATTGTGCACACTCACCACAAACCTCTCTAGTATTTACAAGCATGTTCTAAATTACAGCAAGAAAGGCACTACAACAGAAGGGGTTCCTTGAGAAATTTAATTTGGTGATCAAATACATGAAGGGTAGTACAAACTTGGTGGTAGACATGTTGTCTAGGTTGCCTACAGAGGACAAGTTCACCTTCTTGGCTACTATCTCTCAGATCAAGCCCTTCATGAAGGAATCTTACAGAGAGGCATATGCCAGGATAGATACTTTAGGGTGACATTTCAGTAGTTGTAGTCCCAAGTGGTTGAGAGGACAGGGATTGAAGATTTTATCTCAAGGAAGAGTTGCTCTATCGATACGGGAAGCTTTATGTGCCTAAAGAAGAAAGACTTCTATTGATGAGGGAAGTACATACCTCAAAATTAGTGGGACATTTCAAAGTGTTGAGTACGACCCTAGCACACTTGCAAAGTTACGTGTATTGGCCCAATTTTCAAGAATAAGTATCAAAATTTATATGTGGACATATTTTTGTTGTACCAACAATCCTAAGACTAGGAAGTAGGGTTTGTATATGCCATTTCAGTACCTACTTGTCTATGGGAGGACATTTCATGGACTTTGTAGGAGTATTACCTATGTCTAAACATGGCCATGACTATCTCTATGTTGTTGTTGATAGATTCGAGTAAGATGTGTATTCTTATGGAATGTAAAAGACATTAAAAGAACATGAGGCAAAAATATTTTACTTGCTAATGTATCGGTGCATTTTGGCATGCCAAAGTCTATTGTTTCTAACAGGAATTTCAGGTTCTTGGGAAGTTTTGGACTAATTTTTAGGACAAGATGGATACCAAGGTTACATAGGAGCACAAATTTCCATCTATAGACAGATGGATAGACAAAGGTGGTGAACAAGACTTTGGTACAGTTGATCAAAGGGTATAATAGAAAATTCTCAAGGACTTGGGATGAGTCCTTAACATACATTCAACATTCCTATAACCGGGCATTACACACATCCACTATGAAGTCACAATTTGAAACATGTTTGGGATATCTACCTACAAATCTGCTGGACATAGTAGTTGGGCACTAGGATGAGGGGAAATACAAGACACAAAGGTGACTAGAGCACAAAAATTCATCGAGGGGATCTAGAAAATCCATCTCAAAGTCAAAGAACAATTAGAAAAATCTCAAGCCAAGTACAAGGCTAGGAATGATCAGCACATGAGAGAGCATAAGCTTCATGTTGGAGATAGAGTTTGGCTTTAATTGAGTAAGGAGATACTACAAGGTCAAGTATGGAAGCTCAAGCCACTACGATATGGACCCTTCACCATATTAGAGCAGGTTGGAGAAAATTCCTTCCAACTTGATTTTTGCCATTTATGATGATGTACTCAGTAGTAAATTGTGATAACTTGCACTTATATGAGCCATCCATGCTAGATAAAGATGAATAAATATAGTTGCTACCTTCCATTGAGGATTGCATCTTGGAATCACAAGGTGGATTGGAGGAGGATGTAGTGCTACAACAAAAGGTTAGAGAGACCATAAGAGGTCCATAGGAGTCTTGGCGAGTTAGACCGAAAGGGAAGACACCAAGACAGGACCAGTGGTACTAGAAGGAGCAAGTGAGGGAATTATTTCCTCATCTACTTCCCTGTTAAGCTTTTTTCAGAATAAAAGCCTCCTAAGCGGGGAGCTGTGATCCATATGGATCTAAAATGACTCTACTTCATTAGATCAACCAACAACACGAAGGAAAATGAAGAAACAAAGGTTTTGTCTATATGTTAATAGAACCACCACTCTATGCAGAGAGCAATGGTTATAGAACTGCCACCCAACTAGGGCGGAGGTCCTATAACCATCGCGTAGCCAGTGGCGATCATGTGACCGACAGTCTACATTGGGTGGCGGTCCTATCACTTTTGGACAGAAAATAAAATTCAAAATGAACAGTCCTAGAATTGGAAAGGTTGTCCAGTGTCTCTTCTCCTCCATGACCTTTCCCATCCTCCAGTGCACTGGGAGGACATGAGAAGGGCTATAAATACATGTAGGAAAGAGTTTTTGATCATCGAAAGCAAGAGAATTCATGGGAGTAAGTGTAAGAATTCTAAAGTGCTGGAATTGAGTTTGTAGAAGAAAGAGTTGGAGAACAGAGTAGTCAAGTAGTTGGGAGGAAGTGTGAGACATTGTCAATTTCCTTTCTCACTTATTATAAAGTTTGTATCTCTTATATTTTGAATTGGCCAATAAAGTAAAAAGGGAAGAAAGAGTTGTTTTCCCTTCCGATTGGTTTTCCTCCTCTGAAGGTTTTGAGGATAAAAATCATTGAAGTATGTGTGTGTGTGTGTTGATTCGTTTCTCTTTGAAATTTTCAGTTCTAAGGCATAAATAATTCAATCAACAACTCAACTATCATTTTCTATTTGAAAGTATAACAACAATATAATTGTGGTTTTGTGAATTAATTCCAAAGTAGATAGTTTACTGAGATCATTGAATATCACGTTACTATCATAGAGACCTGTAGCATCTATCCATAATTGATAGTCTAATGTCTTTAACCTTTTCCATGTATCTTCTTACAACGTCTCGTAGCATTTTGAATAACCTATTGGTATTAGATAAATAATAATATAATCCAACACATTGGTGTTGATAAGCTGTAGAAGCTAGACATTATTACATCGGAAGAAATATTGCCATCCAAATTGTAAAAATTAGTGATCAAACATTCACCATTGAAAGGATTAGTCAAAGGAATAACTGATAAAGTTTATGTAAGCTGGAATGGATATGCACATTTACAAGAAACATTGTCTATGTCTTCCATCCTTGCTGGTATATTTCCTTCCAGTGACATCACATAGTTGTCTAATATTGTCTGAGCCTTGACGGGAAGAACTTCTTCCACCTCATGATATTTTTTTCATTTTTCTATTTTCTTCCTATATGGGAATCAGATTTTATTTTTCCATCTCTCTTCACCCAATAGTACAAACAACTAGTGGCGTGTGATTCATGTAATTTAATTTTTTTAATTAGATTGGATTCATCATAGTTGTTAATACAATATTATTGAGATGCTTATTTCTCAAATAATGTATAAATTTTTCTCTTATTTTTTTGTCTCCTTTTATTCTCCAATGGTAAGAATCAAATGTCTCTGCTATTACACTAGCCTTAATAGACCTAGTTGATTTAGTATTCATTTTCAACCCATGCAATTTTGATTTAGATGGGTCTATCTCCAATTTAGTCAAATATGTTTTCATTAACATTGTAAAAAAATTGACATGTTTTGGAGGTGAAAGAAAACCTTTTCTATGTAAAAATTACAAAAAGAAGACATTTTTCATTTTTATACAATTTTTTGAATACTATAAATATACCATTGTGAATGTCTTCTACATTTGAACAGCCAGTTTTTTTAGAATCTATTAGAATCCCCAAATTTCAACCATATTTTGAACAGGAATATGGTCCACTATTTATGGAGGCATGAATTTCCCATTTCCTCAAAAAATAAACATCCAACTCTATATCCAGAATAAGATACTTATTGTTTTCAAAGTGAAAGCATTCCACTGGACACTCAATGTCCCCAAATCAATAACTTATAATGATAGAACAATACCAACTTCCTCGTGATTATCATCTATACAAAAATCAACCACATGTCAATGTGGTAGTTTGCGAGGGAATGGATTTCCATAAACCATTCCTCATCTCTTTTCTTGCAACAAATACCACATGTGATGAATGGAATTATTATGAATGGAGCGTGAATAACACAATACGTTTTACCTATAATTAGAGTAAAATAAATTAATAATTGGGTCATTTACGAACTTTAAAATGCTTTTCTCGCATTATCTAATAATGAATTTAAGTACTGCCCTAGCGATCTTTGTGTTCTTTACTATGTATCATAATAGAGTAATTAACTTAATGGTTAATGACTGCTAGGATTCGATAGGACATCTTATGTATCATTAAACTGGTTATAGTAATTCATATTTTTTGGATCAAATCAATAATAACATAATTTTTCTAAAAGTATGAAATCGAATTATGATGCATTGAAAGATACAAAACCATTTGCACCTTTTGAAAGGATTACATATGAGTCAGACAAGCTATAACATTCCATAGATGGCATGATAGGAACGTTAAAAAATATACACTTTAGTGGCAAATAGACTTCTAGTCAACATATAAAAGAACAACCTAAAACATTTTTAGCCATTTACACCTATTGAATGGAAAAGTGTAGAGGACATTAAGATCTAATATTTGGTATTTCGAAGAGAGTGTTTGAGAAATAAATCACAATAATGGAGTTTATGGTAGCTCAGGATTTTATATTTTAGAAGACGATGTGATTTATGTGTATACTAGTGAAACTGTAGTAGTGATTATTAAATTCCCGTAACAAGACTAAGAAAGATGTATAAAGGATAGCGATAAGAAGATATAATGTTTAGTATTTTGAGGAGAGTATTTAAGCAACAAATCACATTAACGGAGTTAGTGATATCTTATAATTTTTGTTATATAAGAAAATATGAAATATATGTATATAAGACATACTTTATTCATTATATTTAAATGTCTATAACTAGTCTAAGTACAATATTTTAAGTGTAGCGCTAGGTGATAAATTCCAAAAAGGTATAAAAAAAAACATGAAGGATTACACTTTTCCTAAACGTAAGTATGGCCCTCGTCATTTCTCTCTATAAATTCATGGTGGGTTATACATATTTGAGAAAAGATTTGATTATTAACAATGTTTAATGAGTACCACTAAAACAAGGGTATATTCTCTCTTACTCTGACTATAAGTTAGATTTACAATACTAATTGAAGAAATTTATTCCAAATTGTTCGAACTTATGTTAACACATTTAGAGTGCCAGTATTTTTAGGCTTCAAACATTTACCGTCAATATGTTGTATCAATTGAGGGCACACAACACTAAAAATTTAAAAATAATGATAAAATAACAAATCACGACCCAATTTAGTGGAAGATAGGGTCCTACCATTTCAGCTTGTCATTATAATCACTATCTATAAACTTTTGGCTTGCTAGTGATTTTCATTGATTATAATTGTATCATATTTGATAGACTATCCATGGTGAAAAAAGTGCTACTATTACAAATCCTTGATAGGTATCAAGCCATATGTATTGTTCATAAAATATATTTTCTGTAACATATATTTCACAACATTTCATATGGGAAAAATTCTTTACCTAACGAATAGTTTCATTACTTATTGAAAGTAATGGCACAATGAACACTAGTTTCAATAGTTTCTTATTTTGAAAATTGTGATAAAATAATAAATCATGACCTAGCTGAGAGACCGTGAGACTCCTACCATTATGGTCATTGTAAACACTATCTGTAAAACTTTGCATCTCTAGTGTTTTCCATTGATTATAATTATATCATGTTGGTTGGAATGTACTTGGTGGAGACAATATCTACACTACATACCATCTCGAGGAAACAAGCGTCATGTAGTTACCATAATGTATATTGTTTGAAACACATAATTCATATCGAGATCTTATGGGAGAAAATCATTAGCGACGCTAATAATTTTTCCTTATCGATATATTAATGACATAGTGGCCACTTAGGATCAACAGTTTCATAATTTGAAAATAGTGATAAAATAAAAGATCATGCTCTATTTTAGTGGTCGCTAGGCTCCCACCATTACCGTTAGTCATTATAAACACTATATGTACAACTTTGGGTCGCTACTATGTTTTCATTTATTCTAATTGTAACATATTGTTTGTGTCATCCCTGGTGGATCCAAGTGCTACAATGCAAACCCTCAAGAAGGATCATGACTTATGTAGTACTCACAAGATGTATTGTTTGTAACATATAATTCACATTTGTTCATATGAGAGAAAATTCTTAGTGACCGCTAAGCTTCTGTACATATTGAATGGAATGACCTAACAATTTCTAGAATCAACTATTTCTTATTTAAACACTATATGCACGGTTTTTGAATGATTGTTATCCATTTATTTTAATTGTACCATATTCGCTAGGCTATGTGTGGCAGAGAGAAAGTAATGCATTACATACCCTCAAAACGGATCGAGACATATTATGTGTTTCCCATAGGCTCAAAATTTTCTTATTTTTGTAAATACTCATAAAATAACAAATCATGGTATAACTTAGTGGCCGCTAGGATCCTACCTTTACCTCTTCTCATTATAAACACTATATTTACAATTTTAGATCGCTAGACTTAATATGTAGTTCTCATAAGATACATGTTTTTCAAATCATATTTCAAATCATTTCTTATCAAATAAAATGCTTAACGACCACTAAGATCCTTTACATATTGACAAAAATGACATATCAGACCCTAGGATCAAAAGTTTCTTATTTTGAAAATAGCCATAAAATTACAAATCATGGTATAGCTTAGAAATTTGCTAGGCTCCTACCTTTACCTCTTCTCATTATAAACAATATCTCATGAGTTTTAGATCACTAGCCTTAGTATGTAGTTTCCATGAGATATATGAATTTAATCTCATACTTCACATCATTTCTTATCAATAAAATGCTTAGTGACTACAAAGATCCTTTACTTATTGAATGAAATAGAATATTAGACACTAGGATCAAAAGTTTCATATTTTAAAAATATCCATAAAATAACAAATCATGGTATAGCTCAACAGCCGCTAGGATCCTACCTTTACCTCTTCTCGTTATAAACACTATCTATAAAGTTGTGGATCACTAGCCTTAGTATGTAGTTTCCATAAGATACATGGTTTTCAACACATATTTCACATCGTTTCCTAAAAAAAAAAATGCATAGCACCTACTAAGTTCCTTTATGTATTGATAGAAATGACATATCAGACCCTAGGCTCAAACATTTCTTATTTTGAAAATAGCCATATAATAACACTAGTTGTACAGTCTTGGATTGCTAGCCTTATTATGTATCCTAAATACCTTGTTTAAACTTGCCACATGGAAGATTTTAATTAGGAAATTAATTTAAATTAGTGAAAACTATATCTAACAATACTACGAGAAATTGATTTTGATAAAAGTGGAATGTAAACATGTCTTTATATTATTCTATAAAACTTCAAAACTATGTTTAGGATTTATTTCTTCTATTTTATTATAATATATATTTTTACTATGCTTGTTTTAATATATGTTATATAATATAGATGTTATTATGTTTATATTATTATAGGCTATAAAAATGAAAAATTGCATTGTTTTTAATTCATGTTTATTTTTAAATTTTAAATCATGGAAAAATGAAAATAGTGAAATTCAAATTCCCCCACATTTTCAGATATTTGAAATTTCAATAGCCTGACCCTTTTTCTTTAAAAGGGGAAAGTAATAATTTCAATTTTTCGTATCCCGATCTTTTTCTATTTTTGAAATTTCTTTGATGGAATGTGCTAAAATTTTTATTAAATACCTTGGAGAAATGTTGATTAGGGTTTCTAATTTTTTTGGTCATGCAGAAAAGCATGTCTTCAAAATAAAAAAATACACGCATAATGTAGATTTTGCAATTTGAGTGTTTGAATCCTAGTTGTTTTTTTCATGTGATTATAATCTTGTTTGCAAAGAAGGCACACAAAAGATGCATAGAAAGGATGCACAAAAATGACGCACACAAAGGAGGCAAGCAACAGAGGTTGCGAATATAATCATGTAGATTGTTTGATTGAGGTAGCAGATGGAGGTTTCACTAACAACATAAAGCACAAAATAATCCTAGATATTACTAAATCAAGTATTTATAGTAAAGGTGTACCTTTTTTATTTCGGGCTCTATTAGTTGCTCTGTATTTGACTGGTTCTGTGTTTTTCACAAGTACCCAATCATGATCCGCACCAGCCCTACTTTGTCCTACTAAATCATGCTCCGCAGTCAAGCCTTTCTTTCCAATTGCTTTTGATCTCCATGCCAAACTGCCTTGTTATTCATGATTTTTTTTTAACGTTGATGAAAGAAAATTTAATCCCTTTTTTGCTCTAGTATTTATCTTTGTTTAATGCTTTCCCATTTCCGCCATTCTATGTCTCTCTTTGGGTATTTTTCATTTTTGAATTTTTCATTCTCATTCCTGTGATTATTTTTGAGGATAATAATAGCTTATGGAATAGTCACTTTTTAAAAATTTTATTTTAGTTGGGAGAACCAAAATAGTTTAATGTTGTTCATTAAGATGATGCAAAGAAATGTCGCTAATTAATTCATATTACATTTTTACATGGTTTCAACTTAGAAATTTTAGGAAAATATATGAGGTTAAAAAATTAATTTAAAACTATAAAACCATATTAAGAATTAAATTGTATGATAATTATTTCCAATTATATACATGTGTCCATGTAGAATTAACCAAATGTAATGTCTTCAACAATTTTATGTTCTGTACATTGGAAGTTAAACACATTATATATGCATTAATATTATTAAATATAACTTTAAATACTATGTATTTAATAATTACTATTTTCTTCCTTTTGCTCCCGCTAATCTATGCCGAAAATTCACATATCTTTAAGGAAACCACGGTGATAATTCTTTGTTTGACAACCTATTTACCAAACCCAAATTTTATTTCAAATTACATACATGATTCTACACGTATATTTATATATCCATTATATAAATTCCATATTTATTTGTTATTGTTTATATCTTTTCAATATGATTTCTCTTATATGAATAAACTCTACCATGGGAAAATTTATCTACCCTAGCGTTTGCTAGGCTATAATTCTTATTTATAAAAAAATATTTTTACCTTGGCCCCCTCGTGGACTAGTTGTTTTTATATAGGAAACAAAATGTTTTTGGTCATTTCGATCACTTTTGTTCTTTTATTGTTATATTAGAAAAGATTAACAATTTAGATTTATGAAACAAATTCATTATGAACATGATATATTTACCTTTAAGAATAGATTGGCGATCACTAGGATGCAATGAGTAGATGACATCATATGTAAAAATTGTTTTATAACTTCTCAGTCACAATTCTAAGTTTCTATAATTTTCATAAATGTAAAATAATTCTACCAAAATCTCATAAGAAATAGATAAATCTATACGTATACCTGTATAATACATTAAATATACGATTTTACACGTATATTTATGTATCCATTATATAAATGCCATATTTATTTGTTATTGTTTATAGCTTTTCAATATGATTTCTCTGTATGAATATAATCTACATGAAAAATTTGCGTACACTAGCACCCGTTAGGCTATAATTCTTATTTAGAGAAACCATTTATTTACCTTTTATGGCCTTGTGGAGTACATATTTTTTTATATAGGCAACACACTATTATTTGGTGCTAGCAATCACTTTTGTTGTTTGTCTCCTGTTATATATGCAAATATTAAGAATTTAGATTTATAACATAGCTTCATTATGAACATGATATATTTACCTTTAGGAATAGCTTAGCGGTTCTTAGGAGTGCAACGAGTAGATCATGTTGTATTTAAAAATTATTCTTTAACTTCTAGGTCATTAGTCCAATTTTCTTTTCTTGTCATAAATGTAAAAATATTATGCCAAAATCTCATAAGAAATAGATAAATCTATACGTATACCATGTAACACATGAAATACATGATTCTAAATGTATATTTATGTATCCATTATATAAACTCTAGATTTATTTGTTATCACTTACAACTTTTCAATATGATTTCTCTTGTATGAATACACTCTACATGAAAAAACTTGTGTAAACTAGTGCTCGCTAGGAAATAATTCTTATTCAAAGAAAAAAAGAGAAGGTTTTTTTTTTTATATAGGAAACACATTGTTATTTGGTGCTAGTGATCTCTTTTTTGTTTGTCTCCTGTTATATACGAAAAGATTAACAATTTAGATTTATAACATAGCTTCATTATGAACATGATATATTTACCTTTAAGAATATCTTAGCGGCCACTAGGGTACAATGAGTAGATCATATTGTACTTAAAATATGGTTATATAACTTCTCGGTCACTAGTCCAAGTCTATACGTATACTTGTATATCACATAAAATACACGATTCTACACGTATATTTATGTATCCATTATATAAATTCCAGATTTATTTTTTACCATTTATATAAAATCTGTATGAATACACTCTACATGAAAAATGTTTCCTACTCTAGCGACCGCTAGGCTATAATTATTATTTGGAGAAAATATTCATTTAACTTGGCAGACTCACGAATAAGTGGATTTTTCTATAGGAAACACACTTTTTTGGGTCAAGCGATCACTTTGTTATTTGTCTCGTGTTAAATACGCAAATATTAACAATTAAATTCATAACACAACTTCATTATAAAAATAATATATTTACTTTTAAGAATAGCTTAGTGGCTACATTAGGCTTCATTGAGTATATCGTGTCATATCTAAAAACTTGTAAATCTATGCGGCATCTCGTCTACTAGGTTATCCCAAGACATAATATTAAGACCTTATGATTGGTTGGATTAAACAAATTAAATTAAAATATTTTGAGCTAAGTGGGCGCTAGGTACTTCCACAATATAATATTTTGATTAGTGTGTGCTATAATTTATCAAGTTATTGAATGATATTTTGAGCTTAATATCTGCTAGCTTATGACACAACATAATATTTGGATCTTAGCAGTCTTTAGGTTTTAATAAAAGAAATTAAGATATTATAATCTTAGTGGCAGTAGGTTATGCCAAAACATAATAATACGATCTTAGTGAATATTGGGATTTAAAAAATTAAATTAACATAGTTTGAGCTTAGCGACCGCTAGGTATTTAAACAATATATTATTTCAATAGAAAGAGTCACTAGCATTTAACAAACTAAAGAAATACATATTGAGTTTAGTTTCCGTTATGTTTTGTTTTAATAAAACTTCAATAAATGATAGTGTAATCTTTGAAGATGCATACAAGATATGTATAAATTAGTTGAATTTATCAAATAATTTTAAGATTTTAAATTAAAATATTTCAAGCATAGCGCCCGCTAGGTTATGCTACCACATAATCATTTGGGCCTAACAGTGGTTAGGATTTAATAAACTAAATTAAGGTATTATAATCTTAACGCCGCTAGGTTATGCCACAACATATTATGTAGGTATTCCATTCGCTATGGTTTAATTACTTCAATTACGATATTTTACAATATTTAACATGTATTTAGTGGCTGGTGGGTTATGCCAAAACAAAATATTTGGATCTTAGTGGTCACTGCAATTTCAAAAATCAAAGCAACATAGTTTGAGCTTATGGCTGCTAGGTATTTAAACATCATATTTTTTGACCTAAAGAATCAGGAGAACTTAACAAACTAAAGTAAAACATATTGAGTTTAGTTTTCGCTAGGTTTTGTTTCAACATAACCAAACAAATGATATTGTACTCTTCAAAGTTGCTTTAGGGTTTAACAAGTTAAGGTAAAATTTGGATCTTAGTAGTCTACGGGTTTTTCAAAAAATAAAGTTAGATATTACAAGCTTAGTGGCCGGTAGGTTATAAAAAAACATAATATTTGAATCTTAGTGGTCACTTTGCGAGTTCAAAATTAAATCAACATAGTTTGAGCTTAGCGGATGTTAGGTATTTAAATAATATATTATTTCGACCTAAAGAGTCACTAACATTTAACAAACTAAAGAAATACATAATGAGTTTAGTTTTTCACTAGTATATCAAGATATTGAATGATATTTTAAATATAACGTTCTATTGCCTTATGACACAACATAATATTTGGATCTTAGTGGTCAGTAGGTTTCAACAAAAGAAATTAATAATTGGATCTTAGTGAATAATGGGATTTAACAAATTATATCAACATAGTTTGGGCTTAATGGTCACATTAGGTATTTAAACAATATAATATTTTGAGCTGAAAAGTAACTACTATTTAACTAAGTAAAGAAAAACATATTGAGTTTAGTTTCGACTAGTATATCAAGTTACTGAATGATATTTTGAACTTAGCGTCCGCTAGCTTGAGTTTATTTTCCACTAGTTTATGTATCACAAACATGATATGTATCAAAAATAAGATATATATAAATTAGTTGAATTCATTCTATGATTTTAAGATTTTAAAATAATATATTTCAATGATAAGTCTTCAAAAAATAGTACATGAAGAACTAGTCCATGATAAGTCTTCCAACAGTGGACTCCCATGATGATTACAAACAACTTATCATGCTAAATATATGCCAAAATGAATGGGGAAGAGCTGTAATCAACTTTACTTCACCCACAAATACTTCCTATATCTATACACTTTGCTATATAGATAACCATTTTGGCCCTTAATAAAAAAGTAAAGACAAATACATCCAAGAAATATTAGGCCTTTCTACCTCTTGGCTTCACCTCACCAATGATCTCGACATTCGAGTCCCCTTTACTTTGATCAGAGGAGGAGGAAGAATCCACACAACATTCGACATTTTCAATTTAGCACCAGTAGGGAGTTCTATACCCTGATTTCCCACAACCACCTCTAGAGCACATGTAATCACCTACATACCCCATGTCAAGGCATGGACATGATACTGAAGGCTGACTAGACATGCTTCCAGCTTCTTTTGCTCCTTATGCAAGATAAAATTCCTCGAAGAGTTAGAAAATATGTTTTCCATGACTCAACCCTTGAGCCATGTCAAAAATGTTCCTCCACCCTTTGGACTAGTTCGGGTGAAGCATTAGCTTGCGCATGCTCTTAAAAATATCACCATCCTATTATTCTAAAAAATTCCCCACAAATGACCAAGCCTTCTCGAGCTAATTCCACACAATTTGTGTTTGAGATTATCCCATCCATCGAAGAAGTAAATGATTCCCTAACATCCTTTCTTGTCATAGCTCTCTGTCTCTTCCTACTAGGACAACACTTCATGCTACCTAAGGAACCACCAACACCCATGTCACCATTATAGAGAGACATGAATCACAAAGACCAAAATTAAAAAGAGGAAAGGGGTAGTGAAATGTCTAGCCGACCCGTAGATATAAAGCCACCAACACGCAACACATGAAAGGAGGAAAGTGTGAGGGTAGCGAATATCATTGATTGGATATCCTAATAATAATATCATGCTTCCCATTAAAAATCTTAAATTATCAACACCATCTTACATCTTACGTGCATATAACCATTAATCGATCCCATCTATCTCATGAATGCAATCTATTAATGTCATAAATTCCCATTAAAGCCACACATGCCTTATCTTCTTGTCGCCACTAAAAAAGGTTACACCTCATAATAACCTAACAATTTTGATTAAAATATTATAAGTCGCCGTGTTTTGAAAAATTAAAGTCAATTGTTTTTACCTTATCGATCTCTAACTCAATCAACCACTTTGAATTTGGAGAAATGTAAAGAAATCAAGATCTGTATAAATTAGTCAAATTTATTGTATGATTTTAATATTTTAAATTAAGATATTTCAATCCTAGCACCCACTAGGTTATGCCACCACACAATATTTGTATCCTATTGGTGGTTAGGATTTAATAAATTAAATTAAGATATTTTGAACTTAGCATCCGCTAGGTTATGCCACAACATAATATTTGGATCTTAGAAGTCTCTAGGTTTCAACAAAAGAAAGTAATAAATTATAAGCTTAGTGGTTGGTAGGTTACGTAAAACATAATATTTGGATCTTAATGGTCACTAGGATTTAGAAAATTTGAATCAACATAGTTCGAGCTTAGCGACTACTACATACTTAATAATATAATATTTCAAGATAAAAATTCAGTAGTATTTAACAAACAAAATAAATACGTTTTGAGTCCAATGTTCTTTAGGTTATTCTTAAACATAACCTAACAAATTATATTGTAAACTTAGAATTTTCCATGTTTTAACAAATTAAATTACGTTGTTTTGAGCTTAGCAACCTCTAAGTTTATAAAGAACATTAACTTTGGATATCTTTATAAAAATCAAGACGGTATAAATTACTTGAATTTTTGTATAAATTTAAGATTTGGAATTAAGATACTTCAAGCTTAAAACCCACTAGGTTATGCCACCACATAATATTTGGAGACTGACTATGGTTTAATATATTTTGAGCTTATTAGCCACTAGTTTATGCCACAACATATTATTTGGATATTGTATTTGCAAGGGTTCAATAATTCATAGTTACAATATTTTACAACAATTAACAAATTATAGGAAGATATTTTGAACTTAGCTGACGCTAGTTTAAACAATGACATAATATATGGATCTTACGGTCGATAGGATTAAAAAAATTAAATTAACATATTTTGAACTAAGTGGAGACTAGGTACTTCCATAATATATTATTTCAAGCTTAGTGGTTGTTATCATTTAACAAGTTATTGAATGATATTTTGAGCTTAGTCTCCTAGCTTATGACACAACATAATATTTGACTTAGACTCACTAGGTTTAAAAAAAACATAATATTTGGAGCTATTGGTGGATTACGCTAAAAACATAATATTTTGATCTTAATGGTCACTAGGATTTAGCAAATTTGAATCAACATAGTTTCAGCTTAGTGGCTTCTAAGTACTTAATAATATAATATTACAAGCTAAAATATCATTAGTATTAAAAAAATAATATAAATACATTTTGAGTCTAATTACCTCTAGGTTATGCTTAAACACAACCTAACAAATTATATTATAAACTTAGAAGTCTCTAGGTTTAAACAAATTAAATTACATTGTTTTGAGCTTAGCAACCTCTAAGTTTATCAACAACATTAACTTTGGAGATATTTATAACAATCAAGACCAATATAAATTAGTTTAATTTTTTTACAAATTTAAGATTTAGAACTAAGACATTTCAAGCTTAGTGCCCACTAGGTTATGCCACCAAATAATATTTGGAGACTACTAGTGGTTTAAGATATTTTGAGCCTAGCAGCCACTATCTTATGCCACAACATATTATTTGGAGATTTTATTTACTAGGGTTCAATAATTCATAGTTATGATATTTTACAACAATTAACAAATTACAGGAAGATATTTTGAACTTAGTTGACACTAGTTTAAACAAATAAAATTAACATATTTTGAACTAAGCGAAGACTAGGTACTTCCATAATATATTATTTCAAGCTTAGTGGTTGTTATCATTTAACAAGTTACTAAATGATATTTTGAGCTTAGTGTCTACTAGCTTATGACACAACATAATATTTGGAGATTAGCACTCACTAAGTTTAAAAAAAGAAGAAGAAGATATTATTAGCTTAGCTGCCGGTGGGTTACGCCAAAACATAATATTTGGATCTTAGTGGTCACTAGGATTTAATGAATTTGAATCAACATAGTTTGAGCTTAGCAGCCACTAGGTACTTAAACAATATATTATTTCAAGCTCAAAAGACAGTAGCATTTAACAAACAAAAGAAATATATTTTGAGCTACGCGGCTGCTAGGTTATGCCACAACATGTTATTTGGAGATTTCATCACTAGGGTTTAATAATTCATAATTAAGATATTTTACAACATTTAACAAATTAGAGGAATATGATTGTAAATTTTTAGTTCTAATCCCACAATATAATATTATGAGCTTAGTTTTTGCTAGCACTTAACTAGTAAGAGAATTATATTTTGATATTAGGCAACGATATGTTATGCCACACCATAAATTTTGGAGCTTAGTGGTCACTGTTTTATCAAAATAAAGTAGGATATTGTGATTTGAGAAGCCACCAAAGTTATACCAAGATATAATATTTGGAGCATAGAGATCTTAAGGATGTAAGAAAACAAATTAAGATATTAGGATCTTAGTTGTGGCTATGATATGTCAAAACATAAAAGATTTGGAATTAGAGTAAAAGTGGGTTTTTCCAAATGACCCGCATACTTGTACAAAAATCCCTCATGGACCAATATTACAATGAAATAAGCAGAGAACAATCCCGTATGCAGCAATTTTTTTTCCCAAAACAGAAAAATCCAAATTACATTTTATGGATATTCATGAGAGTAGTTGTTTCATCCTTAACATCAGTAGTAGGGCTTCCTTCAACCAACACATCCACTATATTCCGGGAAGTTTTCATTGATTTTCATCCAGTCATGTCGTGTGACTTTTCCAATATTTGATAACAGATAATGAGTGTAACATAATATTCAATGGCCTCATGTGGGTTAGGTGAGATATTATCTAAATGCTCATGGTGTTCCAAAGCTGTAGTGGGGGATCCCATTTTATCCGATAAAGGAGAAAAAAGGTAAACCATGGAGAGATCCCACAACACAAGGAATTTCCAATTCCATGCTAAATTCCTTGTAAATAGGAGGGGAGGAAGCCGCACATGCTTCCATGATTAGGTGAGTTGATTCAGTTTTAACCATTATGATTTCTGGGATACAAGAGGAGAAACTAGAGAAGCGTCGAAAAGAGGTGGAGAGGAAGTAGATTCCGGATGTTAAAGCAATTCGAGACCATAGGAGAGTGCATTGAGGGGTATGAAGGGTTAAGAGCCATCGAGAGGAGATAAGGGAGAGATAAGAGAAAATGAATAGGGGAGACCACCAAATTGCTCTGTCTAATGATCATGATGTTTGAATCAGAGTCAGAAGGGAGATAAATGTGGTGGTGATGACGACGAAAAGAGGGAGCTGGTTGTAGAGGAGGAGGGGGGACACGAGGCTAATTTCCTGGCTTAGAGGGGAAGGGAAATATTTAGTTTTGGAAAGCTTCCATTTTAAAGAGAAAATACAAAAGGGCTTGGTGGAGGAAAGGGCCTTCCTTTTCTCTAGCCAGTTTAAGGGACTTCGCAAGTGGTTGAAATAAAAAAGCCACAAAGTTTACGTTGCGATCACGTGGAAGATGCACAAGAAGAAAAATTTGAGGTCCATAAATAAATTTATAGCATCGCTCCGGTGTGAAGTACCTCCATAATTTCTAAGCAACCATATTGTTGTTGCCAAATCACTGCACCCTCCGAATGGCTAGGATGTGAATAGGACATTTGGTGTGATTAGGACACATGGGATCACCTTTCAAGTTGTGGGACTTGGGCTCGAGGTGAACCTCTCGGAGAAGGTTGACTTCCTCTTCCTAAACTAAGTGTTGTACTAATCCTAGTGCAATAAAAATGTTATCTAGTCCTATGCTAACATTTTCATGGGGTTTTAGGGAAAGAGATTTGCACAAATGATGCTACACTAGGGATGGTGATGCACCAAATAAAGGGTATTTCCATACTCAAGAAGGGTTAATTTGAAGAGGGTGCATGCACCGAGGTCAACTTCACCTACTACAACTTAGAGAGGGTACATAATAGCCCGGACTAGGAAGAATGTGTTCCCTTTGTTAAACATGATCGAGATAGAGCAATATATCAGTCTCTAGTGAAGAAGGATGAACTTAGGAAGGGTGAATGGAAACCATAACTCAACCGTATGTAATACTCCACCACTTGATAAGAATAGAAATCCAAGAACCTTCAATAGAAATGTGAACTTACATAGTGTACCTACGGGCATGAGAAAAGGCACAAAGAAATATAGAAGGATGAAAGGACCAAGATTAGTCACAAAAACACACTTTTATTGCTTCAATAACATGCACAATGCATCATACATTTAGAAGAGGCAATGGTTTCCATTACAATATTGAAGAGGAGGCTTGAAATTTCTCTCAACACACAAGGACAACTTGCAGAAGAGAGAGGACTCTTGAAAATTACACTTGCCTAAGATGTCTAACTTTCCAAACTATCTGACCTATTGGAACCCTTTGGAATGAGCCTCCAACTTACATTTATAGAAGAATATGTGAGAGAGAAGAGGAAAGGTCATAATTACATTCCTAAACTAAAGGCACATGATGGTTCATTTATTACAGTTGGTTGAACCACTTTAGAAGGTTCCATCATGTGTCATTAATGTCTGATTGACCTAGTCTTCTCAATTAATTAAAATAATATTTAAATAAAAATAATAAATATTATTATTAAAATATTAAATTAAATTAAATTAAATGGTGGGCCCCTGTTGACTGGTTTGACTCGAAGAGGAGGGGTCATGAAGAAAAGGCCAAAAATGAGTCCAACTCGGTGGTTGGCTTGCCGAGCCAACCCACCAAGTTGGAATCAAGTCCTTCTACACCGCACCGAGCTGAGTTTGTAAGCTTTGCAGCTATTACCTTTGCAATAATTGAGCTCCTTTTCTACATGCATTGACCAAGCCACTCCACATTGTGTTAGTTTTCCTCGGGTGAATTTACCCTGTTGGCTTCACAGACACCTACCGAGCTTAATGAATCCATTTCACAAGCTCTCACCATACTCCTCCAAGTCCATTTCCATCGCATCGACCATCCTTGAAGTCAGTGCCAAGCCAATTTGAATAATCTGTGCACCCAAACTAGAATGATCGAGCTCATTGATCCACTCACTTTTTACGACCATCCACCGAGCTCATTTTGTTTAGAAACTTGCTCATGGATTCAAGTCACTAAGTCCCTTTGTGATATTCCCAAAAGCTCAATCAAACTAAAGGATTCATCACCATCATCTCCTTATGCAACCACCAGGTTTATTCGACAGATGATTCATAGACTTACCAATCTTCTACGAGCTCACCTAAATGTGCACCAAGTTTTTCAACTGATCTCGAGTTCCTCTCAACTCGGTCATCGTTGGGCTCTCTAAAGCGAGCCATACCTCAACATTCTCGGTTCATGAGAAATACAAAAATACTATCGTGCATCACCTACAATGCATTATCAAGCTTATTATATTAGCTCGTGCCGAATCCTTGACATTCATACATTTCTGATTAAGCCCATTCAACAAGCTGAGTTCTTATAATGTGGGGCCATTTATTGAGTTCTTGAATTCACTTTACAACATGAACCTTGACTCACTCCAATGAGACTTGAGCCTTCCTTGTGATTTCATCATTAATCCTGCGACATGTGTTGAAATGTCTTTCTAAGCTAGTTACCTTCATTCAACCTCACACATGGTTCATTAAATTGATGAAAGATCCTCTTCTTTGGACTCAATCTAAATTATCAGTTACTATAAACCCTTTTGTGATGTTCCTTTTAATTCATTGTAATGAGTTCCACTCGCCAAACTTAAGACCGACATCATTCAAGCTCACAATCATATGAGTAACTCACCAACCAATTTTATTTCATACTAGCCCCGAGAAGAGATCTGAATCACCAAAACAACATGATATTTAAGCATATTACGTAAGAACTTGTTATGACCGATTTGAATGAGCTCTTCACCATTACGTGCAACCGAGATCTGCTTGTAAGTTCACTGCCGAGATCCTTTCTGTCATGGCTCAATCAACTCTAGTTCCTCATCTTGAGTGATCTCTCCCGAGCTGCATGTGATCTCCACTGTTGAACCCAATGAGCTCTCCTACAAACTAAGATTTTTTCCCAACAAGCTCTGTTCTGAGAAAGATTCTGCACCGAGCTCCTAATCCTGCGACTGAGCCAGGTTGACCTCCTACACCAAAAGCTCTCCCCAGATGCTGATGAGGTCCTTCATGGCGTAGAATAATTTGATTTGGTGAGCTCCTTCATCGATTGAATAAGCACCGAGCTCAACACTGAGTTCTATGAGCTTATTCCCATGACCTTGCCATCCCATTAACCCTAATTATGCCTTGCCCCTAAATTACTCATCCATGTGTATGAAAGTATCTCCATTTTGACTTGATATGAGTGCAATAGCAAAAAAATGCTCACTTGATGTCATGCCCTTTATCACCGCAAATACTTGAGTTGAGCTCCCCTATTGATCGATGTTTATCTCTATTAAACCCTTTATATGTTGGATTCACCATAGAGGTATTTGATCATTGTTTCCACAAGATTCCTTCAAGCTCAAACTTCAACTCAGGATATCAAGCTCTTCCTGTTGGTCACCGCGTGAATTGAGCTATTAACCTTCTACAATGTCGAGACCTTGCCATACATCGAGTCTTGTCGATGACCGAACTCACTTCTCTAACATGAGCTTGTTTCCATCGAGCTCTTTTGAGATGATGAACTCTTTGCCAAGTGTAGAACCTCAAGCATCATGACCATGTTCCCCAACCATTTCCATGTGACTCGAGTCTCACCGTCATCTTACCCAGTTGCTTAGAGGATGACTTGCCATTTTTTCAGAATCGATCAATCATTAAAACATGTTTTAACTCCCCTGATGACTCACCTAATAACTTGACAATGAACGCGAGACCTTTTCTCGAAAGGAACTATCATGACATGACTTGCCATTATGAAATCTCTATCGCTTGGAAATTGTTTTATGGGAACCTACGTCTCATTTTTCCATCATGACATGGCTTGTTCATTGCCAAAGTCCACATCCTTGTCAATTTGGAATCAATTCCCCTATTGGTGTGACCCTTCTAAATTCCCTAGGTGGGGAATGCACTTGGTTCCACCATGTTTCTCTTGCACTTGGCCATGACTCAAATTTCTCCCGCAATTCCAACTCGGACTTTCCCATAATTCCTAACGAGCTCCTCTTTCTTGGCCAAATGGATTTAACTCTCCCATTGGCCGTAAAATTTAAATTCTCCCGAGTGCAAAAGTTTCACCACTCTACCAAGCCAAATTCATATGCCTCCTCCACTCTGATTGACTTGAATCTTCGTTTCCATATGCCAAGTACCAAGCTCTCTTCGATTGTATCAAACACAAGCTCAATGTTGAGCCATTTCCCTTGCATCGTGTCATTGTTGAGCTCCTAAAAATGTCTCGGTCCAATCAAACTGATTTGGTTGACCTATTATCCACGATTTTGAGTCCCCCAAAACCTTATGGCACGACTCTTGACCAACCTGACGCATCTTGTAAATGTTTTAAATGTTGAGCTCCCTCAATGTCTTGCCCAAATGAGTTAATCGTGTTATTTCCTTTCCATTTTGGGCTCGAAATACCCATGAAAAGCTTGGTTCCTTATTTTCCTTGGCTCAACGAGGCACATGAATTTGTTGAGTTATTTCATTGCTTGATCATTGAGCTCACTAGTGTTGAGAAAATACCCACATGCTTCTCCATGTTGACTCAACTTTGTTAGGCTTTCCGAACTATCTCCAAACCAACATGGCTCAAGTCCCTCATTAACAATATGTAAATCACACTAATCAACTTGAGAGGAATAATGCACCACCACCCCCTATGGACTCAGGTAGCTTGATGCTTTTGCCTCATGTGATCTCGTTAAGTAACTCACCGAACTCGCTTAGTGATCTACTTTTATCTTTTCAGCCCAAAACATCCATTTTCTCTAACCTTTTAACCTTGTACCGATCCTTTTTGTGAACAATTAGAACATGGAAGTGTGATAAGACACCGAACATTTGTATGTCACTTTTAACTATCTTTCATGATTTGGGTAGGTGTGGGCCCTCCATAGGAAATTTATTTGTTCTGAGTGAAACTCGAGCTTTCTGCAACTAGGGAAAGATACGAACAGACAAGATGATCTTAAAAACCTCTTAAAGCTTGAACTTATCTGATAACCCCATAATATTTATGGAAGAATTTTTGGTCTCCAGATGTTACCCTATCGTCCATTTGTTCTTAGGGGAAAAATGGATAACACATATCCCAAGGTTGTGGAAGTGAGTCCCGTTCATATCCCAAGTGATACATTCTTAGATTTTCACCATGACACAAGAACTCATCCTTCTCCTCCTGAAGCGAGCATTTAAAATAAATGTCTCCCTCAGTGGGGAACCCCATCACAGTTGTAATGGACTCTATCAAAATAATAAATTTATTCTTTCCCACTTTGACTCTTCCTTTCTTCTAGGTTGCCAATAGATGCTAGTCACTTGGATAGAGTGACCAGCTAATATTTCCATAAATGATGTAACACCACCATCATGAAAAATATTGCATACTACCGGGTCACCCTTAATCTCTTCACATGAATAAGGCTCAATGCATTTGATGGTGCCACCTATAGTGAACAGGTCTATTTTGACAATGATTGCAAAGGCACGATATAGGCGATGCTATTTTAGATATTTTGAGCGACTTCGTTCTAATATTCAACACATGTCTTCAAGATTTCAAATTTAAATATTTCCTAATTAGTAATAGTCATTAATTGATCTCATCCATCACATGAACACAATCTATCAATTTCATAAATTCCAAAAAAATCCATAAATGTCGTATCCTCTTTTTTTGCCAAAAGAGGTTATGTCTTAACATAACCCAATTTTTTTATTGTAATCTTAGTTAATGTTTAGGAAACCACAACATTAATTAGTTAATGTTCTTGTAATTACTACATTTAGTGGAGGTTGAAGGTTTGAATGTTAGTGATATTAGATGTATTTAGTTAAATATATATTATAAAGGAATAATCTGCAAACAAAATGGAGCAAGGTGAAATAACTAACATTGTTAGACATGATTTCATATTGTATAGATTATCAGAAAACAAATCAGAAAGCAATATCTTATTGGAATTTATTTATTGACACAACTATTTGTTACATTTAGGTTCTCCATTGTTGTTCATATTGCACATGGAAATGAAGAGGGTAAGCACAGAGATGTTATAGGGAGCATAAACATAACTTCTAATGGGAATTTATTTGTGAGATTTGGTGAGGTGATTTCAAAAAAAACTATTTGACTGGAATGAGGCGAGATGGTGTTGTTTCAAAAAGAATGTATCCCCAAAATTCCTCTCTATCACGGGGCCTACTTTTCTCAATGGAGAGCAGCATGTGTAGTTCAAACCAAGATAAACATAAATGTAGATACAATTACAGGTGCATGAAAAGAATAATACGCTTATTGGGTTTGTATTATCTTTAAATTATTTGCTTGTGAGATCCTAGGTCATGTTGACATGGAAAGGCATAAATGTAGGCTTAGTATTAATCTTGTTATGAACTTCCACCTGTTTCAAAAAGCATAAATATAGGATCAGTATTAATATTTTAACTAGCCTTGTCGATGTTAAAATTTCTTCTTATATTGAACCTTTACATGACTTTAAAGTGGTGTGGGTGTGTATATTAACTTTAATCAATTTTTTCTATTCAGTACAATCGATAGTTGGTTATTTATATTATTTTTAGCTTAGTGGTAACTATCATTTAACAAGTTACTGAATGATATTTTGAACTTAGTGTCCGCTAGCTTATGACACAACATAATATTTGGATCTTAGCGGTCTCTATGTTTCAACAAAAGAAAGTAAGATATTATTTGGATCTTAGTGGTCACTGGGATTTAACAAATTAAATCAACATATTTCAAGCTTAGTGGCCACTATGTATTTGAAAAATATAATATTTCAAGCTAAAGAGTCACTATCATTCAACAAGATAAATAAATATATATTGAGTTTAGTTTCATTAGTATCTCTAGTGTTAATCTTGTGATGAACTTCCACCCGGTTGGAGGATTGGTGATATAACAAAAAAATGTATAGTAGTTAGGGATTGAAGTGAAAAATGTCACCTTTTATTTTAATTTTTTACTACTTGAACATAAGTGCAACTAGCCTCATGGATGTTAAACATTCTTCTTATTTTAAGGATTAAAATATTTTTTAATGACCACAAAATGCCTTTTATGTTGTACTTATAATATGTTGTTGTTTGAATGAAAAATATTAAACATGTTTCTAAAATAGTTTGATGTCTTTTAAACTTCCTAGATCAATTATTTTGAACCCTTTTGTGAAAAATTGGACCATGGAAGTATGATAAGACACCTGATTATTTGTATGTCACTTTTAATTGTGTCTTTCTCGAGTTGGGTAGGTGTGGGCCCCGCATAGGCAATATATTGGTTCCGAGTGAAACTCAAGATTTCAGGACTAGGGAAAGATGAGAACAGTCAAGATGATCATTAACACCTCTTAAATCTTGAAACTATCTTGATAACCCCATAATCTTTACGAAAGAATTTTTGGTCTCGAGATGTTACACTATCGTCAATTGTTTCTGAGGGGGAAAAATGGATAACATTTTTGAAGATCTCTCAGGGATGATTTCTTGCTAAGCATGATTCTAGTAGCCTTAAGTCATCCATTGGGCATGGAGTCTATATTGGAATCCTAAAAGCAATTTGATCCTTCTTGATACATCTTAGAATCTTCTTGAGAAAATGTGGTCTATGACCCCCTTGAATGCTAAGCATGAAGTTTACTAAATCTGATGAACACTTGGCATCTAGGCATCTTTGCGGAACTTTGAATGAAGAAACCAAGGAATTGGGGATATCTTGAAACTTCTTTTGAAAATTTTCAAATTTTGTTCTACTTGAAAAAAATTCCAATGATGAAACAATGTGCAGAACAACACAAGAGTGACAATGGAAAACAAAACAACAACACACACAACAATGTGCATAAGCACTTAGAGGAAAACACCTAACTAAATTGTACAGGGGGTAGAATGATTTTTAAAAACAATCTTGGAAATGTATCCTATTCACATGAATGGACAGTTCTTCTCCATTGAGCTTGGATAAAAGATACGAATTCACCTCTTTGCAACTCGTGATGATGTATGGCCTGCTCTAGAGATCATCAAACTTGATGTGCTTGCCAAGTTTGGCCCTTTCTTCATTGCATTTGAGGACTAGATCTCCCTCTTGAAAACACCTGTCAGATGCCTTTTTGTAAAAATATTTCTTAACTTGAGCCTGATGTTGCTCCAAATTATTCATTTCCTTGTTCCGTACTTCCTCAAACTCTATGAGTTCAAAAACCTTCTTGTCGGTGGATCACTCTCCATAACTTCAAGTTGATGATCTAACTCCAAATAAGGTAACTCCAAGGAGAGTGGAAGTTTTGCTACCCTTCCATATACAAGCACAAAATGAGAATTCCCTATGGCCCTTTTAGGTGTGATCCTATCTACCCATAAGGCAAGTATTAACTTGTTTATCCCAAGTCCTCTTGTTAGTTTCCATCATACGCTTGATGATCCTTATGAGGTTTTTGTTACTATACTTAGCCAATCCATTTCCTTGTGGATATGAATTAGATGAATTCTTGAGGTAGAACCCATTTTAACATCCCATTCACTCAACTTCATACCAAGAAAATCCATCACGTTGTCTAAAATGACTGTAAAAGGAACACCAAACCTTGTCATTATACCTTCTAAAAAATATAGAACTTCCTTTTCATTGTTCTCTTTCAATGCTACCACCTCTATCCATTGAGTAAAATGGTATGTTATAGTAAGGACTCATTTATATCCATCACTTTGGATGGAGGATTAATCATTTCTATGAAGTCCAACCCCCTTTGAACAAAGGGTTGATCCACTTGAATTGGATGCGGTGGAAGAGATGTCAACTTACGCTTGCCTCTAAAACATGCACATTCTTTACATCTACTTACCCGAGAGATGGGCATCTTTGAAAAATTCAGCCAATAGTAAGCGGCTGATATTATCTTGGTGCTTGATTGTTCATGCATAGTAATGTCCTTGAGATATGCCATTATGAAATTCTTCTAGTATCTTACTAACCTATTCAAGTCTTATGCACCAAAGGAGGACACTATTCAAATCCCTTCAAAAAGAACCTTATCTACTAAAACACATGGAATAGATTGAAGAAAGAAAGTACATCTTTGGTTTTAATCCATGTTCATAGGATATACTCCTGAGATGAGGTAATTCTTCATTTTGGATAAATAGTCAACTTAATCATCACTCTCATATGTGTTTAGGAGCATCGTATCCTCATCACCTTTTGATTCCATGTCTGCAACAAGTTGTTGACACAAACATTTACCTTTGAAAAGTTTGGCAACCTTGATGTGTACATCATACTCCATCACCTTCGTGATCCATCCAGCATGCTTCTCATTTATCTCTTTATCCAGCAAAAAATCCTTGACACCTATATGAGACACCATTAGATGAATTTTGTTGTTGGACAACATGTGCTTGAAATTCTTCAAAGATCGAATAACCGTAAAGACCTATTTTTCAATGAATGAGTATTTAAGCTTGTAGTATTTAATGGATTGACTAAAGAAAGCAATTGGATGCTCCATCGATCATCATTGTCTTTGAGTGAGGATCCATAAAATTCTCTCTTGACCTAAAAAAGCATAAAGGATAAAGTCTTTATCAAACTCCGGGGTTCACTAGCATGGGAGCTTGAGAAATTACTATTTTGATGGCTTTGAATCTCTCTCATCTTTCCTTTGACTATGAGAATGGAATGTTTTTCTTTGGAATGGTTGTCGGTGGTTTAGCCAATGTTGTGAATTGAGTGATGAATCTCCACATGAGTTTTATGGCTCCCAAAAAAATCTAGAGACCCTTCTTATGACTTGGGAGGGATAAGGACATAATCAAATGAATCGTAGCTAGATCAATTGATAGTCCTGCTGAAACAACATGCCCAAACAACTTTCCCTCATGCACTACCAAAATACACTTCTTGGGATTGAGTGAAACCCCAATTTCCCTACACCTTTGGAAAACCTTCCTTAAATGCGTGATGTAATCGTCTACATGATTAGAATATACAGTTATGTCATCTAAGTAAACCAAGATGATATCATTGATTAGTCCTTTAAACACCATGTCCATGGATCTTTGGAAAGTATCCCCAACGTTGGATAATCCGAATGGCATTTTCTTGTAGGAATACGTGCCGCACTTGGTAGTGAAAGTTGTTTTGAATTGGTCAGCTTCTTGGACTAAGATCTTATTGTAACCCAAATATCCATCAAGCAAAGAAAATATTTGAGCTCCTACCACCATTTGAAGGATTTTCTCCATTGATGGAAGAGGATAATGGTCTTTCAATGATGCATGATTCAAATCCTTGAAATATACACACAAAAAAATCTCTCTATTCTTCTTCCTTATGAGAACCAGTTGGCTACCAAGAGGAGTGCTTGATGGGGAAAAGAATACAGGCCTCGATGATTTTGGTTATATCCTTTCTCATTAGTGGCTCGATTTTGGGATTAATCAGCCTCTGTTTCTAGCACACTGGCTTGGCATTAGGATCCAGTTTGATGGTATGTTGTGCTAGACCTAGAGCAAAACCACGCAGGTCTTTATAGCTCCACACAAAGATGTCATGATACTCTTGAAAAATTTTGATGAAATATTTTTTCTCTTTGGAAGTACACACATTGCCAATCTTCAAAAACTTCTCATGCACTACCTTGACTTCCTCAAAATATTATTCTTTGACCACCATCTTAGAGATTTGTCTTTTGGCTTGATCATCTGAATTGAAAATGGATTCTAGAGTGACTAAGCCTTTTGGTAGTTTGTTGCTTTTCAATTGTATAATTTGATCACCATATGACTTTGTAACCTATCTTGATTTATTATAGAAAAATATCCCTCTTCTTTTAGGAAAAGGACAATTTGTTTGTCACTATCGAACACTTTCCAGCTACTCACATTATTAGGGACTGCAGGTCAAACCACCATTTTGAAAAATTTCTTCCCTTATTTCATGACATCAACATGTATGTTATATTTCTAGCCAATTGTAGCAAGCCTATCAACATCTTGATTCTAATATCTAGGAACTGTGTGGATTCTACAAGCTTTGAAATCCTTAATCAAGTCCTAGAATTAGTTCTTGTATGATCTTAAAATATCATTCTTGGATGCACTATGTGACGTCACTTGATGGACAACTAACTCACTGTATCGAAAAACAGTAAGGGCTTTGATCCCCTTCTTTTGGGCTAGTTGAATTCCTTGTACAAGGGCCTTGTATTCAACAACATTGTTAGTGTAAATGAATTGCAACCAGAAAGATGAGAAGTAATTATCTCCCTCTAGAGAAATTAACCTAACGCCAGCACCAAATCCATTCTTACTTCTCAAGCCATCAAAGAAAAAGTTCCACATTCCTTCTTAATCACTTGGTGTTTTGACGAGTTGCGGTATGATTGTATCTTCTTCACGAATGCAGTATGTAATGAATCTCGTTTATTCCAAAAGTAGAAAACCAACTTCTACTTCTACCAATACATCAACGTAGGGATTGTACAAATGATATCCACTTACTTCATCTAGCACAAGTATCAAGGAATTCTTCAACGAGAGTGGTTGGTTCATGATCAACATCTTCTTCTTCCGGATCTTTGATGGTGTAATTCCCATTTATAGGACTAGCAGTGTAGGGTTCTATATGATTGTGGAAGATTGGTTCCATGCTTATAGTCACTTTGGTTTCGTATCAAGTCTTGAGAATCATATTTGACTAATCGGATGATAGATAACCACCCATCTTGGTAATGAAACCTCATGATAGGCGAGATCTTTGAAGAGAAGAGGAAGATCAATGAATGATATGTCTTGGGTGAATGAAAAACTTGGGAATGCATAGATGGTAATTTTAATTCCTTTGATAACTCAACATTCTTAACAGATGTGCCATCTAGCTGAAAAAACCCTCTTGCAATTGTCATATATTGTATGCCTAGTACATCTATAATTTGTTTAGGCATGGTGAGCTCTCACCACGAGAATCAATCATGCAATTGTGCACCAGGTGGTTTCAATGATCAGGGAAATATAGAATGGTGGTGGTTTGTTTGATTTAGGAATAATTTTCCCTTCTGGTTGACACAAACTCATAGCAATTGTTGCTCCATGACTTGATGATCCGCCAGTTGTACCAAAACTGTTTAGAGCCTCTTACAACAAGTTTCTTTGAGAAGGAATTGAGAGTGTGTCCCACATAGTAATGCTCAGGTTGGTTTTCTTCATCTACTCCACTATGCTGAAGGGAATTGATCCTACTTTGTTGATGCTTCTTTGAGCATTGGGATCCTCCTTTGGAAAATTCTTGTTAGGTACCGTGATGCCTGATGAAATTTCTTTTCTTGCAAACTTAGTTATGTGTATTTCTGGTGATTTCTTTCCCACATGTTTTTCAACCGCCACTTGTGTCTAAGGCTATGAAGTGGATGTTTGATTAACTTTGGAAGTTTGAGGTTCCATTTCTCTATTCTTGGAACAAGTGTTTTCTACCACTAATGAGGGATCTGTATTCAACCTGCAAAAATATTTTCAGCTTGCCGGTTTAGCAAATTGGTTTCTCCAAATGCATGTGGTTGATACGTTGTTTCTTATGTAGATGTGTTCTCTATTTTCTTGAATGGGGTAGATACAATTTAAACCATAAGGGCCTATAAAAGAACTACATTAAGACAAATATTTTGATTTTGGGGTTGAGAACAAGGGTAGCACCATTCGTAGTATTGAACTAGATTATTCTAGACATGTACAATGGCTCTAGATGAACTATCGAAGAGGGTTCCAAAATTTCAAAGGTCTGACATTCATAACTTGATTTGTAGCTTGATTTTGTGGTTGATTTTTCCCTTGAAAAGGAGGACAATTAGCGATACTACTGATTTTGTGGTTGATATGGACGATTGTATTGAAGCTGTTGCCTCTTGATTGTAGCAAGATCATTTCCAAACGTTTTTAGTAGTGACTTGAATTCAAATAAATCATTTGAAGAAGCAGGGAAGACTGATCTAGTTAATTAGAGGCTACTAAAATAGGAGCAATGATAGGCTAATTGTTCATAAGATCCAGAGACAACGACATTGGCGGTCGTGGAGCTATCTTTCCAGCTTGAATCAAGGAATTTTCTGCTCTTATGGCAATGTCATAGGCATCAGGTAATGTAGCCCCTCCCATGGACTGGATCATGATTGCTACATCACTATTCAAGGCTCACAAATAATACAAGAATGCATTATGTGTAGAAGGCTTTACAAGTGCCAAAATCCTATTCCACGTCCTATGGAATCGGAAGTTGAAGTCACTCATGTATTCTTGGGGATCTCTCTTCATGGTAGTGAGTTGTTCCAAAAGTGAAAGATTATCACTCTTATCTTGAAATTGTTTACAGAGATTTTCTCCTAATTCCTCCCAAGTGGTTATATTATTAACACTTAACTCTCAAAACCATTGAAGTGATTTTCCCTTAAAAGAGGTAGCAAGAAGTCTAACCGTAATGTTGTCATCTGTGACATTATGTATGGAAAAATACATGGCTACATCAAGAATATGTTCCATTGTAGTAATGTGCATTTCCCCTATGTAAAAGGGTAAAATTTTTAGTGCCACAATAGGTATAGGGTAATGTTGAGCCAACAGAAGATGACTGCTTGCATTGAAAGGGGAAAAACCTTGGTTTCATGCCATAGCAACAAGAGGTTGATTGTTTCTTGGTGGAGTGAACCTTCCGTACAGAGGAGTTGAATGACCCCTATGAGGTAGAAGCTGTAACTAGTGATGTTGAAATGACTCATCATCTTCTCTTTGGAGGAGACAAGGAAAGTTTGATATGCTAATAATTTCCTTGCTTTGAAGAAGCTCTTGTCTGAATTCTTCACATAAGTTAATGCACTGAGATTTGGAATCCAGAGATATAAATTCACTAGGTACATTGACTTGTGTAAGAGAAGAGCAATACCAACTATCTGTCCCCTTTGGTTATGCCAAAACTATTTTCACCAAATCATTGCACCCTCTGAATGGCCAGAATGTGAATAGGATGTTCGGTGTGATTGGGAAACATGGGATCACCTCTCAAGTTGTGGCACTTGGGCTTGAGGTGAACCTATGGAGAAGGCCATCTTCCTCTTCCTAAACTAAGTTTTGTACTACTCCTAGTATAATAAAAAGGCTATCTAGTCCTATGCTAAAATTTTCATGGGGTTATAGGGAAAGAGATTTGCAGAAATGGAGCTACACTAGGGATGGTAATGCATCAAATAATGGGTATTTCCATACTCGGGAAGGGTTAATTTGAAGAGGTGTGTGCACCACGGAGTCAAATTCACCTCTGCAACTTAGAGAGGGTACATAATACCACAAACTAGGAAGAATGCATTACCTTTGTTAAACATGATCGAGATAGAGAAATATATTAGTCTCCTAGTGAAGAAGGATGGTGAAGAAGGTTGAATAGACACCACAACTCAACCGCATGCAATACTCCACCACTCAATAAGCACAAAAATCCAAGAACACCGTAATAGAAACGTGATATTACACATTGTACTGCAAGCATGATAAAAGGAACAAAGAAGTATAGAAGGATGAAAAGACCAAGATTAGTCACAAAACACATACTTTTATTTCTTCAATAACAAGCACAATGCATCATACATTTATAAGAGGCAATGGTTTCCATTATAGTATTGAAGAGGAGGCTTGAAAGTTCTCTCAACACACAAGGACAACTTGCAAAAGAGAGATGACTCTTAAAAATTACACTTGCCTAAGATGTCTAACTTTCCAACCTATCTGACTGTTGGAACCCTTTGGAATGAGCCTCCAACTTACATTTATAGAAGAATATGTGAGAGAGAAGAGGAAAGGTCATAATTACATTCCTAAACTGAAGGCACATGATGGTTCATTTATTATAGTTGGTTGAACCACTTTAGAAGGTTCCATCATGTGTCATTAATGCTGGTTGACCTAGTCTTCTCAATTAATTAAAAGAATATTTAAATAATAATAATAAATATTATTATTAAAATATTTAAATAAAAATATTAATTTAATTAAAATTAAATGGTGGGCCCCCTGTTGACGGTTTGACTCGAAGAGGAGGGGTCATGAAGAAAAGGCCAAAAATGAGTCCAACTCGGTGGTTGGCTCACCGAGCCAACCCACCGAGTTGGACTCGAGTCCTTCTACACAGCATCAATATGAGTGTATAACCACATCAAGTTACTTTGCAAGAATCAATCTCCTTTTCTACATGCATTGACCGAGCCACTCCATGTTGTGTTAGTTTGCCTCGGGTGAATTTACCCTATTGGCTTCGTAGATCCCTACTGAGCTTAATGGATCCATTTCACAAGATCTCTCCATACTTTGCCAAGTCCATTTCCATCACATCAACCATCCTTGAACTCAATTCCGAGCCAATTGGGATGATCTTTACACTGAACCTGGAATGATCAAGATCATTAATCTAATATCTTTTATGACCATCCATCGAGCTCCTTTCGCTGAGCAACTTGCTCATGGATTCCAGTCGCTGAGTCCCTTTTCTAGATTTCCACAAGCTGGATCACACTAAAGGATTTATCATCATCATATCCTTATGGAATCACTAGGTTTATTCGTCAGATGATTCATAGACTTTCCAATCTTCTACGATCTCACCTAAATGTTCACCGAGTTTTTCAACCAATCTTGAGTTCCTCTAAACTCATGCAACTCGGTCATCATTGGGCTTGTTGAAACGAGCCATAACTCAACATTATCTGTTCATGAGAAATACAAAAACTATTATTGTGCATCACATGCAATGCTTTGCCGAGGTTATTGTATTATCTCATGCCAAATCCATGGCATTCATATATTTATGATTAAGCCCATTAAATGAGCTGAGTTCCTATATTGTGGGGCCATTTATTGAGTTCCTGAATTCATTTTACAGCGTGAGCCATGTCTTAGGTTTTCAATGTGAACCTCGACTCGCTCCAATGAGACTTGAGCCTTCATTGTGATTTCATCATTAATCCTACGAGATGTGCCAAACTTGCTTTCCAAGCTAGTTGCCTTCGTTTGACCTCACACATGGTTCATTAAATTGATGAAAGATCCTCAAATTTTGACTCAAATGAAATTATCAATTACTACAAACCCTTCTACGAGGTTTCTTTTAATTTGTTGCAATGAGTTCCACTCGCTGAACTTAGCACTAGCATCATTCAAGCTCACCATCATATGAGAAACTCACCAACCAATTTTAGTTGATACAACTGATCCCAGAAGATACTTGAATCACCACAAAAACATGATATTCAAGCATATTACTTGAGAACTTGTTATGACCAATTTAAATGATCTCTTCACAATTACATGTAACCGAGCATTACTTGTAAGTTCACTGCCAAGCTCCTTTCCATCATGGCTCGGCCGGCTCTAGTTTCTCACCTTGAGAAATCTCTCCCGAGTTGCATGTGATCTCCACCATTGAACCCAATGAGCTCTCCTAAAAATTGAGCTTTAATCCCAACAAGCTCTATGCCGAGAAAGCTTCTACTGAGCCGAGCTCCTAATCTTTGTGAACTAGCCGGGTTGACCTCCTACACCACAAGCTCTCCCCAAATGCTGGCAAGATCCTTTAAGGTGTAGAATATTTTAAATAGAATATTTTAAATCGGTGAGATTATTTTTCAATTGGAGTCTTGAGCTCAACACCGAGTTCTACAAGATTATTCCCATGACCTCACCATCCCGTTAACCCTAACTCATCCTTGCCCCTGAATGACTCATCTGTGTGTATGAAAGTATCTCCATTTCGACTTGATATGAGTGCAATACCCAAAAAATGCTTGCTTGATGTCACCACCCTTCATCATTGCAAATACTGAGTCGAGCTCCCCTGTTGATTGATGTTGAGCTCCGTTGAACCCTTCATACATTGGCTTGACCATCGAGTTATTTGATCATTGATTCCACAAGATTCCTTCAAGCTCAAACTTCAACTCGGGATATCGATCTCTTCTTGTTGGTCACTTTGCATGGATTGAGCTACTGAGCTTCTGTAATGTCGAGACCCTTCCATGTATCGGGCCTTGTCGATGACCGAAATCACTTCTTTGACATGAGCTCATTTCTGCCGAGCTCTTATGAGACACCAAACTCACTACCAAGTGCTAGAACCTCAAGCATCATGACCATGTTCCCCAACCATTTCCATGTGACTCAGTCTCACCGTCATCTTACCCAGTTTCTTGGAGGATGACTCACCATTTTTTCTGCAAACACTCAATCATTAAAATGTGTTTTAACTCCCCGATGACTTGGATAATAACCTTGAGAAATAAACTCGAGACCTCTTCTCGGTGTGAAACTATCATGATATCTTACCATTATGAAATCTCTATCAATTGGAAATTGTTTCATGGGAAACTCGTGGTTCATTTTTCCCGACCACGACATGGCTTGCTCATTGCCAAAGTCCACATCCTTGTCAATTTGGCATTAATTCCCCTATTGGTTATGACCCTTCTAAATTCCTTGGGTAGGGAATGCACTTGGTTCCACCATGTTTCTCTTGCACTTGGCCATGACTCGAATATCTCTTACAATTCCAACTCAGACTTTCCCATAATTCCTAATGATCTCATCTTTCCTGGCCGAATGGCCTTAACTCTCCCATTAACATCAAAATTTAAAGTTTCCCTGAGTTTGGAAGTTTCACCACTCTACAGAGCCAAATTCATATGCCTCCTCCATGATTGACTCAACTCTTCCTTGCCATGCACCACGTATTGATCTCTCTTCCATGGTGTCAAACACAATCTCAATGTTGAGCCATTTCCCTTGCATTGTGTCATTATCGAAGCTCCGAAAGTGGCTCAATCCAATTAAAATGAGCCATTTAACCTATTATCCATTGAGTTTGAGTCACCCAACACCTTATGGCTCAATTCGACCAACTTTGATGTGTCCTCTAAATGTTTAAATGTTGATCTCCTCCTTGCATTGTGTCATTGTCGGGCTCAACATACCAACAACAAGCTTGGTTCCTTCTTTTCCTTGGCTCAATGAGCCACACAAGTTTGTTGAGTTATTTCATTTCTTGATCGTTGAGCTCACTAGTGCTGAGAAAATACCCACATGCTTCTCCATTTTGACTTGACTTCGTTAGGCTTTCCGAACTATCTCCAAACCAACATGGCTCAAGTCCCTCATTAACAATATGTAAAACACACTAATCAGCTTGAGATGAATAATACACCACCCCCTATGCACTTAGGTAGCTTGATGGTATTGCCTCATGTGAGCTAGATGAGCAGCTCGACGAGCTGCTCGGTGAGCTAATTTTAGCTTTTGAGCCCCAAACATCCATTTTCTCCAAATTTTTAACCTTACATTGACCCTTTTAAATTTTGAACCCTTTTTGTGAACAATTAGACCATGGAAGTGTGATAAGACACCTGAAAATTTGTATGTCACTTTTAACTACGTCTTTATCAATTTAGGCAAGTGTGGGCCCTCCATAGGAAATTTATTTGTTCTAAGTAAAACTTGAGCTTTCAGGACTAGGGAAAGATAAGAACAATCCAAGATGATCATAAACACCTTTTAAAGCTTGAAATTATCCCGATAACCCTGAGAATCTTTACGAAAGAATTTTTGGTCTCCATATGTTACCCTATCATCCATTTTTGTGAGGTGGGAAAATGGATAACACCTATCCCAAGGTTGTGGAAGTGAGTCCCATTTATAGCCGAGAGATACATTCTTAGATTTTCACCAGGACACAAGAACTCATCCATCTCCTCCTGAAGTGAGAATTTAAAATAAATGTCTCCCTCCATGGGGAGCCCCATCCACCAATTTGCAATGGACTCTATCAAAATAATAAATTTATTCTTTCCCACTTTAACTCTTCCTTTCTTCTAGGTTGCTAGTAGATGCTAGTCACTTAGATAGAGTGACCAACTAATATTTCCATAAATGATGTAACACCACCATCATGAAAAATATTGCATACTAAGGTCACCCTTAATCTCTTCACATGAAGAAGGCTCAAGCATTTGATGGTGCCACCTATAGTGAATAGGTCTATTTTCACAGTGATTACCAACTATTTTAGATATTTTGAGCACCTTCATTCCAATATTCAACACATGTCTTCAATATTTTAAATTTAAATGTTTCCTAATTAGTAATAGTCATTATTTGATCCCGTCCATCACATGAAAACAATCTATCAATTTCATAAATGCCAAAAAAATCCATAAATGTTGTATCCTGTTTTACGCTTGCTACCAAAAGAGGTTGTCTTAACATAACCCAACAAATTTTATTGTAATATTAGTTAATGTTTAGGAAACCACAACATTAATTACTTAATGTTCTTGAAATTAATACATTTAGTGGAGGTTTGAAGTTTGAATGTTAGTGATATTAGATGTATTTAGTTACATATATATTATAAAGGAATAATGTTTAAACAAAATGAAGCAAGGTGAAATAACTAACATTGCTAGACATGATATCATATTGTATAGATTATCAAAAATAAAAATCAGAAATCAATGTCTTATTAGAATTTCTTTATTGACACATCTATTTTTTACATTTAGGTTCTCAAATGTTGTTCATACCGCACATGGAAATGAAGAGGGTAAGCACAAAGATGTTATAGAGAGAAAAAACATAACTTTTGATGGGCATTTGTTTATGAGATTTGCTGAGGTGATTTCAAAAAACACTATTTGAATGGAATGAGACTGGGACAATGTTGTTTCAAAAAATAATGCATCCCTAAAAGTCCTCTCTATCCGGGGCCTACTTTTCTCAATGGAGAGAAACATGTGTAGTTCAAACCAAGATAAACTTAAATGTAGATACAATTACAAGTAAATGAAAAGAATAATGTGCTTATTATGGTTGTATTATCTTTAAATGTTTTCTTCGAGATCCCAGTCATGTTGACATGGAAAGGCATAAATGTATGCCTAGTATTAATCTTGTGATGAACTTCCACCTGTTTGGAAAAGCATAAATATAGGCCCAGTATTAATCTTTTAATTAGCCTCATAGATGTTAAAATTTCTTATTATATTGAACCCTTAGGTGACTTATAACTGGTGTGGGTATGTATATTAACTTGAATCAAGATTTTTCTATTCGGTATTGTCGGAAGTTGGTTGTTTATATTATTTTGAGCTTAGTGGTAGCTATCATTTAACAAGTTTCTTGAAGGATATTTTCAACTTAGCGTCCACTAGCTTATGACACAATCTAATATTTGGATCTTCGCGGTCTCTAGGTTTTAACAAAAGAAAGTAAGATATTATTGTGATCTTAGTGGTCTTTGGGATGAAACAAATAAAATCAACATAGTTCGAGCTTAGCGGCTGCTATGTATTTGAAAAATATAATATTTCAAGATAAAGAGTCACTATCATTCACCAAGATAAAGAAATATATATTGAGTTTAGTTTTTGTTAGTATCTCCAAAGTGTTAATCTTCGATGAACTTCCACCTAGTTGGAGGATTGAAATGATATAAAAAAAATGTATAGTAGTCGGGGATTGAAGTGAAATTTGTCCCCTTTTATTTTAATTTTTTACTAATTGAACATAAGTGCAACTAGCCTCATGGATATTAAAAGTTATTCTTATTGGAAGGATTAAAATATTTTTTAATGACCACAAAATGCCTTTTATGTTGTACTTAAAATATGTTGTTGTTTGAATGAAAAATATTGAACATGTTTCTAAAATAGTATGATGTCTTTTAAACTTCATAGATCAATTTTTTTCACAAAAATGTTTTTCTTACATACATTGATGGAGATCGGTGACTACAATGCTTAAGTATAACTTCTAACATATCAGTTATTGGACCAAACATATTCATTTTTAGCACATATGTTGTCTTTCAAAGGATTTTTGGAGGAAAATTAGACTAAGGATTTACTCCCAAGGTCAACAAGTTGATGTCTTCTGCCTTGAATGGAATGGAATTGTAAATAATGGATGAAAAAAATTGTATTTATTTTAAATATTTATTAATTAATAAAAATTATATTTTATGTATTACTTATAATATTTTGTTTGAATGAAAAATATTGAACATATTTCTAAAATAGTTTGATGCCTTTTAAACGCCATAGATCAATTGTTTTCACAAAAATGTCTTTTCCTACATGCATTGATGGAGATCAATGACTACAATGCTTAAGTGTAACACATGACATATATGTTATTGGACCAAAAATTATGATTTTCAGAACATATGTTGTCTTGCAAATTATTTCTAGAGGAAAAATTGGATTAAGGATTTAATCCCCAAGGTCAACATGTTTTTCTGGTTAGCTATTCAAAACAAGATTTTAACCCTTGAGAATGTGAGAAAGGATATATATAATAATTGGACCTTAAGAAATTTCCTTAAAGATACTAAAGAAAATTTTCTGAAAGAGTTTGATAATTGTAATTATTCATACCCCTAGAAAGGTTAACAAATGTGCAAATCATCTTGCCAATTTGGGGGCTAAAGGTAGTAATTTTAAAGTGTGTGAGAGTGGAGATGATATCAAAAATGTTATTAATCTCATTAATAACATTAATTAATAATGTGTCAATGGTTCCTTTCCCTCATTGGGATGTCATCCTTGTTCTTATGGTTAGTAGGACCCTTTGCATGTGTAGGATATATGGTAGGATTTGTATTAATTTTTCTCTTACGATTCATTTTGGCCATTGTTTCTTCCATTTTAAATCTCAGTCGACTAAAACCATGGGAGGTGGTCATTTGAGAACTGATCCCATGAGATATGGTTCCTTGAAGGAAAAACCCTCCTTGTGGCACATTCTAAAAATTGGGGGTTTAGGAATTTCATCTCAACAATAATGGGGTTTGATCCTTATCTTGTGTTGGAGTTTGGTTGGGCATGGAACAATGAAAATATGGTGATCCAAAACATGTAAATTTAGGTTTCAGAGGATTTAATAGTAGTGGCGATTGGAATGGATACAGAGGGATTAAATATAGTCAAAGACCACACAGACGCAAACATGAAATTGTGACTTTCTTCTACGGTAAAAATGGTTTACTCGCTAGTAGACAATATAGAAATTGTGAATTTCTTATGAGGTACATTACTTTTTAAGAAAATTATAGAAATATATTCACTCACCATCTTACTATGGTTTAAATGTTTAGGCATAAGATTGTTATGGGCCTTCCCTTTTTCTTGTTTATATCACTCTCTACGTCGGTGAATGATTTTCATCAGGAAATATTACCCTGATACACCATGGTATAAATATTTTTCTTTTTAAGAATGGTAAATTGTTGGAGGAAAAGAAATTAGATCCCAAATATGGGGATTCAAATGACAATTGTACTCTTGTTGACCATATGTACAAACCGAGGAGAAAGAAGAGTATGCCATCTCATAGGAAGTGCAATCTTGGTATTGTGGTTATAGGTTCTCGATTGATACAAAATTGGATTCATCTAAAGGGAAAGAGATATCGGAGCTCGGTTGGAATGTGTATTTCTATAAAATTTCTCTCAAAATGAGTTAGGTGGAAAGGGATATGGTGGCCTTAGGTGAAGTTGGAATGAATATGGGAAATAGTGTCTTGCATTGCATTGACGCCTCTAAGAAAATGTACATCAGCCAACAATCTATCGGGGTGGATATGGTAGAGATCAAAATTTTTGTTTTGGAGTTGTAGGAGAATGAGGTCAAGCTGGAGTAGGGACAAAAATTTTGCAGCTATAATCTATTGACGATTATCCTTATAGATGAATCGTTAGAGTCATTAGATACCCTAGGCTAGTGGGATGTGCGTCCTAAGGTAACCTCCAAATTTTAAAGAAGTTGGATCTTCTTTTGGGGTGAGATGAGGGTCAAATAATGATCAAACCTAGAAAAAAACTAATAGAAGTGATGTGCGGAAAAAGGGGAGAATTCAATCAAGAATCCAACTGCTTGAAATGGGGAAAAGGTGAGAAATGAAAAGGGTGGACGAAATGTACCATAGGACAGAGATAGATTCACACAAAAGACCACTTCAAACCGATTAAGCACAAATTCTAAAACCCATCCCATCAAGATTTTGGCCTCATCAAAGCCAAAGGAGAAGACAATACCATTTATGCTTACTTCAAAGCATGAGGATAATCTTCAAAGCCCCAAGGATTAGCCACAACATCCCTAACAAATTGATAAACATCTTAAGGAGGTATTCATTTTTTTGTTGATACCATGGGTAGAAGAGTGGGAGGTAATTTTTCACTCTTATCACATGCCATATCTATTTCTAAATTAATCACATGGCCGCGCTTTATAAGGAAGGGAAGCTATTTCTCTCTTCCTGTTTCAGGTTTTTTTTATTTTTCTATCTGGTTAGTGTAGGAGTAGGAGTAGATTTTTTTCAGCAGAAAAAGTGTTTTTGCACACTCTACATGTCTTACTTAAGGCATGTATGATTTAATCTTTGTATGTAGCTCTTGTTTATGTTGCTCCAATGGCACAATACACCTAGCCCCTCAAAATATTTAGCAAGGAAATCCTCAGTTGCCTATGATAGTTTCAAAATTCAAAACAAATGTAGAGCAACTAAAATCATCTAAGGAGGCAATGTTGTCAATTCTCTCCGAGAAAAAATCATGACAAAGCCTCTATACCTCTACCACAGATCGAGATAGCATCCCAAAATAGAATCTGATCCATCCTTGATCTCGAAGGTCATGATACAATAATGGGTGGAACTCCATGTTAAAAATAATTTTCTAATCTCATAAAAAAATTAGAGTCTCCTTATGAGAGTTAAAAGGCGTATTTAGGATCATCTTACAAATTTACTGAAGCAAGTAGTGGAATTTCGAAACTCCAGTACCAAGTTCGAGATCAACTCATAATACTGTAATCCATACCTAAATGAATAGATGTAGATAGTGGGTTCATCCCAAGCAAGCAGGATAATGGCCCCCATGAGTTGTCAAAACTGTTATCAAATTTCCTCCACCGCCCACTGAAATTAGATAACAAGAAAATTATTGCTGATTAAATCAAGATAGTTCTGAGAATCTTGGAGAAAATGTTAAAAGAGTCAAGCCTTCAGAAATATAAGAGAAGACTTAGCCAAATCATGGTGAAAAAGTGGATCTCAGAAACTCAAGAAAGTAGAATATCGTGGAAGGTGTCACGTATCGACCCAACGCAGCTTTCAAAAACATAAAGGAGGAATAAAATCCCAAAACCCCACAAGACTTCCACATGGAGTCAATAATAAGGGTTCCGCCAAGGAAAGGCTCCTTGTATTAATATACAATGAGTCCCATTATAAACTTGAGGAAATTAGAAGAGTGCAGAAAGTGCCATGTGTCGGCTGACGTAATTTCGAGAAGAGGCGATGAAAACGAAGACCCTAGAGATGCACTTGGCCTCTACAAAATATTGGCATGAATGGGCCCTAAACCCGAAGCAGGTTGCAAAGAATGGCGACAAGTTAATGCCACGTACGGGAAGTAATGGAACTCATCTAGAACTTTTAAATGTTCACGATCTCTCAAAAGTGGAGGGCAAAGAAGTTATTAACTTGTCACTTCAGTGGAAGAGTTAATGCATAGTTCCGTGTAAAGGAAGCTAACCCGCAGAAACTCAAAAGGTTCACCTGCACTCGGAGGCCATTTCTAAACAAAATAACACAAAAATAGGTGCCATCAAAACCATGACCAGAACCCAATGCATGGCAATTGAGAAATTTAGATATGTAATAAAGATCGAGGGTGCATTCCTTAAAAGGTGAGCCCACTTCAAGGAGGCAATTGCAAAGTAGTTGAGAATGTGATAAATGAGTATGGCTCTCATTCCTTAAATGACAGATCATGGGGCAGTGTAAGAAATATTTGGCCAATCTATTTATGTCACTTCATCTCATTTATTACAAGGGGTAGGTGATTGAAAATCCTAGTTCTAGAATTTATCTCTTCTCTTCTTCTCATTCTATATATTGTAATTTGTGGGGTTCATAAAAGATATATCTCTGGAGAGTTAGTCATGTTTCTTCTCTGCTCCTATTTCTTCCCTACTAGGGGGATGAGCTGGGAGCCCAAGCCTTCTTCCTAAAGCTTTGTAATGGCATTTTTTTACCTCTTACCTATTGATTGTTATATTGTGCACAATTTTGGAGCAATATAATATGTCCTGTGATGCATTTTGTCCATCCTTTGCATGTTTTTATCATCTCTAATAGCCTTTATTTTGTTGTTGGTATACTGTGTATATTTCTAATGTTCACTACAAGTTTTAGAATCTATGCTTAATGGGTTTGAAGTGGTGTTCTATGTGAATCTATCTCGACTTGTGGTGCATTTCATCCACCCTTTTCATTGCTCACCTTTTCCCCATTTCAGGTAGTTGGATTCTTGATTAACTTCTCCCCTTTTTTTCGACGCATCGCTTCTGTTAGTTTTGTGCTAGGTTTGATTTTTCTTTGACCCTCATCTCACCCCATAGAGAAGAGCTAGCTTCTTTAAAATATGGAGGTTACCTTAGGGTGCACGTCCCACTAACCTAAGGTATCCAACGACTCTGATGGTTCATTTGCAAGGATAATCATCAACATAATCTCCATCTCAGTAGTTGTGATGAGGAATAATAGGTTTAAAATGAAATCCCTATCACGAGGAGAAGGATGATCAAATGAAAGGACATGAAGAGCATCAACCGAAGGAGTACAAACATTTGAAGACTAACTAGTCCCTTGGCTCTTAGAGATTTTGTTTGATTGTTTGTGGATTGTATCATTTGAGATGTTTTCCCCTCCATGTTTTGTGATTTTTCCTCACATTGATCTGTTGGTGTAGTTTGGGATAAGTTATTTTATCCCTTTTTGTCCTGTTTATTTTTTGTTCCTTATTGGTGATGCTCACGATGCATTCTATTGTAAGGTTTCGGGTGCCTTAATCCTTGTATAAAGTAGTCAATCATTATGTTCACATATATTTAATAAACCATATTAATAATAAGTTTGTTAATGACATTTTAAATTAAACAAAACAAAGTGTGGAAATTTCATTCCTCGGTGTTGGGAGATGTGTTAGTTGTGCGATTGTTTTAAAAAAATTCTATACTTTTTTTGCATTAGGTTCTTTATATTGCTAAGAATAACCACTTTCAATTTTTTCTAGAAAGTAGAATGTACCAATACTTAATGTATAAAATATGCACATACGGTATCTTTGACATCCAAAGACAATGACTAAAAATAGAATGCCCCTATGTAATGATTTTGAATGCATAAAATATGTATATATTGTAAATACTCAATTTAAATGTTGCACATAATGTAAATACCCACGTTAAAATTTAGATAGAAGATAAAACAAAAAAATTAAATTATGCATCAAATAAATAATTCTTTGGAAAAACATAGAGCAATCTAGAATCATATTATGCTTGAAAATATTGCGTAGCAATATAGGTGGTATTTTGAAATACATAATATGCTATATTTTTCAGGTGCAATAAAAAAAACCACCATGCTTTTACAAGTTGAACATGCCTACATAAAGATAAAAGTTTTCTATTAAATGGAATAGACAAAATAAATCAATTAAAAGATTTATCACAATCACAATTAACTAATATTAGTATTATTTTTCTTGTCTTTAACACAATATAATCCATATGAAAACAATTATTGTTAAAAAATTTGATATAAACATAGAAAAAATTGTATTTTATAAAATGTAACTTACAAATCTAATTTCTATTGTAAACGGGGATAAAGAAAATATTTAAGCTTTTGACTAGCAAAAAAAATAGTAAAAATGTATAAGGAGTGGGATGGGATTTACTTTAGAAATATTTATAAGGTGATTTGTTAAATAAAGTTTATTATTATTTTAATAGATAATTTACTAGTTTGGATGTGCCACTTGTCTAGGCATGCAAATACGTCTTCCATTTTGGATAAACATTAAATGCAGTGAATATTTTATTAACATTTATTTATTTCTAAAATTCATATCTTATTTAAAGATTGGACAAATGTATTTCTTAGAATTTTAAATTTTCTTAAATAGAATGAATCAATATTGCAACAAGGCCTCCTATTTTTCAAATCAATACTAACTAGAAAATAAAGAAAAATATTAATAAGCTTTTGTAGATTAAAAATTTATTTAAATAAAATATAAACATAAAAAATTTGAAAAGTTAAAGATTTTTTTTTTTATTGGTGGATTGAGGTGAAATTATTTGTTAAATGAAAGGTATAAAATTCTGTAGGAGGTAAGAGCTAATAAAGTAAGATGTTTTGAGCTTAACACCTACTAAGGTAACCTAATACTTCCACAATATAATATTTTCAGATTATGGATCACTAACATTTAACAAGTCAAAGAATAATATTTTTAGCTTAGCGTCTCTTTAGCTTATGTGAAACCATAGTACTTGGATATTATCGACCGATAGGATTTAACAAAATAAAGTAAGATATTTTCATCATAGAGTTTACTACTAGGCTATGCCACAACAACATATTTTGATGTACAACTACTATGTCCATTTTTTTGTAAAAGGGTGAATATGGGGGTTTTGAAAGGACCCGCATACTTTTACAAAAAGGCCATTAAGGCAGAATATGACATTGAAGTATAGAAGAGAGAAATCCCATACGCAACAAAAGAAAATAAGCCACATAGGAATGACACGAACAAAGAAAAATTACATTTTGTCAATAGTTTTGATAATAGCTTCCACTTCCACGTAGTAGTAGTAGTGCTTACATTAAATATAATAAGAAACATCTTAGATTTTCCTTGTTCCTTGAAATCTCCTTTCAAAAATATGTATTCGTTGTTTTGTTCTCCCAAATATGTGTGGTTCTCCTACTCTTGCATTACCATATTTTTTCACAAATAGCTCATTGTAATCCAACACCAACACATTGAATGAAAACTCATTCTTAACATGAATATCTTGTAAAATATTGTCATTGAGAATGTCAATGACGTCATAGCCATTGAGTTTTATTGAGTATGTGCAGTAGAGGACTATTTGTGGAAAAACATAAGGCCAACAAAATAATATCAACTTTATCAAATACATTTGTTCATCGGTTCATGTGCACCACCATGACCATAAATTGATTATGATATTCAATTTTTAGTGCGCAAATTGAGCCACCATCCATACCACAAGGATTCTTTTCATAACACAACACAACAAGTTATTGGCGATGTTATGGGTTTGCAAAAATTCTGCAGATTTTCCTCTCATGTTATTATGGATTAATATGCATCGTTTATCTATCAAGATGTGCTCCATTCCGTCGTCTTTCACTTCTCTAAAATATGTTTACTATATTACGAAATTAATTATTTGATAAAAAAACTACCTTTTACAAAATATTGAATAACAACATTGCTTCCATTTAATTATCTACAAAATCGCTACATGGATATAAGCCCTAATCAGCTATGAAAAATTTAACATTAACAAAATTTCGTAATTTTTGAGGGGCTAAAGATGAGAATGCATACCAGTTTTTGGCATGGAGAGGAAATAAAAAAGTTGCAATATTTTAAGCATAGAATTTTAAAGCTTTTCCTAGTGAGATTTTTCTATTGATGAATAAAGTGTCTCTCTTATGCATTGACAAAGAGAATGGAAAGGAAAATGTTAAAAATATAAGCTCAAAAATTGTCTATTTATAGTGATATGTAACTGACAAATCCAATCGCCAATTTCATTGGCACGTGAATTTAAGAGGGCACACATGATTTTACATTTCTTTACATTAAATGACTAATTAATGGTTGATAACAGTTACATGCTCCAAAAGGCACACATATTTCGAATGGCTCATGTACTTTAAAATGAAAATTTTTACATAGTTCAATTTAATGGCTAATTAATTTTGAGGTAACCGCAACATTAATTAGCATTTTTCCTTACAAAATGGTTATCATTAATACTCCATTTGGTATTATAAATAATTAATGTAAGAATTTAATATTATAATTTTGATAGTGTAAATAAAAATCTCTTATATAATTAGGGTAAAATAAATCCCTTAATTCTTGTTCTTGCACTTCGACATGTGACTCTTGACACCCGTTTAGACATTTTTGTTGATTATAGCCGTAAAATACTTGCAAATATTTGTAATAAATGTCACACATGACTTGCATATTTAATATTTTACCATCAATTTTTTAATATAGATTTATATATAAATTATAAAAATTTACATCAATATATATTAAAAATAATGAAATTTATACATAGTAATTGGTATAAATGAACACCGCTTTGTATTTTTGAAGGAAGTGTTGAAAAATTAATGTTACCCAATAATTGTTTGACAAGTGGTTTATCACACTTATCAGACAAATCAAGACTCACACTTAGAAGTGCGAGTCAAGACTTGCACTTAGAAGTGTGAGTCGAGACTCACACTTAAAAGTGTGAGTCAAGAAAAGTGTGACTTGAGACTCGTGCTGTAGACGTGTGACCAATCACACTTATACACTACTTACAAAGATAATAAATGATAATCACCAATATTTTTAAACTATGCTTAATATATATGAATAATTTTTTTATATAAATGTATATAAAACTTGAAGGTCACCTTTTAAACATGCTATTCACACGTGCTAGTTCTAAAGAATATTTGAGTATGTTACGTCTAAAATCACTAAAATAATCTAAACAAATATCAAATTTAACACCATTCAAGGATGTTAAGTTCTAAAATAGATGACATCTATCTTAGAGTATAATTTAGATAGGATTTTCAACATATATTTTAATTGATTTGAATAATGTATGCATAAATATTTGTATATGTATGATGATATTATGGTTTATATGTCGCATAAATGACAACAATCACTTACGCACTATTTTGAATGCTACCCAAATTCTATGTTTGTTCAAGATTTAGATTCAAGGAGGTTTTAGAGATATTCATATGAGATGTTTATTTTTATTTTTTCATTGTGATTTTAACCATTTGATTTAACCTTGAAATTGTTATTGATGTTTCTAATTTTCAAATTATCTATACTAGGTTTAAGATTTACATGGCCACACTACTAACTTTCTCTTTTTATGTGTGGATATAGTTTAAAATTAACTTTGTATACGAAGGAGGAGCATATGTGGATTTACCCTCTAATGGTGTGTGATAGTTGCAAAGGGAATAATATATCCATCCGAAATACACTCCATCAGTAGATAGAAATGAAGTCTAGCTTATTTGCTAACACAATAAGTATTGTATTCAATGGCAGAGTGAGACTTCCATACACAATTAATGGTTGTGAAACCTTGGAAGAAGGTGGAAACAAGGGTAATTGAATTGATTTCATGGGATTCAAGAGCACCCATTATGGATACAAACAATCTTAGATGAATGGTGAGAGGAGGGAAGTAAAATGAAATACATGAAAACAAAAAGAGCACTAATTGAAAATACATGAAAAAAGAAACAACTTTCAAGAAGTGTCGCAACTATTACATTGATATCCATAATGGTGGAAAGAAATTCTGATATATTGACACACATGTATATTTAAGTGGGACATTTGTCCAATGTTTCAATCACCAAGGAAAAATTATTTATCAAATGTGACAAGTACACAACGTTTAAGAATAATTATTTGTGACACATATTCTATTATTAATTGTAATAATAAATCTATTAAATTGTTAAAAATGTCGTTCAAGAGAAGTTTTATAATGTTGTTTATAAATTAGTTACAATTAGTTTCAATGTTTGAAGTATATGTATGTATTGAAGTGGTAAATTGTAATTCACAATATTAATAAAATTAAGTTGTAATAAAATTATCAATCGCTTGGCTTATGTAAGTCAGCATTGTGAGGCTTATGTGGGGGAATCAAATAATAACAAAATATAAATCCTAAAATAGTAAAACTAAAATCCAAAAATTAGGATTTAGAAATTAGATTCCATTAGTGGTGAAATTGGAATCCATTAATTACATTAGTGGAATCCAATAATATTGAAATTGGAGTCTAATAAAAGGGAAATGGAATCCAATAATACCAAATCGGAATCCAATAATAGCGAAATTGGAACTCAAATAAGTCCAATAATGACAATATTGGAATCCAATATTGCTACTAATGGAATCCAATAATAGTAATAATGGAATCCAAAAATATTTAAAAATGGAATCCAATATATGCAAAAATGGAGATGGATTTTTCCAATACTTTTAATATCGGAGTTCGATTCACTAGAATATGTCTAGATTTAGTGAAATAAGTGTTTAAGTATAATCCAATGATTTTCTACATAAAAATACCATATCCCTAAAAAATTTATGGGTAGGATCTTCACTCATGGAAATTATCTTAGAATAAAGGGAGGGTGATAAGAGTAGATATGTACCTTCTAACTTTAAATATAGAAAATATTTCCACAAATAACCCATGTTCCATACTAAATAGATACTTGGGAAAAATCATAGGATAAAATAATAGAGAAATGTACTCTTCCTAAAAACCTTATATAATCAATTTTCTACCATATAAATTCCTCAAAAACATGGCGTGATGATATATTATAATCAATTTAAAAGGAATTCCTTTAAAGGAAAAAAGAACAAATGTATGTTAGGAAATGTATGTAGATACCTTTTAAAATTGTTAGGTATTTGAAACTCAAAATATTTATCCTATGGTGATGTAAAATGTCATTGCAAGTATCAATGGTCATTTTTGGAGTAATCTTAAGAGGATGTTGTTGTTAATTCATTTTAAAACATGACTATCTTGAGACTTCACATTTTTAGGTGAAGGATAAACTTCCTCGTCCATCCTCACTCTTTTTTCATTGGTTATGGTTTTTCTTCACTCCTTCACTATGAAAGTCTTCTTTTTATGTTTTTGCATGGCATATGATAAGCTCTAGAGATATCAAATCATTGACATGTTATCAACCTCTCTTGTTTCTTCAGGTGTAATAGATCTAAAAATAGTTTATATGATATAACAATAATTCATTTGTGACAAATTATAGATGAAAATAATGTGTTTAGAATAATGAAATTTAAGCCCATTAATAAATGTGGGTTTATTAATCAATTTGGTACATGTAAATAAGATAATCATAATATTAATAAAATACCATTACGGTGAATCAAATATGGGGAAGAAAAATTAAATGTAAAAAAAGGAGAATTAGAGAATAATGTGCATTAATTTTTTATGTCTTTTTTGTTGGATTTTGGATTGGGCATGCTAGTTGGTGGCCTACTTTAGAGGTGGGGAAATTTTTTTTCATTCTTGCATAATGTTTGGTGAATGGTGGGTTTGTGCATGTTGTTTTATATAGAGAATGACATAAGTTATGTCTTGGGGTGTTATACTAATAATTATCCTATATTATGGATTTCATGAAATCTTGTAAGGATCTTGGGATGGGATCAAGGATCATTTGATTGAAAATTATGTTGCCTCTTCATACCTCCTCCTAAACATGTACCACTACATGATCCTTCCAAGTATCCACAATCTAAGGAAGTAAAGGACCCATAGAAAATGGTATTCTAGAATATAGTTTCAACTCTTATATTATTTAGATCTTAAACTCACCGACCGTGTTGGAAATAATCTAGTCTATGGCATAAGTGGATTGAAAATATTGATATATAAGTGCATGTAACAACGTCGATACATATAATTATTAAATATATAAAATAAGGTCTATTAAATTCAAAGATAAATCCCCAAGAATATATTTTATTAACTCACCCTCTCGCAAAGTAAAAATTTATCCTCGACATTAATTTAAAAATATTAAAGGAAATACCAATTCTACAAATGGATTTGTACTACCATTCCCTTTAAAGGGATGATGCTCATTCTTAAAAGGGATGTACAAACTATAATCTATGGAAAAATTATGCAAATCTAAATTCACTTACAACCCTTCCAAAAGTTAGATTAATCACCAAACGTAAAACATTTCCTTTGAGGCTTTGAACTAGTTCTTTTCTTAAGGCTAAAGACCCCTTAATCATACAAATTTTGGGTTTATAACCTTATTTTACTTACAAATTTAGTATACCATGTCATAAAACATTATATTAAGCCACAAAACAACCAAAGTGATTCAAATCAATCAAAAAGTTCAAATGTCTTACCTTCTTAAAAATTTCCTTGTTAAGCTTCTTAAAGATTTACCGTGTGAAATCATGGTTAAAGAAATCTAGGCATACCCATAAAAAAATAATCACACTTCCAAGTACCCATTATCCTCCTTGAGGTGTGTACAAAATTTCACCCTTCAACTCTTTTCCCAAGCACCTCTTCCAACCTCACTTCTCTTTCACTATCTAGGCTCCTTAGAGCCCTAGTTCTTGATTTTTCCTGCCATAAGTTCTGATTTAGGAACTTTATGAGAAAACTAAAATCAATTTATCATAAAATTTTGGTGTTTTCATCTATGTTTAAAATTTCATGGGATCTTTCCTCACAAAATTCTCCCCAAGTCACTATTTTCAGTCTCTAATTAGGTCTCCAAACCGTACATGACTCTTAAGAGTAGATTGTCATCAATAACAAAGAATTGAGACCTCATCTTGCAATAATTATTCTTGAATATGTATAAGATTCATGTGTATATGTTTTATACAAGTTTTTGAACTCTACATGCACGTGCAAGGTCTTAAAATGTACTAAATTCTACAACCTTATGAGAGTTTCTTAATAAACCGAGAGATGATCTATTGTTATAAAAACACCTATAAACACTTCAAAACCCTAATATCTCTCCCCAAGGTGTGCATCAACATTCTTGAGCCTAACATTTTGACATTGAAACACTTCCATTCAATCATTCATGAAACTTAAGTGATCTCCACCTAAACTATCATGAGAAAATACAACATTCTGGATTTGAAACTTGTCTAAGCACTTTCAATACAAAATATTGTAAACTCTTATCTTCCAAGGTTGTTATAGATTATTTCAATCTTTTCCAAGTAGTAGATAACTTAATTACACTCAATTTTCAGTCCTTTGAACAAAATCCTCCCATCAACCTGGCCATTTTGACTTGATAGTTATAATTACACAAACTATTATAGAGATTTATACACAATTATATTACTAAACCCTAACTTACAGAGTTCATACATGTGTACTGTAGCCTATACACTTCATGTAAACTCATCTCAAGCTTAAACTCGTACTTCTAAGACCAAGTTTACTCCTCAAATAATCAAACTTGTTTGGATCAAACAAAATACATAGTTAGTCTCTAGCTTTCTTCGATTGTCACAACCAATATATTATTTAAAAATGTGAAATAAACCATTTAATGAAATAAAAAAGGAAATGTCCTCAAATCTAACATGCATGTACTTTTACAAATAAATATATCAAGTAAAATGATCATCAATGTTCATACACACAATCCTTGGATCTATCACACCTTGTTTAAAAATAAAAATTCCACACAAAACTTATTCAATCCTTTTTGGATTTTCTCCTTTGATTATCATTCGAATGGAATGATGAAAATTAGTTACCTTTTACATTTTATAACCTCTCAATAAAGTTCCAACTGAATAAAAGCACTTAGACATCTTGGTCACATAAGTAACTTTTGACTCGTCCCTAGGAGTCTTAACTAACATTCTAAGTTCTTAACTTCTAAATTTACATTATGACTTCTATTACTATATAGGTCGTTTTATATGCTTGAAATTACATGAATGATCCATAGAACGTGCAAAAAACATCCAAAATCAAGTGAAAAGGTCTTTAAATTTTAAATTTGTAGTTTTGGAGAGAAATTGCACAATTTGAATTTGTGAAGGACTAGATATAACCAAATAGCTCTAGATGACTCTTAGTGAATTATTGAAACAACCAATAGACAAAAAAGAAAAAAATTGGAGACATGATTGGAATGATGCTCCTACATCATATTCCCAAGGTAAAGAGAAAATCTCCCCATAACTTATGTTTTACAAGCTTGTATTCTTCATCTTCCTTTGCTTCCAACTGATGATGATTTTCTTGAGGTGGATATTGAATGGATACCATGCCTTCATTATCTCCTTCATTTTCTTGACAAGCTTCTTTTTCCTTTCTTTGATCATATCCTTGAGTAGGATGATGGTTCTAGGACTAGTTTTTAGTTCTTCACCTTGTGTCTCAAAGTACATGTACCTAATCCAAGTTCACATGTGATGCATCTTCACCATTTATGACTATTAAATTGTACTTTTCATCTTTTTTTTGTCTTGATTCATATCATCCTCAAAATTGCAAAATATTAACTTTTTTTGGTAATGGTCACTACCTCTTGATTGTTCTAACTCCATATTAGGTACTAAACTTATACACACCTCATTTAAGGAAAGATTATATTGAAAACATTGAGTTTTATCCACCTCCTTGTCCACCACTTACATTTCATGCTTGCTTTCCTTTTTATTTTGCATTTTCTTATCTTCTTGATCTATTTTTCTCTATATTCCTTGATTGTTTTCTTCTCTCTCTAGTTCTGAATGCTTCATGGCTATGTCATACTCGATTTTTTCCTTTCATTTCTTATCTTCTTCATAAATCTTATAAAATAATTCACATATTCATTAATCTTACTTGTACCTACACATTCAAAACTCAAGACACTATTATATTTAAAATATGAGGCTTGAATGCCTCTTCCATCTTCTTCATGACCTGCTCCTTTCCTTCATTCATAGCTTGTCCATATACATTTTCCACTCGTATTTTCTCTCTCTCACTTTTCTCATCACCTTCATCAACTACATCTGCTGACTCATCATCCAAAATAAAATTTTTGGTCTACAAGCACTTCATCATGTGTTATTCATTCTTCTTTTCATATCTCTCTTAGTTCACTCGGTCAACCTTCTCTCTCTTAACCTCCTCTTGTCTTAAGGTCACAATCTCTTCACAATCCCAATTATATTCCTCTACTACTGCTGTATATCCCCCCCTCTCTCTCTCTCTTTCATCTCTTCCTTAAGTTTCTCTTCACCTTCCTTCTTGAGTGCCTTCTTGTGCACCATACCATATTTTTCATTATAAATTTGTAGAAACATGTTCAAGGAATCTTCAAATACCTCTTCATCTCCTTGTTCACTTTCTCTATGCATCGACATGTCATTTCCTCCTTATCCTCTTTGCTTTCAAACTTACTTGGTTTTGTACAAAACTAAAATTATTCTCTTACCTTTATGCCTACACCATCATCATCAAAATCCACTATTAAATCAGAAATATAAGCATTAAAATCCCTTAGAAGTGTCTCTTTACAAGCTTCGTTAGTTCAAATCAATAATTTCTTAGCTGACATCATCATAACTAATCCTATTTGTGTTTATTGTTCACCTATAATGGGAAAAAGAGTATTCTTTTCTCCATTTTTCACAATAGTGTATGCATTATTCTTACCGTCATGTATTGTTTTCCTATTATACTGCCATGGTATGTCCAAAAACACATGAAACACATCCATAGGTACCAAATCACACAAGACTTTGTCTTTATATCTCCCAATCTGAAATTCAACTTGGCATTGTTCCCTAACTAAGACATGATGACATTTTTACATCCAAGACACTTGATATGGATTAGGGTACATTGTTATTTCTAAACTCAACTTCTCTACCATCTCAAAAGAAACTAAATTCTCAGTTCTCCCACTAGATATGATCATTTTACAAAAAAATTCTTTTTTAACACCCATTCCTTAACAAATATATTCTTTGAGTTACATCATGCATTACCTTACTTGGTTTCAATAGAAATATTATGAGTAAAAATACTTACCTTCATCTTGAAAAATATAATCAACATCTGGTTTCACCTTTTTCATCCTTGCTTCCATCACATGGCACTCATATGCTATGTCTCCTATTTTTTTACACTTGTAACATTTTCCTACAAACTCTACTCTGTTGTTTGTTGCATTTGTGTTCAAGAGACTCATATCTTCTCTCATTATTATTTGTGCTTCCTCTATATCTGTCAACCTTCTCATCAAAATCTCCATCATCCTATCCATATTCTCTTCCAAAGATGGCCTTATCTCTTCTCTAACCTATACCATCTTATCTTCTCTTTCCTCTTCTATATTATATCACTCTTTTCTCAAATTATTCAATCTATTTTCCTACTATGATACCAAATTATGTAGATATATATTCACATATAAACCTTCCATGAATTTAGATTAATCACCAAACTGAAAAATAGTTACTTTTTGCTTCCAACTAGTTCTTTTCTCAAGTTTAAAGACTCTTTAATCATACAAATTTTGGGTTTATATCCTTAATTTACTTACCCATTAATTAGAAAATGTCAAAAATATTAGATTAAGCCAAAACAAGCATCAAATTTATTCAAATCAATTAAATATTTTAGATGTCTTACCTTCTTGCAAAATTGCTTTACCAAACTTTTTAAGGAATTTCCTCTCGGTGTTATCATGGTTAGAGAATTCTAGAACATCCAAAATAAAATAATCATAATTAATATCCTTTTTTACTTACACATTAATTATAAAATGTCACAAAACCTTATATTAAGCCACAAAACCATCAAATTGATTCAAATCAATCAAAATTTTAGATGTCTTACCTTCTTGCAAAAATGCCTTGCCAAACTTCTTAAGGATTTTCCTCTCGGTAAGTTCATGGGTAGAGAAATCTAGGTATATCTAGAACAAATTAATAACACTTTAAATCACTTATTTTCCTCCTTGAGGTGTGTGAAAAATTTAACACTTCAACTCTTTGTCTAAGTGCCTCTTCCAACCTCACTCCTTCTTCACTTATCTAGGCTCACCGTAACCTTAGATCTTGAATTTCACTTCCCTAAATTTTGATTTGGGAACTTTATCAGAAAAATAAAAATCAATTTAGGATACCCATTTTGGGTTTTCATTTTTGTGTGAAATTTCATAGGATCTTACTTCAAAACATTTTCCCCAAATCATTGTTTTCAATCTCCAATTAGGTCTCCAAACTATACATGGCTCTTGAGAGTAGAATGTCATCGAAAAAAATAATTGAGACCTCAAATTACAATAATTATTCTTGAATATGTTTAATATTACTGTGTATATATTTTTATAGTTTTTAAACTCTTCATGCATGTGCAAGGCCTTGAAATGTAATAATTTCTCAAACCCTATGAGGGTTTCTTAATGAACTTGAAAGAGTATATATTGTTATAAAACATCTATAAAAATTTTGAACCCTAATATATTTCCCTAAGATCTCGCATCAACATTATTAAGCCTAACATACTAACAAAGTGAAATTATTCCATTCAATCATTCATGAAACTTAAGTGATCTCAACTTAAAATGTCACGAGAAAATAGATCATTTGGGGTTTGAAACTTGTCTATGAACTATCAATAAAAAACTTGTAAAATATTATCCTCCAAGGTTCATATAGATTATTTCAATCCTTTCCAATTATTAGATAACTTACTCACACATAAATTTTATTCCTTTCAAAAAATCTTCCCATCAACCTATCCGTTTTGACTTGACAATTATAAGTACATAGACTCGCTATAGAGATTTATACACAATTATTACTAAACCCTAACTTGTAGAGGTAACACAGGTATAATGCAACCTATTCAATCCATGAAAAATCATCTAAATATTAAACTCCCACTTCTATGACCAAGTTTACTCCTCAAAGCATAGAACTTGTTTGAATCAAATAAAATACATAGCTAATCACATGACTTCGTGGATCACAACCAATAGATTCTCTCAAAAATGTGAAATACACCCTTTAAAGAAAAAAATAATAGAAATTTCCTCAAATCTAACATGCATGTATTTTTAAAAAGAAACACATCAAGAAAAATGATCATCGGTGTGCATACACACAATCCTGGATCTGTCACACCTTGTTTCCAAAAAAAGAAATACCACACAAAAATTATCAATCTTTCTTAGTGCTTCTCCTTTGATTCTTATTCGAATGGAATGATCAAAATTATTTACACTTTACATTTTATAACCTCTCAATCAAGTTCCAATCAAACGTAAGAACTTAAACCTCTTGGTCACATGAGTAACTTTTGACTCATCACTGAGATTCTTAACTAATATTCTAACTCCTTAACTTCTAAATCCACATTATGCATTATATACCTCTATAGGTCCTTTTATATCCTTGAAATTATATGAATGATCCATAGAACACAAAAAAAACTCCAAAATCAAGCCAAAATGTCTTCAAAATTTGAATTTGTGAAAGACTAGATACAACCTAATACCTCTAGATGACTCCTAGCGACCTCTTGAGCTTACCAACACATTGATAAGAAAAAATTTGGATAATATAAGCCATATTTACATTATTGGAGTGATTCTCCTGCATAGAAAAAACCATGATCAATTTTGTCCATAAGGATATACATGGGATCCCATATTTTTTATCTATATGGCATGGCCAAACACAAAAGGAATTAGTGATAATTCTTGATTTATGAAGCCTATTCAATTGTAGATACTTGATAAATTTTGTAATGCAAGATTCCATACGAACTAAGAGGTAGTATGTGAATTCATGGTGGTTGAGAGACTTATTGAAATTGACAGAAATTCATTAGATATAAGTGTAGAAAAATATCTAAGCCCAACCTTCTAGTGGTGACTATAAATGGGTCCTAGCTATTGGATTCATTTGTGATGCACATGTACAACCCCCTATACAAAATAAGGTGAAAACCACTTATTTGGTTGTGATATTCTTGGTGAGATTAAAATTGGTAGTGATGTGGCCCTACGGTGGATATATAAACACCATTGCATGTGGAATTTTGGGTAGAATCAAGTAAAAACGCTTATACATACTTAATCCTAATTTCTTTGTACATTATTTCTTTCCAATTATCAATTATAATGTTTTAATTGAAATGAAAAAATACTACTTTACACATTCCATGTGCATTTTTAAAAATAAAATATTACATCTTAATTTTTATTTTAGATGGGAATGTTGGCAAGCGAGCTATGGGAGGATCTACCTCATTTATAAATGAAGTAATTTTAATCTCCTATCAATACCTTTGTCTAGTCTTTTCACTTATATCTACCATGGGTGAAGGCTATTCTTTGGATGAATTTACTATGATCACCATAATAGCTTATAAGTATCACAAGTTTGGACTAAGACTACTATGCTTTGAAATTTATACATATCTAAATATAACTTTCCCATAATGTTAATTTAGAAAAATCATGAGTGTTGTAGCTTTGATCCTATTATTAGATTTTAGGTAATTTGGGAATGTTGTGTAGTTTATTATTTTGTTTACTAAGTAGCATAGTTTATTTGGAACTGAATGACAAAGTTAAATGGGGTTTTTCTTGATCCAAATTTTATTTATGAGTGATATTGCAACACTATAATATTATTAAACAAATGAAATAGATAAGATGAAGGTTATTATATGCATCATTAACTTATGAATTATCTGTATTGGATTGAATATCTACTTACACTTATTTTAAAGTGGAGTAGTTTCATATTTAAATAGGGGATCTTGAAATGGAATTCAACAAGACCATAAAGTATTCTTGAGAAATGGTATCCTTTTTCTTAAGGCATGCATTTTCTTGTGTGGTATTCATTCTTATGATGTTTTACTAAGGATTTAAACAATAAGAGGATGTATAAGTTCATGAATATGCATTTGAAACTTTTATGCCTTAAAATTACCTTAGATCCTTAGATTTCATATCATTATATATTCACCATACTAATCCATTAAAGAGTTTACTGATGATATTGAGGTAATTTATTTCATCATATTTTTATGTTTCCTTTTATCCTTATGATCCAATGATTTATGGGAGCTATTATCTTTGTTGTATTATCAAATACCTTCCTATTGAAAATATCATTCAATGGAGAGGTCGAGCTTATGCAATATTTCCACATAAGTTATAATAGGTATTTTAATATACTAATATATTTCACATTTATTATATGAAATTTTCACTTATACAAAAGTGTGGAAATTTGGGTTAATGCATGTTCTGTAGAATTTTGGAGATTTATGGTACTTAAATAATCCTATTTTAAGTTCTCAAATTTCAAAAGAAACTATTTTTTTTTGGATCTATCGAGTAGATATATATATTTTTAATATTTAATTAAATTTTAGGATTAGGAAAAAAATGAGGATTATAATGTTGTCAGAGGTTAATTCTTGTGTTAAAGTGCTTTCCAAAATTTTAATACACCCACAAGCACGCAAAGATTCCATCTATTGAGAGATATCCACTATATTGATGGTATATGAATTTATTTTGTCATTATTAAAAATTTAAGTTTAATTACTATGGGTTATAAACATTCCATATGATTAAATTTAAAAGACAAAGGTATTTCATTTTAAAATCCAACTATTTTGTTTTTTTAATCAAATACACTACATTGGTGATGAAGATGTTGCCACATAGACCCCTAAACCAGGCCAAGAGTCATTTGTGTTGAATACAAATGATGAAATTTTACCCTTAGCATGAAGGTTAAATTCCTAATTTTTGCATAATATTATAATTTTGATTTGACAAGAATGTTTTGGTCAGGTTTAGCAATGTGGTTCTCATTTTCCAAACTAATATCTAAACTAACAATGATTTATAGGAATTAATTAAAATATATTCGATGAGAATTTTTCATCTTCATGATGTCTCAACTACAATTTTCTAATGTTGGTAGTGAAATTTAGATTTATTATTATCCAATGAGTTACATAAATATTTCTCAATGCCACATTTGAGGAGAATAACATTTCCTTGATGCCTTGATTATCATTATCCATGATAGGAAATTACTAAAAATAATTCATTAATTATCGCACTTTTAATTAAAAAAATTATTCTATTAAAGTAACCTTTTATTGATATATACCTCACTTATTGACATTTCTAATAATACTTGCTTTTATACAATTGGAAAATTAGAAATATTTTGAGTGGTCCCTTAAAAAGAACTTCTTGTAAATTTTTTATGGTATTTTAATAGCCGCCATATTTTTCTAATGAAGATATGTCTTCAAGAAAATAAACATGTTTGGCACATTATTTCCACTTTTTTATATTAGAAAATTATTATAGAGAATAATGTGAGAGAATGTAAGAGCGAGGATCAAGCGAGATAACGTGCATATCAATCTAGTTTCACTCAAATGACAAAGTGTGATGGAGTTCCATGTAGTAAGAAAGTATTCAACCATGAAATGATGCATGAAAAAGAAAAGGGTCTACTCATTCTCATAGAAAATAAAAAAGGTATAAATAGGAGTGTTGTGTAACTCCCTAATGCAAGACCATAATACCCCCATACGTAAGAAGAGTATTTATATTTCAGAAATGGAAAGTAACCCCTATATGATGCACTTTGAAACACACCGATGCATGTGATATAATCTATGATGGAATATATCATAACCCCGAGACACCTAAGACATATGATATCACCTCGGTGAGATGACTCGCCATGTGATGTGGGAAATTCCTCAAGACGACAAGGAAAGTACCACACACCGAAACCCCCTTCATCGTGAACTTAGGATGAGGAAGCAAGTTGGAAATGAGAAATAGGTCCTGAAGCTATATGTAATGAGGTACCCATGTATAACAAGGATCTCAAGTAATGAAGGAAAACCCAATGGTAAAAACAACCACTTACATGAGATATAAGACTCCCCCAATAAGCTAAGTAAGATGCATCAAATGGGTCCTAAACAAAAATACCTAATAAGGTACCCATGTAAAAACTACAATATTTATAGAAGAAGAAGAGACGAGAGGAAGAATAATAAAGAAAGCGATGAAGATGTGAAGCTGCAACATGATATGAAATATGAAACTCTATGAAATATATAAGAAGATTTTTGATGATGTTGTCTTTGAAATGTAGAAAAAATAAGGTACATCCACATAGAACAATTTTCCTTCCCTTAAAAAGGATAGAAATGGAGTATTAGAAGTTTTCCCACACCACAAAGGAAATCGAACGAAACATTATAAATAACTTTCAATCTGGTCCATCGAAGTGTGACATAGGTCTAGTAAGCGTATGTAAATAAATTAAAGGTAATTCCATGAATGTAGAAGTATCACGTTGTAAGAAGGGAACTTCCACCAAAAAGGATGCTCGAGTGAAGTGACGGCAAGGAAACAACCCCCGCAATAGTAGAAAGAGGATCCACAAGAGGAGGTCGATCAATTATGGTCTCTGAAATAGTGGAAGTGATAAGAGTCCTAGAAGGGGAACTCCTAAAAATGAGATGAAGGATTCCTCCAAAACACATGTAGAAAAAAGAGGAGTGGAAAAATCCTCACACACTAGTTGTGGAAAGGAGGAAGATGGAATAAGAGTATGAGGCTAGGAAAATACTTGTGTGATTTTTGATGGGAAGGGAGGAGGTTCAACATTATTTGAAAGGTGGCCAGTAGGAGGAGAGGATTCTTCATAAGTACTCTCATCATTAGAAACTAGAAAAATAATCCTCATCATCAGGGATAGGAACAAATAAGCCTGTGTCAATAGAACTATCATCACATGAAGTAGGATAGGAAAAATAATGTATAAGACTAAGAAGAAGCAATATAAATATTTGAAGAGTATCCAAATAAGGAATAAATAATTATCAAAATATTTTTAGGACACTCTGTGTGTGCCACATGATGGTGGAGAGGCCTAGAAACATGTATCAACAAGTAACCAAGAACATGATAAAACTTATCAAGCCAATCTTCAAGATGGTAAGGATCAATGGGTACAGGAACATATAAGATGGGGTAAAGGACTTCATAAGTAAGGTAACATTCCATGATATATAATTATCTCTACTAAGAATAAGAGGTGTAGGATGAGAAGAAATCTTACAAAGCTCAAGTATGGTAAAATCATTCTCCATGGTGCATCCACAAAAAGAGAAAGAAGTGCAGAAGAGTCACAAGGAAAACATGCTTAAATGGATGTTAGACTCAACTGAAAGTACATCTAGAATGTAATAAAAAAGGGTGTGAGAATAAATATAAGGTTGTAAGATGTCAGGCTCAAATGATAATGCATCTACATGCAATTACAACACCCAAGAATAGTGATGACCCCTATTTACATAAATTTATAAATAGTGTGTTGATTACAACAGAGTTTTTTCATGTGACGTGAAACAATTAACCACTTACCTTATAGTAGGAAAATCATTTAAGAGTGGAGGCCATAAAAAGTTTCAATTAGAAGTAAAGGAACAACATGTAAATAAACACCAAAGGGATAAGGAAATAAATAAGGGGATAAAATAGAGTTCGAGTGTAAGAAAAATAATCTCATGTCGCATATGGGTATCTCTTACCACAAATTTATAGTAGATGCACTCACTATCCCGCAAGAGAAATACAATGAAAACATTACTCCAAACAATTCAAAAGGGGCCCAAAATGCCAAAACGGATCAAAAATCTGCAACAACCACATGAAAATTCCGAAAAGGATCCAAGTAAAACCTACACACTCTAGAAAGGATACACACTCCCAAAAAATGGTAATTGAAAAAACAACCAAGAACCCTAGTTTCGAGAATAATTTTTTGCCGTTTTATTAAATTCTCAAAAGGGAAAAAATGAAAAATAGGATAGATTAAAAACTAGGCTTACCTTATTTTATTAACCTCCTAATTAAAAACTAAGACCTACTATTTAAATTTACCTTTCCTTTATTTTAAATTACTTCATTTAATTAACTTGAAAATTCCCTTCATTAAATTAAATTAAAAAAACTATATGCTTATATATAAAACACATAACATAAGGATAGAAAACAAGCTAAAAATAAAAGGACTGTTGGGCTTGTTTTGAAAAAAGAGGGAAAATTTTAAAAAAGAGTCAAAGGGGTCAAGGAGAGGAGGTGGATTATGCGAGACACATGGTAATCGATGAACCATTGGCATATAAGTGGAGGGAATGGGTGTAGACACTAAATCACGCAGATTTGGGTAATTATTTGGTCTTGGTTTCAAAGCTGCTATTCATATGGTTATTGAGTGAAAAAGAGTACTAATCAACCCATGTCTTTAGCCATCTTTCTTTTTTACTATTGCTACTTTCAATCTTGCACCCATACTTTCTCATTTTGTACTTTTATATTATGTTTTCCCTATTTCTGATCGAGGCACCCAGACAAGACCGGGATGCCTCGATGCCCTAGTCCTCCTCGGGAACCTTGATCATGTTTGCACTTTCCTCTCACTTTTTGGGAATCATCTAGTTATTTGAGCTTTTATCATTTTGGTGGTCAACCTTTTTGAGGTTAATCACAAAATTAAAGCAAGAGAACCATATAAATGTAAAGATATAAGACCATAATGAAGGACCAAGCACTACTATCACCACCTAAAGTTGTATCCATTAAAGAATTTTACCACTCTGTTTACATCCATCTAGCTCCATCAGAAGTGACAAAGGATGGTTATTGGATCACACTTCTTAGGAGGGGATTTTATTCTATTCAATGAACCATTTATTTACATTCTACATTTAGTTATTTCTCACTACTCACAATATGCCATTCGCATAAGAGCACCTAGGAATAAATACGCACACACACACACATCTAGAACTACATTGGCTCTAAGATGTAGTGCAACACTTAGTGATAAGTACATCCATTTGGAAGATGAGGAAAATATAATACCTTCATATGAATCTTTATTTTTTAAGGTTTTGATGCTTTGTCTGGGGTTTTGTAGGTGATTCTTCTATTACAAGTTTACCAAATTGCTTGAAGATCACACAAAAAAATTAATGCAATAGGAAGAAAACACAAATGAATGTTCAACGAAACCACGAGAGGAGGTCCCTTGGTCATTTCCATAGACTAGGGTTCCCAGGACCTCAAACTAGGGCACCTCGGGTTCCTCTATCCTTGTCCAGTGCCTTAGCTAGAGAACTCATATATGCATTTTCTTGAGTCCATGTGAGATGGTTTTCTCCTCCTATCCATCCTGGTCTCCACCGTGACACAATCCGTGACATCGAAAATCAGATAAGACCTTTCTAACCCTCTTTCTGATTAGGGTTTCATATTCTACTTGCTTAGTTTGCTTTGGTATAATTTCAACATTTCATTGTTTCATTAGTCAGTTATTTTATCTGCTCCTATAACATAATATTACACTAGAATATTCACATTTTAGTTAATCATTTTGGTAAACCATTTAGTCGAATCCACCTTCTGTTTAGGGCTATTATCCTCATCTTACAATGGCTCAATATTGTGGTGAATTTATTGAGGAACATATTAAATTCCTTAATGATCATATCGTCGAGCATCCCCAAGTTTTAGACTTGATCTTACATGCTGCTTGTGATGAAGCTAAAAATTTGGTGGAGCTTGTGGCTTCTGTGGCTATCTCCACTTCCATGGATACTCAACCTCCTACCTATACTATACCACCCATTTCTACCATCCTCATTTTTATTACTACTCCCACCAATAACCTGACACCACCTCTTATCTCTCATGCATGGCAAGTTTCCTCAATTGGCACTCAAAACCTAACCACCCTCTATCATGGCCTTCAAGCACAAATTAGTCAATTACAATAGGCTACTTCCCATACATATCCATATTTAGACTCCACTTTATTGCTACATATTCTATTCACACCTTCTATCTCCACGTATTCACTTCCTCCTAATTTTTCACCCCTAAGTTTCCCATTTTCAATGGGCATGGTGACTCAAAAGAGCATCTTTGAAAGTTCCATGTGGCTTGTCTAGATTTTGAGATGATCATATCCTTTTGGATAAAATTTCCCCATAGTCTCCATGATTATGTGATGCGTTGGTTTTATGACCTACCTGTCCATTTGGTAGTCTCTTTCATGCATTTGGATGATGCCTTTCTAACTCACTTTTTCATCAACATCGGATCTAATATCTCCAATGCCAAACTAGAACAACTTAAATAAGGATCTAATGAATATTTAGTGAATTATGTCTTGCGATACAAAAATAATTAGCTAAGATGTAAAATGTTCTTGTGGAATATGATCTCCAAGATTCATTCATCGAGAGTATATTACCTACTCTCCAGAAAGTGTTCTCTTTGAGACCTCTCCTTCATTCGATCAAATCTACCATACTCTTAAGCTCCGCAAAACCAAAATCTTATCCATAGGAAAACTTAAATATCAAGAGCAAGCATCATCTTCTACACATTTTCAAAGCAAGTCAACATTCAAACCATCCACAACTAAACCAACTGACACAAAAATCACTGTTAACATGGTATTTACTACTAAAGATCTTCAATCACAACCACCTCAACATACATTGACAAAATTCCCTATGGCCCCACATCTCATATTATAATAGCTTCTTGAGAGAAATATTATTACACTTCCTCCACCACTCGAATTAGACCCATCACAACCAAAAGGAAATTACAATGAGAATTTTTGATGTGACTATCACCGATGTGTGGGACACTCTACAAATAGGTGTCTCAAGCTCTGCACCATCATCCAAGATCTTATTGATAACAACAAGCTTGAGTTTCAGAGCCTACAAAATCTTTACCATCAATGAAAACTGTAAGCTCAAACTATTTAATAACCCAACTCCACAACATGACAAGTTATATCGACCCTTCAACTAAGCATACATACCACGCAGTGCCTCCTCTTGCATTTGGGGTTCTTGAATTTCTAGTTGCACATAATGGCAATTCTCCGCCAATAAATTATTTCTCTGACCATGACTATCATGTAAATTTCACTTCTAATCACTTGCATATTACTACCTCTATCGGATTGGTACCCATAACCAATACCAAGGTTGACCCATCCTAACCCATCTATGCATGTTCTATTCTATTCTCATCACTATTGGCTATCCACTATCAAAAATATCATATCTGATGAACAATTCATATGGTATAGTCAAAATTCATGTTATGGTAGGACCTATTACTATACTTGTACCCGTCCTTGTTGGACAAGAATTCAACAGGTGTGATTTTATTCTAGGCCTCAATTGGATTCATAGGTATAAGTTTATTATCTCTATGAATGATTTGCATCTATAGTTAATTTGTAACAATTATGTAACATCCCCATTTTAAAATACTAGAACAAGGGAATTTTTTTTATTTTTTATTTATAAAACATTCTCTGTTATGAATTATATAATTCAAACACACGTTCAAGTTTTAATAATTGTTCTCTGCCCAAACAATACAGTTTGGAACACACAATTTCCTTTTAAAACTAATGTTCCCTGTTCACATATTTGCAATATGGAACACACTTTCAGTGCCATTCAATCTTATAATAGATTCTATATGCTACTGTAAATGACTCAAAGAACTACCGATCTCCCATTTTCATGGCTTGGAGTTTCAACGATCTCTCATTTCATGACTCGGAAACTACCGATCCTTCATGTTGATTCATGCATAGTATAATATATATACAAGGTTCTCTTAACTGTTTCCAGTTATTGAAGTGATCCATTTAAGAAGCCTATCTAAATATTTGTTACTGATATTCATCTGACATCCTCCATCTTAAATTAAGTGATTAGGACAACGCAACCAACACTTGCGATAATTTAGCCAACGATTTTCACGTGCTTTGCATGATCATATTCCTGGATGTGATACACACCAATGGAATACGTCCTTCACCTCACTTCACCTGTTATCTAGAATGGTCTTTTCTGGTTCCTACCAGTCCTTCCAATTTAAGGTCAAATTCTAACTTCCAATTTCCAACTAGCAATATGAACGAGTATAGGAAGGCACTCATGGTAACTAAAGATACGCAGACATACGGTGTCATTCCCAATGAATCTATGTGTCTAGTTATCTTTAGTCCTCTGGAGTCACTCCGTATACGTGATCATACTCCTATCCCCAGCCAAGAAATTAATATTCATCCTATGTATTCTTGATGATTTAATTCGGGAGGTCATTGTAATATGTCAGCTATAACATTGTGTCATCATGAAGACACCGTGCTTTGTAGCTGGCGTATGTCAATGTCCTACAGAATCCTCTCATTGAGAGTACACATCCAGCTCAAGTGATTTGGATATGATCTTAATATTTAAGATCAACTTTTAGCAACCATGTTGATCCTTTATCCTCGTTCCTGTTACAGTTGTATGGAGCTAAGAGAGACTAAATCCATCTTCTAGCTTGCTATGCATCTTCTCCTTCATACCAAAGGGTTGCATTTTCTCTACTTGGTTCTCTTCTTAATCATTGGATTAAGCAGCCCATTACCGACGGACGTAATAAGTTTAACCTATTAAACTTAACCAAGTTTTTCCACAACTGTAACCAAATTCAGAATTCCAGCTTATTAGACGTCATTTAAATGAGGTCTAATTCTCAATAAATGTATTCATTTATTCTCCTTAACCTTACATAGTTAAGGTCTATTAGCCCTGGATATATTTATCCCATATCCTTTCTTTCTGAATTTAACATACGAGGCTATTAACGGAGTCCGAAAATGAAGTTTGGCTGCTCCTAAGTTATTTGATATTCCTTAGCTTCCAAGCTAATCCTAAATACCTATCAGTTATGAAATCATGTTCTTCCTAATCCTTTTTAATGTCAATTAAAAATTCATCTTAACCCAAGTATGAACTAATTGCACATTTCAACTTAAAATTTGCATTTAGGTAAGAATAGATGTCAATTCCTTTTAAATCCATCCAAGGACAATTGAATAATTCCAAATCAAGAAATAACATTATATTTCCAATTTAATCAACAATATCAAACTGATATAGTCATTAAAATATCACCCTCGTATTTGTATTCATTAATCCATTTCATAATCCATACATTTTCCAGTCCAAATGACTGGACTTTGTTTATATTAAACAACGTTACAACTCATAGATAAAAGAATGTACTTTCTTCTTTTCACAATTCCTTGTAGAAGAATAATAACTAACAAATACAATTCATCTTCAGACAATCAAAAGAAGTATCAGAAAACAGCCATGTCTTTGTTTTAATCAAGTTCCATCTATAAAATTACTTGCACGGGTCAGTTCAATGAACTGAGCATATTAAGCACTTGTCATTAAAATGAGGTGCTTCTAATTAACTGTCTCAATAAAAGAACCCTGCTTTTATGAAACGACAGTATGAACATCAATCAAGAATTAAGTATCAAAAAGAATGAACAACATAACAACTGAACCATCTAAATACCATCCCAATCAGTCAAAGAATTGCTGTCCTATTTCCCACATAACCATTACAAGACACAATTTCCTTCCACAGTTCCAGATTACAACATTTGTAAGAACTAGGAATATAAGTAAGCATACTGCTGTTATAACATAACTGCTATCCTTTCCATTCCTTTCATTAGTAATAAATGCAAAGGATAAAATCTAACTGAAATGTAAACCAATTACTTTCCTTTCAGTTCATGCAACTCATTTGATTTCAAGCAATCAAGTACAGATGAGAAGAGCAAACAACAATAAATATAGATGCTTAAACCCAAGCAATACAAAATTTGTTCCTAAACGATTACAGATTTCCAACTGTATGAGAGAAGAAATGATCATTTTTCCAAGTTATCCATCCACATTCCTATTCCTTTCCCCATGACTGTACTGAAAAATTGAATCCAAACGAAACACCAATCAAGATAACAGATTCAGAGTGAAACTTACAAAATCGATTAGGAATTCACTTTCCAACAAAGCAAGAAATAGTTCCGTTCATATTCAGCTTTAAATGAAAACAAGGATGAATTTATCGTCCTACTTCATTTAAATTAGGCTCATATGAATACCATAAACAGGTTAGTAAAACATCGTATTATCATAGAACAAGCAGTATAAAGATGCATACTATGTACTTACTGTACTAGAAGATTCCATACTTCTTTCACTGTATTTTTAACCAAATAAACAGTTATACAGCCACGTAATCACTTATTCACATGACCTTCTATATCCATGAACGTATACAGTTCATAATAACAATTTGCACATTGTTGTTACCTACAGCAAGACCAATTCATATTGCACAGTAAGCTCTATTATTGCTATTTCCAGAACTCAATCAGCAAAAGAGAAAAATTCATTCCCTTAACTATTTCAATAAGAAACATCCATTTCCATCAAATACAACAAGAATCAGTCAAGTCGGATTCATTTTTTGAATGACAGTGCAAAATCAGAGATCTCCTGAAACATTCCAATCTTCCATTTGTATAGGAAAACACAGCACTCAGGAAACAATTTAAATGCCACTGTCATCTCTATCAAGCCGAACTTATAAAGTTCAATAAACCCAATTACTGTTTCTATCAAATCAAAAACAACAGAAAGAAGAAGAATTCGTTTCCCTATAATTTCAGTAAGAAACAATCATTTTCTTCAGAATGTAATAAGAACACCCCAGTCGTATTTGTTCTATCATGACAGCTCAACCCATATTGACAATAGAACAATTGTTCAATAATGAAAACATATAGCCTGTATAGTTTCCATTCATTATACCATATGAAATGAATACCCAATTCGAGTTCCTTGCCAACAAACATTTCTACCCGAAATCCATTTTTCTAGTTCATAATGATATGCAGAACTTCAGAATACAATAATCATTTATCAACACCTATATCAAGGCAAACCCGCATAGGGTATTAAATGCGCAAGCATGGTACAGACGAAACAGTCTCAAACAGCAAGCCAGTTCCCATATATTTCATTCATTGCACAGAAATACAAAGCCGAGTTTGTAATCACGACTACAGTCCGAACTGGAAGACCAAACCGCATCAATAAAACACAACAAAATCATCTTACCCTCACAGCAAGGAGAAAACACAGTCCATAAGTTCAAAAGAAAAATAGTTACTTTTTCCAACTCCCATGAATACTTCAAGTCGTATTCATCCATTTCTTTTACAAAAGAAAAAGTACAGCACACAGAATATGACTAGTACTTCCATCAAACCGAGCTCATAATGCTCAATAAAACTCAAATGCTATTTCCTTCAAAATCCAAAACAGCAGAAGGAAGAGGAACTCATTTCCTCAAAAATTTCAATAAAGAAACAACTTCAAACAACTCGCACAGCTAATACGTTTCATCACTCAAGTTCATATAGCAAAAGAACAATTGCTCAACAATGAAAAACAACTCCTACTGCCTGTATAGTTCCATTCAATATAATCATCTAAAAAGAAATACCCAGTTCGAATTCCCCAATACTATCAAACAAACCAACACAACATGACTGTATTTCCAACTCAAATATATGCAAAGACAGTTCAAATCACAACATCAAGAAAACGATTCTACCCAAATCATTTCCAAAATGACAGCAAAATCGAATAAACCCAAAACCCGTTCAGAAGAAGAAGAGCAGGGTTGTTTTAATGAGACGCTTAAACAAAGCAAGTGTTTTAAAGAGAAGGGCTTAACATGCCTGCAATTTTTCCTCGAAGCTCGAAGAAAACCACATCTACAGGTGGTATTTCCTTCCACGGCGACAGCAACAAGCTTTCCAAACAATCCCTTCCTCTACAGGCTCAGAAAATAGCCTTCAATTTCCAAAGAAACAGTGATAATCAACCAAACACAACTGGTTCGACTGAACCAAGAAAAACCAAATGCAGAGCAACTTTCCAAAAATCCGAACAAACACAAATGACCAACAAAATTCCTCCATACTCTTTCCAAGGCGGGCTGGTCGCGAAGACCAAGAAATTAAATGCATTAAAGGCTCTGCCTTTTTCCTATTTCCTCACGCCACCGCCGACTCGGGTTGGCGAACTTCCAATTTCAAATTTTTGCATGCAAACCAAGTTTAGTCCCATAACCAACTAGATACCTCCACCTTTTTCCTGTTCCCGCCAAACTTGGCGCTGTCCATGCAAGGACTCACATTTATTGCCATTAAATTTCCTTCCATCCTTATCCTTTCCATCCCCCATGGGTCTGTGCATCCCCTTCTAGGTTAGGATTAGTTTAGGATTAACAATAGTGTTCATACCTAGGTCATCACCTAGTTCTTAGGTTAATAGAACTTAGGTCTATTTTCACCATTTTAGAATTTAAAAATCCACTTAGGATAGTAGTTTAGGATGTAAGGTAGAACTTAGGATTAGATTAGGATCTAATTTCCCTTAACACTAATTAATCAACTTCCAGTCAAGTCTTCCCGACTGACATCCAATTCAATGTTGTGCAGGACGTTTCATCCTTCGTTTCACATGCCTGAGCCACCCACATCTAGGCATTTATCGCCTTACGAGGTCTCACATTACAACAGAGCATGGTTCGAGATTCGAACCTTTGTCATTGGCGTCTACGTGCCAGTTGTTCATACCTGAAATCAGGTGCTGCACATTTATATCAACCTTCAGTCTGTTTTAAGAGTAAATCGACAAAGCGATCACAAGAAGGCCTCAGCATACTTTGGATCAATGGAATTGATTCAAGGTGTGCTGTCAATCAGCGAATAGAGTTCAGCAAGCATACGACAAATTTGTCGTCACATCAGCAAACATACAAGCAATATTAACTGTTGTCCCGTGTAAATAAATTACAGTATGCAAGAATCCAGATTAGCAACACATTCCCTTAAGATCAAAATATATATCTTAACATGTTTGCCTTCATTTCAGCAGTTACAACATTAAGAAAGTAATCACCATGATAACTTACAAAAATCAGGGCGTTAATTAAGTCATTTCTATTAATGGTGTACCCCTTCTACTCCATTATATCACCCTCCTCTTGCAATAACTAATGCATCATCAACTTCATCAAGCAAGATTCATCTATAACACATAAAACACAATATACTCCTAGCTCACCTACTCCTACACATTTCATATGACCTCATCACTATGTTATTCTAGCACATCATCATAGGCCCATTCATAGGAAAGTTACAACATCTCGATATAAATATCCTCCTCATTTTATTCCATGGAAGTGTCCATTGCCTCCATGCTCTGCTTCACATAGGTCTTCATCACCTACACATTTTGTTACACCATGATACCCATCGTACACTCATCCATTGCATGCACATAGACTCCACTCACCTGCGCAATGACTATCTACTATACCACCACTACTAGAGCATGGTCATATGCTTTTGTCACCACAAGCATAGGATGGAGGACATTCATCCTTCACTTTCATTGGATAGGTCATTCAATCACATGAACATGGGGGCATAAAACTCACACAAGCCTTGCCCCACCCTAGCATCGACACATGTTTCATACTCACATTATCACCCTTCTAGTATACACATAATCATCTACACTTTAGAATTGTCATTACTTGATGACACACTCCGTGCTTTGGTTCACACTTGATTATTGAGGGCATTCTATACATATGAGCCTCACACACGCACACTAGATACTACACATTCCACATTACACATTATGCATCTTAAACACCACATTACATGGTTTCATCACTATATCTACTACACACGTTAGACATCCTAAACATCTAATTATACATGCTACACTCACTACCTAATGACACACTCTAGTATAAGGATCTATATTGAACTGTTGAGGGTATACATCACCAATGGACCTCATCACACTCACACGTTCATCATTCAATCCTATCCCTCATGTGACATTCCTAGTTTAGTGATATACGCCATAGGCTAAATACTCACTTATTATTACATCACTTAGAGGTATGTGATTTAGGCTACAACATGACTCATTTTATCATCTTGTAGTGATATACATCGTAGGCTACATCATCACTTACTCTAGCATCATCATCACCGATTCTGATCATCTTTTAGTGATATAAAATTTAGGATAAATCGTCACTACTTCGATCATATTTTCATGATATTTGGCTACAACGTCACACATGTCTCATCTCTATGTCACATTTCATCACTACACATTCACCACAATGTGCTAGAAAAAACAAATAGTTCGACCATTTCCCAATGACCCACTCTCATTTATGGTTTATTATTAACTTCTAAGGGGGTATAAACAAATGAACCTCATTGTATACAAATCCATTCACTCAAGGGGCACATAGCTCCTATCATTCACTCTTCATTCCATTCCACCTCATCCACAACATACCTTGCATATCTTGATTACTTTTAATATTTCTTATATTTAATTTTACATGTTCATCTTATTACACATGTTAGATAGATTTCTTATAGTTCATTAATTTACCATATACACATTCACGTTCACGTCCTTTTCTAGTTATGATCATAGATACATATCTTTTATATGCATCATAGATGCTTGACACAATAACAATCCTATAACAGCTCTTGGGGACATCCAATTTTGTACACTATAAGTGCTATTGTTTCATTTTGTACTTATCACTTTACATTATTGGTTATACATGCCTTTGATATACACTTTATCTTTCTACCATGCTAATGGGTGTTTCATGTGCATTTTTTTATAGGATTACTTGCTACCATGATTATTTGTTTATTTTTCCTTATTTGTCTTTGTTTGTCATTGTATGTGGGATTTCCTTTATTTTGTGTGCATACTTACTTGTTTGTTTGTGGCCACTATGGATTTGAATGTCTTGTGACATCATGAGTGATGTTCCATGTTTGAAACCTATTTTTGTGGCATAAATTTTCTTCTTGGGTGTTTACATTATTATCTCGGGTCTTATCTTACACATTGTATTTGTAGCTTATACTTGTCTTCTACATGGATGCTTATTTATACTTACACTTGTCTCCTATCTAGTTGTTTTGATGTGCCTTTGTTTTTACCAAGCACATCCCGATCCCCTCGTAGGGAAGATTTTTAGATTTAGTGGTTGGTCCTCTCTTTGGGGCCACATCCTCCTATAGTGACATTGCATGAACCCCCAAACAGGGGGACATAATTTGGGTTTACACATAGTAGATAACACATTACCGGTATAGTTTAGTTTTTTCCATGAAACAGTGCGTTACTACACAATGAGTAGGTTCAGACCAGTCTATAGAAATCTATACATAGTGGATTTTATAGAGGCAGATGGTCCTTATAATTCTAGGGAGCAATTACATTTTATAGTATAAACCGAATCTTCCTCTCTACACTACTTTGGCAAGTGGCATCGGATCACCCAAAAAACAAGGCGGTACATATATCTCTTTAGTATTGGGAAGAAATTAAAGTTGGATAATAAATTATACTTTCTTCCCTACACTTCTTCGGCTAATGGCATGAGATTGCCCAAAAATTGACACAACTCCAACACGATCCTTTCTACACCTTTTTCTCATCACGGACCAGGTTTGCATGTTCCTTTTTAATTTTCATATTTTTTACACATATATATGCATCATTACACACATTTTACACAAACACACACACATATACCTGTGTGTGTGTATTTGACTACTTGATCGTCTTCTCTTTTGTAGGTCCGTCCGTATGGGAAGAAAGCAGTCAACATCAACAACAACATCACTCAACATCACACAAATCAACAATAACATGTAGGTACATCAAACACATTGACATTTACACATGCAGTTGCACCATAGGTTCACTCTTATCACTTATTACACTTTTTCATCTTTAGTCTTCATGCTCTACCTTTTTATCATGCCACACTTTGTCTAGTCCCTCAAAAAGCTTTCTACATCATTCTACATGGATATTAGGTATGAATTTCTATCTACTTTATGTTATCGAGATTTCTTCTTACCAATATAAAGTGGGGGAAAATGTAGACACTAAATAACACATTTTGGGTAATTATTTAGTCCTTATTTCATACTACTATTCATATGGTTCTTGAGTGAAAAAGATTACTAACCAACCCATGTCTTTAGCCATCTTGTATTATTTTTTTGTTACTTTTGATCTTGCACCCGTACTTTCCCAATCCGTACTTTTATATTGCATTTTCCCTATTTCTAACTAGGGCTTCCAGCTAGACTAGGGCGTCTGGGGATCTTTGGTCCCCTCCGGGTGTTCTAATCTTGTTTACACTTTCCTCTCACTTTTGGGAACTTTCCAGCCATTTGAGGTTTTTATATTTTTGGTGGTCAACCTTCTCGAGGTTAATTACAAAATTTAAGAAAATATTACAATAAATTTATATCTAGGTGGAAAATATTCCAAATATTAGCTAATGAAATTATGACTTAAATATATGTTTTTCTAGGATTTTATGAAAACTTTTAGGGTTGCATTCTTAAACTTATCAATTATTGTATTAAAATATTTTTCATAGGTTGAAGGTGTTGATTAACATGAAACCTTTTATCCTAGATACCAAAATGAAATATTTGTTTATCTAGTGTTCTCTTTGGATGTAACATAGAGATGGCAAGTCCACCATATGGATGTCAAAAGGTCCTTCTTGTATTTTGATTTGTAGGAATAAATATATATGACAAGTATGTTGATAATGTGAACTACGATTATGTGTATAGATTTAAAAATTCATTGTATTATTTAAAACATGCTCCTTGATATTGGTATGAAAAGAATGACATATTTACTATCAATTCTTGTTTTACATGGTGTTCCTCTAGCTCTACATTCTACACTAAGAAAATATATGGAAATATCCTCATCTTCGTCCCCTATGTAATGAAATAATAATACCAAGATCTTCCACATAATATATTCATGATATGAAAGAAAATTTGTAGAAGTTTTTGAGTTGATAGATTTGGGTTTTCTTCACATTTTACCTATTTATTCATAATTCATAGTCTAGTAAAGTAATTTCATTCTTCGCTCTAAATATACTTATTAAATTCTCAATTGATTCAACATGGAAAATTGTAAGTTCATACTAACTCATTTTAAATCAAGGGTCAAGTATTCCACCAAATGTTCTACTCCCGAGTTGATGGGACTGTATCAACCAAGATTATTTGAAAGGTATTAAGTAAACCTATATCATTATGTACATGTATAATTTGGAAGGGATGATGCAAAGTGTGTTTAGTAAATATACCAATATACTAATTCATCAACGAGTAAAATTTAGAAATTCTAAAATTTTGTGGATAAGGTGAATTTATAACCTTATAAGAAATGTGTTGACTAGGGATAACATTTTGGTTATCCCAAGATTTATTATAAATTTATTCTAGAGTCATAAAATTGAATTTATTTTATATATCACACATTGTATGCATTAAGGAAATGATTTTACTAGTAGTTTTTATGTTTTATTGAATATTTTATTCAATGCATCTCATATTTCCATCTCTCTCAAACATATGTATGTAAGAATAACTAGAAGGAAAACTATTTTCAACATTCAATGATTTTGATATACCACTACTATAATGTTGAATTTTGTAGACACTAAATCACGTGCTTTGTGTACATTTCTAGGTCCTAATCACATACTTATATTCATATGATTCATAATCATTAAAAGTAATAATTGACCATTGTATTTGGCCTCTTTTATTTCTTTATGTTTTTCTTCTTGGCCTTACACACCCTATTTCCCGGTCGATTTTGATACTTCAACTTTTATAAGTCTAGACACCAAAGTGCCCAACCAGGATACTAGCGACTAGGAAACCTCATCCCCTCCGGGTGCCCCGACCTATTTGTATCTTTCTCACCACTTTTGGGCCTCTTATATCCATTGTGAATCTTTTTTTCTTATGGGTCAGACTTTTAGTGGTTAATTACAAAATTCAAACAAGGGAATTATTAGATACAACACTATGTGGTCATAATAAAGGACCAAACACTAAGCATATACTACCATAACCTAAGGTTGCAACCAAAGGAATTATAAGAGTAGAAAATAATCCATCTATCTATCATTCAAGGAACAATAGACCGCATTATTCTAATACACTTAATAGATGGGAAAGTTTAATTTGACATCCAAACATCTATTTATATTATTACTTTTAGTTATTTCTCACCATTCAAGTACATCGGCACAAGATCCACGTAGGGCACGATTCTATACACACACAAAGCTAAATGGAGTCGAAATGTAGTGCGGTGCTCATTATAAGCTCACTCTTTCGGATGATTCTTTGGTATCGAGTACGACTCACCATTTTCATATTATTATTTTTAGGAGTTGATGTGTTTTGGGGTTTTGTAAGTTCTCTTTCTCTTTGTAGGTTATATGTGAATCTTGTGGGCTTAGTGTGACATACAGAAATCAATAATGAAGGGAAATGAGAAAACAAAAAGTAGTTTCTAAATAGGTACCTAGAACCATTCTCCACCACCCAAGTACCCCGACCGGTCTAGGCACCCTGACCCAAGAAAATCCGATAGTCACACAATTATTTGGGCACAATATTGAAAATTTCCTCCTCATCTTTATCATTTTTCTAATTCGGCACAATCCATGATTAATCAAAAAATTAGCTAAGTACTTCATCCCTTCTCTTGCACCTAGGGTTTCACATTTTTCTAGTTTATTGCTTAGGTCAGATGTATACTATATTGCTTATTATTTCATTATGACCATGGAATTAAAATTTAGCATATATTTTCAATATTTGTTAAATCATTTGGTGAACCCATCACTTGAACCCACCTTACTTTTAGGTATTTATCATATTCTTATTATAGCTCAATCTTATGGAAAATTTATTAAAGTCCACCTTCAAGAGCTAAATGATCATATTGCTAAACATCCTTAGGATCTAGATCTACTTTTATTCACTTCTCATGAGGAGGAAACTAATCTTATATAACTTAATGTTCTTACATCCATCCCCGCTTCTATGCCTATTACTACTCAACCCCCGCTTCTACTCTTTCGCCTACTTCTACTATTCCCATTTCTATTCCTACTCCCACCAATCACTTCACTCCACCTCTTGTTTCTCACATGTAGAAATTCTCTTCATTGGCAATCAAGGCCTATTTTATCTTTATCGGGATGTTCAATTTCAAATATGTCAATTCAACAAGGTACTTCTCATGTATCTCCATTTATAAATTCTGAATTACTACTTCATACTCCTTTCACACTCACCATTTCCACTTATGCACTTCCTCCAAATTTCATCACTCCCAAGCTGTCCATTTTCAATGGCCATGGTGATCCTCAAGAAAATATTCAAGCATTTCATGTAACTTGTCTATATTATACGAGATGATCACACTTTACTCACAAATCTCTTTCTTATAAGTCTTCAAGATTATGCAATGTGTTGGTTCTATGATCTACCTATCTACTCGGTAACATATTTTATGCATTTGGTTGATGCTTTTCTCACACATTTCTCTATCAATATTGGCTCTAAGATATCCTATTCCCAACTAACAAAAATTAAACAAGGATCTAACAAGCATCTACCGGATTATGTATTGTGATATAAGAAAACTTAGCTAAGATGTCTAATGTACTTGTAGAATCTGAGCTTCAAGATTTATTTGTCCAAATTCTATTACCACATCTACAGGAGAGCATCATCTTTGAGACCTCTCTATCATTTGATCATCTATGTCACACTCTTAAATTACGTGAAGGTAAGATTATCTCTATGGGAAATATTAAATATCATGAGAAGGCTTTATCTTCAACTTGATTTTAAAGAAAATCAATTTTCAAGCCATCTACTAAAACATCCGAAGAAAAACCAAGCTCATTAATGTTGTCATTACTCTGAAAAGCTTGATGGAAGCCTCTGAAGCATACATTTACAAATTTTCTTTGTGATTTTCATATTCTATTACAACAACTCATTAAGAGAAATCTTATTACGGTTCCACCTCCACTTGATCAGATCCATCTTGCCCTAAGGGCCACAATTAAAATAAAATTTTTAGATGTGAATACCATCAATGCATCGGCCATTTCACATATTGATGTTTTAATATTTGACATCTTTGATAAGGCCAAAATATGCCTCATCAATGTGCAATAAATAATCTTATTTTACTCTCTCTTTTTTTTAATCAATTTTGACTACAATTTGTGGCTTTTGTTTGATCTAGTATAAGTTAGGATGTAATTGTCCATCTTTTTTATTTAATTATAACATCTAAAAACTCTGTAATTCTTAAAAAGTTTGTGGAAATTCAGTTTTTGTAATAAAATAGGTCACATTCGGTTAGAAGAACAAAGTATGAAGTAACCAACACCTTTTTGGCAACATTGGCCAATACTGACTTAGATTTAAAACCTCCAAGCTTAGTTCTAGAGCTCCATCACTCAACACAAGAACTCTATCGCTTATTTCCGAACCTTCAAACTTAGTTCCAAAACTCCAACACTTAGTTCCATAACTCCTGTGCTTAGCTCCGGAACTTTCGCAGTTAGTTTCGGAATAGTTCCCTTTGGTTCCAGAACTTCTCCAAAGTTCCGGAATCAATGGGAATTTGTTTATTTTGACAACATCTAGTGATAGAGAAATTAATGGGCCTTCTAATCAGGAGCAGATCAATAGATTGTTGATTCTTCATACTACAGAAATACTTTTGTAGGATCAGACATCGTATGTCCAGCAAGGTTTCTAAATTCCATATCTACTTTGAGAACTATTTTGTTTCACTAGAACCTATAGATGGATGGACATCTATTGAGCACTTATGATTGTAAATGCATCTTCAGATGATGAAATATATATAAATACCTGTAGATAGATGATAAAGGATATATATGATATAGATATACAGTGAATTTTGTAAGATAAAACATTTTAGTAATAAGATAGCCATTTCATTTTGAGAGAATCATACTTTGTCAACTCCTGATTCAAGGTGGAGCAAGGGCCCACTCCTCCAAGAAGCAGGATTCTTTGTTTTATTGGTATTTATATTTTTAAGCAATTCGTGTAAATCTGTTAAGTGTTAATTCTATAAATGATTTTGATTCTTCAGTTGAATTTTGTTACGTACTTGTCCCTACAGGTGTTATAGATTAGACTCTTATTTCCTTGCAAGAATTTTCAACAAAATTTTCAAACGTGTGTTTATTTCCAAGCAAGTGTGTTACTTATGCAACGTGTGTTTATTTCTAAAAATTTGTTCCATTCTACAAAGAGTGTTTATTTCCAGCAATTTGTTTCATTCTGCAAGAGTGTGTTTTATTTCCAATAGCACGTTTAATTCTGAAAGATTTATTTATTTCAGAAATGAGTGTTTATTTTATCAAGTTTCATATAGTTTAGATTTAATGAGGATTTTTCCAGAAACCCTAAGAACACTACAAAAAGCCCCTAGAAATTAAAAGTATTAAATACCTACAATCAATTACTAGATCACTAAGGTTCTTCATTGCGTATAGCTTCATGCACACCCTTGGTTTGAATATGATATCAAATAAGAGTTGATTAAATGAAGGGAATAATGACACCCATCATTTTTGGTGTTGTTGTTGGGGATTCACTAGTTAGAATTGTCTAATTAGGTGTCAACAAGAGAAACAATCATACATCTAGTAATTGAAAAATCTTCCCTACATTCTCATAAACTTTATGAGTAGACCAAGAGACTCAAAGGGTAGATTTCTCCAAAAATATCTCAAGGATAATTATCGGTATCCTCTGGTTCAAAAAAGGAGGTTGAGAAAGAATTATAAGCACCATTATATCTTTTTAGACAAGAAGTAGAACTTCCACCTTTGGAATTTTGGGATCAATCACCGGAAGGAAGTGGAGATTTTAGGAGAAGGATTTTATCCTACGACCTTCTTAGAGCAATTTTTATTCTCAATTGATTAGTCAACCTCATACTCTTGAATTTTCACCTTCACCAAAGCTGATCACATACCACATTGATTGAGAAAAAGATCTAGAAGATCTGTAGATATAGAAAAAGAAGTTGAAAGAGAACACGATAGGACCTTTACCTATCCAATTCACTTAGAGGATGATGATACACCTATGAAGAATATTTCATCTGCACACTTGCATACATTTAGAAGGATGTCATCTGAGGACCCTGACCAATTCTTGTTTGAATTTAAAGTATTGTGTTAGACCTATGACTACAAAATAGAAAATGAAAAACTCAATTTGTTACCATCAACTCTGAAAGATGCAACAATGAGGTGGTTTATGGTATCAACATCCAATTCTATTACCACTTGGGTACAATGGAAACTTCCTTCCTAGACAAATATCAAGATTATTGTCAAGGGAGAAACAATAAGGAAGGATTTTTAGGATCAAACATGAAAATAATGAAAATATGTGGATTTTACTTCAAGAAGAGTTAAACAAAATCATTTTTCTTAAAATTCTGGATGATGAATCTAGGCAAGCCCTTAACTTAATGGGAGGAAGAAACATCAATCAATTGAGAATGAATGATATTAAAGACCTTTGTAGAAGTTATTCAAGAACAAGGGGTGGACCTAGGAAAGGAAAAACTGTGAAAACTACAAATCAAGACATGAACAAACTTATGGATGAAATAGAAAACTTTAAAAAACACATCCTAGTTCAATTAACTTCCACCATGGATAGATTGAAAGCCAAGGAAAATGGTAATAGTGAACCATTAGCCATGTCTTGTCCTAGATCTTTGAAATAAGCACGCAATAAGAGATTTCCCTTTAGATAAAATGAAAATGTGTCTTATTCTTGAATCTAGGGAATATGAAGATAATGTTTATTTTCTTCTTCCATTCATAAAAATTAGCTTAAACAAACCAACACTTCATCCACTACATAATAAGTAAACTTTGTCAGAGATAACGTAACCAAGGGAAGTTCATACCAAGATTTGTTCCTAATCCCTGGATGATGTCACGTGCGGCTCGAGATAGTGCCATAGAATTGGAGACAACCACCTTAGACCCTTCAAATATTATGGAATCCATAGGATTGGGCAAGACAAACTTAGTATGCTCAAGGAAACCAATAACCATGGTCTGGTCAGAGTAACCCTTATACTTGGTCACAACCTAGGTGGAACCCTAATAACTACACTCAAGGAAGAACATATCCCAACCAACATCAATAGGCCATAATGGGTTCTCCAGCACAAGGTTCACAAACTGAAAATGTGGTTCAAATACAAACGCGAGAACATTTAGTGGCTAATCCAAAATCAAACAAAAAAACCCCTATATATGGAACATAGCAAGAAAAACCAGTTGATCTTAATGTCATGGACTATAAGGATATTCAAACAAGATCTAGAAAAATAATTAATAGTCCACTTGTTATAATTACTGAGATGATAGAAGAAATTGAAACCCCTAGTTCGGTTGTTCCTAAGGAGGATGAAAAAGAGAAGGAGCCAGGATAACAACTATATTGAACCTCCATTTCAAGAAAGGTTTAAAGAAGTTATTGAAACCAGGAATTTGAATTAGTGCAGGAATTAAGGAAACTAAATATTGAAATACCATTATTGCAAGTAATCAAAGACATTCTTGAATTAAACAAATTAATCAAAATGTTATGTTTGAAAAGACCTGGAAGGAAGAATCACTACCATAGGACTATTAAGGTAGATGGGAAACTTGTTGATTTATTGGAAAGAAAAATTATACTTCCCAAATATGGGGATCCTGGAAGCCCTGTTATTTCTATCTCTATAGGAAATAAAGATATAGATAATATTTTGGTTGATTTGGGAGAAGCTATAAATGTGATGAAAGTGATCACTTTGAAAACATTACCATTAACAAGTATACAACCTACTAGCACTATATTACAGATGTCGGATCAATCAAGTATAAAAACTAGAAGGAATCATTGAAGATGTGGCGGTAATGGTGGAGTCATGGGAGTATCCAGTGGACTTTCTTATATTACGGCCAAAAGGTAAAACACTTGGTTATCCCATTATTTTGGGTAGACCGAGGTTAGCTATAGTTGTTACCTTAATTGATTGCAAATCAGGTGATATGACTATCTCAAATGGTAATAATTCTAATCAAATTTCTTTATATCCTTCTGCACAACCGTTTATTGATAACCAAGAACAATTATGGGTTGATGATCTTGATACTAATAAATAAAATTTATCTTCTTTGGCTATGATAACATTGCAGGATCACGTACGGGAGGTGGAGAATATGATTAATCATCCATTGAATGATCACCAGTTGTCTTTGGAACAATCGGGGATAGTTGGAACCTTCAGACTTAGTTTTGGAACCATCGGAGTTAGTTTTAGAACCTTCGGACTTAGTTCTGGAACATGCATACTTATCTTGAACCAAAACAATTCTAAGAAGATGTAAATAATTTTTCTCTGGAGGAACAAGATTTCTCTTGGGGAGGAAGAAATAGCTACAAAATTAGTAGCTTCAGTCTCAAATATATCAAGGAATAGTGAGGAATTTTTGGAAAGTAGCAGTGATGAGGAGTTTGACCAACAATAAGATAAGTATCATAACTTTTCTTACTATCCTTTGTCCAATATTATTTCTCAAGGTAACTTTATAGACATTTCTACATATCATATTCTGTTACCACATTCATGTCCACTAAAGACTCTAATGAAACCCTTTCAAAAATCAGTTCATCACACACTGGAACCAAAAAAATTGAGATTCGACCATGTAAAATTTTGAACATTAAAAGCTAGTTGGAAAATGATCAAGAAGCTAAATTGTTTGATGTTTTGAATAATCATACTAGATATTTTTCTTGGTACTATAAAGACATGAAAGGAATCCATCCAAGTATTTGTGTGTTCAATAAAAATTTGAAAAATCCATGGACATGGGGTAAGAATCTCTAAATAAACCCCAAAGGCTTTTAACAAACTAGTCGGTGGACCATCGGATAAGAGATAAACAAAGATTCATCACTTTTCATGCATTAATGTTGAAAGAAACAAGAAAATATAGCATATTTAGTAATAATCTACACTTGAAATATTTAAAAATGAACCTAGTAAGGATATAAGCAATCAGTTTGTGATTATGAGAATGGGAGCTCATAATTAATGGCTTGAGGCAAATGGTTCTTTCCATTTACTCAATGCTTGGTGTGTAGTGCAATGGTGAAGCAATAGCTTAATGAAAGAAATGAAATAACTCTAAACCCTAAGGAAGATATTATAGTTTATGTTAGCAAGAAGGAGACTTTTTAGAAATGAGAGGGGGTAGTGGGCTATTTATAGTTTTCCATTTGGGAAAGTGGAGGAATTTTGGTGCATGTGGGACTAAAGGATAAGCCAAAAAATTTATTAGGGAGTCAAAGTAAGATTTGACTAGGTTTAGAAGAGGTTAATCATGTTTAGGACTAGTTAAGCTAGGTTAGGCTAGTTAACCTTGTTTAGAGAGGAATCGGGGTTTTGAGAGGTGTAATCAATCCAATGAAATGGATTGATAGCCTAGAAAGCATGTAGAAGTAGTCTATAAGGGAATGAGAAGATGGTTTAGTCAATAAAAGGCTATACTACCTTGCTTAATTGATTTACAAGAGGAAAACGACCAAAAGAGTGTCGTAAGAGGAGAGTTAGATAGGTCTAGCGATGGTATGTTGTCAATTTGCAAGAAGAAGAATAATTAGTACAATAATAGGAATAATAATGCTTTGATCAAACTACAGTGTCTACATTTTCCCCTCTTTGGGGTGATGTAAGCTACGTCACTTCAAAGAAAGTAGAAAAACATAAGCAAATGATTTTTTTTGAAGGGGTAGAAGAAAAATTAGTTAGCTAAAGGGATGCCCCCTTGAGTGTTGATGGGGTGATGGAAGAAACTCGATCGATGATTGAAAAGAGAACAGAAGAGAAGATGAGACAACAACAAGAAAAGGGGATATTGAGCTATCCACAAACCAGTGTAAACAATTTTTAATCATCATTTTTCTTAGAATCCTCATCATCGGTCCTTATTAAAATGTAAGCATACAATGAAGCATAAAATGACATGAAAATCCAAGATACAAACAATCGTCCCTTGCTAAAACAACAACTCCATGCAACATACAAACATGTAATGCAATACGAGAAGTAAAAAAACTCATCTAATAGGGAAATAAGTACAATCACACACACTCAAACCAACAACGTTCAAGATAGTTGCACAAATAATTTTTTATCGATCTCAATCCCAAATTTTTTCATAAATGAAAAGGTTTTTAAAATGATGCCCCAAGAAATTTGTATATGCAAGGGAAATGATGGAGGACACTTAGGTCCAATGAAAAATCAATGTGCATGATGAAAATAGTACCAAGCAACTGATAGTGCCCCAGAGTATAGATGAAGTAAGTAGCATAGCTTTTGTAAATGATTATAGAGTTAGGTGATCCGCGAGTCATTGTTTCAAAACATGTGAAAAAGCCAACAAGATATGAGATGAATTCCATGTGAAAGACACATATTTTAGCCGTAAATTATTTGATTACCAATTTTAGTCCATTTTTGAAGTGTTTACGATTTTTTGATTTTTGGATGATTTTATAATTTTTAATTTTTTATCAATCGGAGGAATTTAGGAAATAGACGATCACCTAACCGCACGCAAAAATTCCCAAGACAAAGATAATGGGCATCGGGTGGCAATAAAATGCCCCAATGAGAAGATAAATGGTCTAACAATAATTATTTTAAAAATAATCATGGTGCTAGATAAAAAATAGAAGACAAGAAGCACATGGAAATATTTAAAAATGCCCATGGGTGAAGAGATAAATACTAGGTGGAAAATAGTGCCCGAGGATGGTGGAGATGATATTGGTGTGGGGGTGGATTTTTGATCATGAGAAACCCCTCTTGTGCCCATTGATGATATGATATGTTATGATTAGCTTAGTATACATGCATGATGTAAAACATAGCATACTTTGTATATATGATTATATGATGTATCGATTATGTTCTATGTGATGAATGATTGTTGGGACCCTAAAATATTGACTAAGTATAAAAAGGTGCATGGGCACGCAAGGCCTAAGTTGAAGGGTAGGCATGTAAGAAGAAGATACGCAAGGAAGGGTTCTAGGAGGGTTTTAGAAGGAACCATGTTACGCACCAATAGAAAAAGGTCGTGGGGCTTAGCCATATTTGGTGTATCGGGAAGAACACGAGAAAAGCGTGACCCAACTGTGCATGCGGAGTGGATAAGGTGTCATCCTGATAATAGGTTGGCCTGGGAAGGAATATGCCATGTGATGGAGGTTTTTAGAAAACCATCATGGCAAGGAGTGGAGAGCTCAGGCCTGGAGGAGCTTGCTCCCATGGAGGACCACATATGGATACCTTGTAACTGATTTGAAGCCCTAGAAAGGTGGTTTGGTAGTTCAAGGAGCCTATAAATACAAGTTCCCATAGAGGAATAGTGAGAGAGATCAATAGAGAGTGGAGCACTGTAGAAATGCCGTCAGGAGTTGCATTGGATTGGGTAGATAAAATATAGGGGGAGGATGCATCAAGGGGCTTGTGATTGTAAATTTTCTTCTTAAGAAGCTAAGGGATATAAATCTAATTATTGTATATGACCTCGGTCTACCATACTCTGATGTTTTGTAATGAATCTAATGGATGTAATGAGGTTACCAACTTATTTGAATATGATCATTAATGATTTTGGTCCATCCTCATATCTTCATAGTTTTGCTTCATGTATGTTTATGAAATGAGTATGAATCCTTATGCATTTTCCTTTCTATTTGATTTCATTCCTATTATATTAAAGTATCTTTCTATTTGGAATGACTGCATTGGTCTAGAAGCTGTTCTAATCTCTATGATGATTGCATGTCTTGTCTCCACTCACTCTCTTTACATTCTTATCATAGATGATGTTTCCCACTAAACTCACATAAAAGAGAGACTCGGCACCTATGCGTGCCTTGGGTGAGTTCCCAATGCATTTGGGTGATAGGCCAATGTGCATGAGGTTCCCTTGTTCTTTGGTGGGTGTAAAAACAACTACATCTTGGTTCCATTGCCGGGACCTATTTTTGAAGTTGTAGTGGGAAATAACATACATCATGATCTGTGTAATGAGTGATGATAGAGTGTTTAACTTTGGAAAGTGTTGAATCATGGTTTAAGAGCATGGAGGATGAATTTTCTCAGAGATTCAACATTGGACTTGAGTTTGATGCACGTAGATGGGTAGAAGAGAACCTCTACCATGATTTGTATGACACATTTTTCTGTTACTTCCCACTAGAGCTGTATGAATGGCTCTCGGCATATGCATCTAGATCAAGATGGTATTATAGATCATGCATGTGGACCCAAGAAGAGTACCAAAGGCTACAAGATGTAGATCTGATGTGGACTCGTGTTGTGGATCATTGGTGGAAAGGAGTGTTGACTAGCTACACCCTGGAATACGCTATTTCCACATATTCTTGTCTAGACATTGCTGAGTTTGAATTTTTAGGATCTTAGAGGATCATTTCTATGTGCTATCCCTCTAGAAATGAAGATCTTGATTTTTACCTTGATTTTAGAGGCATTTCTAATGGCCAGCTAAACCATTCTGAGCACTGGGTGAGGAAGTTAGGGTGGAGGAAGATGGTAGATATTGTAACTAAGAAAGAAAGGGAGGAGAGATGGCTCAAGTATAGTGAAGCATGTGAAAGGGAGATTACTAGACAACGCAAGGTTGCAAGTGTGATGGATATATGGAGGTAGACATTGTGGGAAGGATTTGAGGTTCACGCAGAGGACGTGGAACTTGAGCAGTCTGTGCTACCCCATCTTAGAAAGCACATAAGAGAGACCCCTTCGACTTATGATGAGAGTTTTTCACATGGAGAGAGAAGAGTCGTTGGTGTGAATTTTAACCCACCTAGTGACCAAAACATGGCGCTTGGTTTTCCGAGATCAAGGAGGAGTATCGTTGACCCGGTTAGTGCTTGGTGGGAGTGACAAATCTGCGGCTAGGCGATACATTTTTTCATTTCCTACTTCCATGGTTGCACATACTATTCTAGTATTCGGAGGAATTTTTAGACAAGGAGAAAATACACAAGGCTTGGGTAACGTGTCGAGGAGTGGTACGGGACACACATCTGGCAGTGACACAATCTCATAGATAGTTAGTGCATAGTTTACTAGGACATTGGGGACACTAGGTGTGACGCTTTAGGCCCACTACTAGCTACTGGTGGATTTGGAGGTGGAATCTGGTGAATTCAGAGGCACAAGACACTGGTAGATCTAGTGGATCTGGCAAAGGAGGGAACACCAAAGGAAGTCAAGGGACTGGATCAGGAAGAAAACGGCCTCAACCACCTCCTCAAGTCTTCTTTGAGATTTCTTTACATTTTCTAGATTACATGGGTATTGAAGATGTTGCAGAGCATGTTCACAAGTGTGAGTTTTTATGGTGCGCAAAGGGGATCACAACCCCAAAATAGAAGGCCAGTCAGTTTGCAATAATGTTGCAAGGGTGTGCACATAGCTGGTATAGGAAGTATGACCCCCATCAGATAGTGGTAGATTACACCGCATTGAAAAATGCCTTCCTAGTAGAATTCCACATCCTTGAGTTTGAACAAAAGAGCATCAACGCCCTTAAGGAGATTCAATAGGGAATGGTGGAGAGTGTGTAGGAGTATGACGTGTGGTTTAAGACTCTCTTGTCAAAGTTTTCATATGGCATTCACCCTTCAAAACATGCTCAATGGTTTTTGGAGGGTTGATAACCCCATTTAGAAGAGCTTTATCTCATAAAACTTTCATAGACCCACGTGAGGTGTTGGAAGCTACCATGTGTGTTGAAGTTGTTGGGAGAGTTGACACTGGTGTTAGCTCGTTTATGGAAGCTCAATTCTCTATTATGGCTAAGTAGCTAGAAAAATTTCGTGAACTCAATTCATGAGACTCGCAAAGTGGAATTTGGTGTATAGATTGTGAATAAGAGGTGCATGCCAAGGATAGTTGCCCCCAAAAGACATTATGTGCCGTCATAGTAGACTGTGAGATTTTTCATGGGGACCATGATGCGAGTAGATGTCCCTTTCTATAGCACACATTTAGGAATAATGTATCTTGCTACTATAAGATCTGCACTTCTACAACCCATGATACCAAGGATTGTTAGTTTATTGACCAGAACCATGAGGCCATTGATCATGGTGTACGCTAGACCAGCATTGTCAGTAGTTCTAAGGGTGATGATCACCATTATGAGGAGCGTGCAAATGGAGGTGTATGCGAAGGGGATTTCATGGAGGATTCCATGGTCATGGTAGCTCGAGAGGAAGAAGTGAATTCCCATGGGGAAATAGGCCAACGGTGTGCAGGGCATAGCCCCTCTTTGAGACAAGCAAAGTGAAACTAGTTTATTGCTATTCGATCAAGCAGGAATCTGTGTAAATCTACACTATTCTAAATTCAGGGGGTTTGGGATCTCATCCCGAAGAGCGGTAGTTCCAATCGCAAACATAAAGGTAGGAGGGAAGGAATGGAGGAAGGTAGATCGAAGGGAGAAAAGAAATAAATTCCAAGACAGAAAGGGTCGGAGGGTTTATGCTTTGGGATGGTAGTCAACAGAGCGAAACTTACTTGCATAAACAAATAAAACAATACGATGTAAATATGATGATAATAAAAATTAATCCAACATAATAGAAACATAGATCTAACTTATGGAAGATATGATGCAAATAACACATATATTGAGCATAAAGTTTGAACATATATATTAGTATATTTTTTGTTACAAGAAGGCACGAATTCTTTCTCTCTTCACCTCTTTTTCATACAAAAAATGTCCACCTGGAATACAACAAGTATTATAGTATTTATAGAAGAAGAGGAGGGAGAAGACAAAAATAAACCAACCACTTTACAAAATATCTAAAAAGTCAAAAGTTGACTTTGGGCAATTTTTTGGATGGCAACATCCCATGATGCAACATGGATGATGTCATTGTAAATGCCAACATACTTTTTAGATAATTATTTTACAAAAATGATCGAAGCGTACATATGAGTAGAAACTACTCTTCATCATCTCTTAACGTAAATAGAATGTCTTGCTTCGATCGGAGAGGCGATGTGACACGAACTCGGTACTCCATAAACTTGCTTATAGCTCCTTATTTTCCTGATCTATACCCTGGTAGAGTCCTGTGAATTTTGGATTATTTCCTCACTATCTCTGAGGATTTTCTCTATCTAGGAGGACACTGCTGTGCCTTATTCACCAATCTTGGAGTATTCATTTATCTTGTCTTGACTAAGAACTTGAGTAGGCTCAGCGGTAGTTATAGGAGGAGTGCTGACTATTCCTTACAAAGCTTGGAGGAGATGTTTGTTGTGCTCCTTGAGTATTTTCTTCTCCTATTTTGCTTCTTATATCTTCTTGTAAAGGGAATCTACTACAGACAAAGCCTCTCCTTGTAGGCTCTTAGATGAGGTTCTCATCGTGACTTAGGTCACTGTGAAGGTCTGCAGGAGACAGATCATTCTTATCTTTGGTGGGATTCGGATATGCAATCTCCATGAATCTCTCTCCTAAAACACTCTTAGAGAAGCGAGTTATAGCTTTTTACTTCTTGGGTCCCTTCTTCAGAATGACGGAGAAGTCCATGGGTGCTCGGGAACCTTTCACTTGAGTTGACCCAGATGGTTGGAGATGTAGCTTGGACTTAAGGGAGAGGGAGTAGAGGAAATAGAAGAAGAAATAGGGGTGAAAGGGGAAGCAACTGAAGAGGCCGCAAGGAAGAATGCTTTGAGATGCTTGGTGGTGGCATCAACAAGTAGTCCAATGTGTTCTGCTTGTAGGTCTGGAGTTACTACTAGAGAAGAAAAGGACATGGAGATGGAAGGGATCAGAATGGAATGGAGGGAACACCAGAAAACAGATCCACGAGAGAGGAGAAGATGGAAGAGGTGGGAGATGGAAGGGAGGAAGGGAGAGAAGAAGAAACATCCATAGGAATAGATGCTTCAATGACAGGGGGAGGAGAAGGAGCGGAAGAAGGAATGGTGGGTACCTCAGTAGTTATAGCTGTGACCACATCCTGAGTGGATGTGTCTATTGAAACTTCAGTGGTCTCTTCTTCTTTACCTAGAGACACCAGGTCGACCACTTACTTCTCAGAAGTAGTAGGAAGGATTTCGAGGAGTTTCTTCTTGTTTGCTTGGTTCTCCCTCCTTATCTTTTCCTTTTCCTTTTAGTACTTGGGCCATTCTTGGAGGTGCTCTACCCAAAGGAGAAGTAGTAAAATCTACCCTGAGGTAGGTGAGACCATTCTATTTGCACCAATGCTTGGTGCACTGTAACGTGGGCTTGACATTTTCTGAAATGGTCTTTATTGCCTTAGCTCTGTCAATCTCTAGGAGAGGCCAATCGTCCCCATCCGTGTCAAGATAAACTTGATCAATTTCTTGATCAGGTTCTTGGAATCCTTTTGAAACAATGGTGATGCCATAATGAACGATTTCCTCCAGAGCCAGCCAGGAGTGATCCTTTCGTGTGATATCTATCTCATGTGTTAGGTCGATGTAGATGTCCTCAATCTCAGGAACATGGATAAGATCAATTTTTTCCTTTGGGAGGAAACCTCGGCAATCGAAGGTGGGCCTTCCTAGAAAGTTGTGCTTTAGATTCAACAATTCCGGTTCGAAATATATTTCTGTGCTTTTTCCGGTGTGGTGCGGGTGTATCGCCCACCGTAAGGGGAATTGAGCTCCTCCCTTCTTTCTCTTCATGTATTTCTCATGGCATGTGATCATTTGTCTTGACAACTACAAGAGAATCAACTTGGCCCCTGTATACCTTGGTAGCTTTGTCGGTTCACCTTCAAAATTCACCACCTTGAGATATGTGAATGTGGGAAACTACGTGAACAATGCTCCCCACTTCTTTGTGACAGTGATCACACTCGGGCTAGTCCGACCATGTCTCATATTCGGCCTCAACAAGAAGATCACCTCATAGAAGAAGGCATCGTTGATTTTCTCGAGAGGCGAGGGACTTCATTTTCAGATCGGAAGGAGAGGAAAAGTAGTTTCCATATGGTTATGGATTGTTAGGTTTTTCATTTTAGATTTGATCCTTTGATTTATAACAACCCTAAAACCTAACAATAACCAAGAAACAAAAACTACAAACAATAACAAGAATGATAAATGTCATTTACCCAGTTTTATAAAGGAAAAAGGATGACGTTGTGGTCCACAAAATCAAAAAATGGCATGCGGGGTGATAAGGACAAGCGACGAGCCTGAGAAGAATACTTTTCACAATTTTCAAATTGTGAAAATGACAGTGTTAAGTGGCTATTTATAGAAAACCTGGCATTAATCATCTCACCTAATTTCATTGGCATGCTTTTGAGTGTCGAGATGGGCTTAAATGCGCCATGGTGCAATTTCATTGGTGTCGACATAACACTTTCAGCGCCTTAGCGTGCATTTTTTTATGTTAACACAAAATTCCCACGCTTTAAGCACACATTTTTACGTGTTGACATGATACTTTCAATTCCTTAACACACTTTTTGGGAACATGTTTAACTATGTTTGCATGTCATTTCTTGCACCAAAGGGGTGAAACTTCATAGATGTTGACATGTTATTTTGGGCGCCAAAGGATTTTCTAAGGGGCGCACATCTCATTATGTCGACACACCATTTCTTGTGCCCAGTTCAAAAAAGGTGAAAAATGGCTAAGTTTTTAAAACTTGATTTCTAGAAGGGAGTTTCTAGGCCATTTTGAACGTTAATAGACATTCTTAGTGAACCAAAACAAAATTTCTGTATGGTTATCTGCAAAATTTCTCTTGTCAATTTTACAGGATAAATACGGCTCTTTTTGGGGACTATCTTTAAGTGAAACTTAAGGGTAGAGAATCCCAAGTTTCTACGTGTGTATCCATTAGGTTATAGAGAGTCAAAAACAAGGGTGACCAAAAAGGGAAGAAAGCGAACAAACAACAAATAGGAAGAAAACACACAACGAAAGCAAACTATACAAAGAAGAGAGCAAGTTTTACTTCCTGAAGATCTTCAGGTGTTGCTCGCTATAGGGAAGCGGGAGCTCGTTTCTGGCTAGATATGAGAGATAGAAAATATTCTCTCCATTGAATTTATTGATCTTGTATGGCCCTCTCCAAATAGATTCAAACTTCCCATGCATACCTTTCGGTTCTCTTCGTTTGTCCCATAGAAGAAAAAGATCTCCCACCTGGAAATCTCTCTGCTTGGCTTTCTTTTCGAACAACCTCTTGACTTGATTTTGATGTTCAGTGATCTTGTCAACCACTTTCAATCACTTTTCTTCAAGTTCCATCAGGTACATAATCCTCTTTTCCATAGAAGTCTAAAAATTTTCATCTTCGATTGCTCGAGCCAAGCACAGAGCACGAAGTTCTGCAAAGATAGGGATTTCAGCATCGGTCCCATATAACACCTGGAAAGGTGACATGCCAAGAGATCTCTTTGGAGTGATACGATCTTCCCATAGAGCATCATACAATGACTTGTGTCAGGACCGCTGGTTTTCATCAACTAGCTTCCATATGATAGTTACCAGGTGTTTATTGCTAGATTCTTCCTGACCATGTCCTTAAGGATAGTAATCAAAAGCATGAGCCAAGGTTATCCCATATTCATAGTAGAAACCAATACCTTCCTATGAAGAGAAGTTGGAAGCGTTATCACTAATGATATTGTGTGGAATGCCAAATCTCATAATAATATTTTCCTTGATGAAGTTGCAAACAACTTCAGAAGTGGCATGCTTGATAGGTATGGCCTCCACCCATTTTGTGAAGTAATTTGTTGCTATTAGGATGTAACTATGTCCAACACTCGATTAAGAATTGAGTGCTCCAATGAAATCAATTCCCCATTTTCTGAATGGTTCGTCGATGATGACAGGCCTAAGAGGAAATGTAGCCAGCTTTGGTTTTCCAACAAACTATTGACAAAGTTCACATTTCGCTACCCAGGTGGTGCATCCTAAAATAGCATCGGCCAATAGTACTTGGCCCGAATGATTTTATGTGCTGTCATGGATGAGGAGAAGTGACCACCACAGGTTGAGTCATGAAAACTCTCCAATAATTTTATTTTTTTTGGTTTGTCAACACATCATAGAAAAATGTCATCAATTCCGCGTTTGTACAATCCATCATCCCATATGACATATTGTGCGGCCCTCAGATTTACCACTCACTTTTCCTTAATGGTTAGGTGAGTTGGGAACTCTCCATAGGTGAGAAAGAATGTGATTTTAGAATACCATTCATCGTTGGTTGCGACAAACAGAACCATGGGTAAAGAATCCACTTTCTCCAGCTCACTTGCTTTTCCATCAACGTGAGCAACTTTCTCTTCAGGTACCTCTAAGTCTTTAATTTCAGCTATTAGCTGACACAGGCCCTTAACCTTCACCAACTTGGTTGGTTTGATGTCTAGATCATATTCTTGGACCTTTGTGATCTAATTCCCTCGTAAGCTCCCTAACTCCTGTTGAGTTAGGATAGATTTAACAATCGTGTCTGGAACCAATACTACTGTATGAGAATTCAAAATCTAGTAGCGGAAATTTTTGACTGCTTTTACCACAGAAAAGGCATGCTTTTCCAACTGTGACATATTCAGTTCATGAGGCTTAAGAGGAGAGCTCATGAAGGTAATCAGGGATTCAATATCCTCAGAGTTATTTTGCATCAAGATAGTTGATACCATATGTGCAGATACATAACTGTACATGATGAAGTCTTTGCTGAAGTCAGGACATACCAGAACAGGGGCGTGAGTGACAGAAGTCTTTATGTCTTCAAATGATGCCTTTCCTTCCTCACTCCATTGGAATGTTTGGGATCCTTTCATCATATTAGATATATGACAAGTCTTCTCAACAAAATCAGGAATAAAGCACCTGAGAAAATTTACCTTTCCGAAGAAAGAGTGAACACCAGTCTTGCTTGTAGGCAATGTGAGGCTCTAAATAGCCTTGACTCTTTTGACATCTATCTTAGTTCCCTCTCTGCTGATGACATGTCCTAGCATATTTCCTTTAGTGACCCCAAAAACTAACTTCTTGGGATTTAGTGAAATCCCGTGCTCTCGGCATCTGATCAAGACTTTCTCTAAATGATTGTAGTGATCACTTCATTTTTGGAGAACACGGTCAGGTCATCTAGGTAAACTACGATGACCTTTCCCATCATACCTTTGAATGCAAATTCCATTGCTCATTGGAAGGTGGCACCGGCATTGATTAAACCGAATGGCATTCTTCTGTAGGTGAAGGTACCCCAAGGAGTGGTGAACGTTGTTTTGAACTGATCTTCAGGCGTGACTTGAATTTGATTGTAACTTAAAAAACTGTCAAGCATAGACAACATTTCTAAACCGGTGTGCCTATAGCACTTGATCCATTATCGAAAATGGATAGTTATCATTTAAAGATGATTGGTTCAAATTGCAAAAGTCCACGCATATGCGTATCTCACCATTTTCTTCCACACGGGTATAATATTAGTAACCCAGTCTTGTGATGAATTGGAGAAATAATTTTTGCATCCAGCATCTTCTGAATTTCAGCCTAGATGGTACCTAAGATTTTGGGGTTGTAATGCCTTTGCTTTTGACGAAAAGGCTTAACATCATCCTTGAGCGGGATGTCGTGTTGAATGTCCTTTGGCTTGAAAGACTTGAGATCAGCATAAGACCATGCTAATACATCCATGTACTTTTTCAGCAACTTGACGAATTTTTCATTTTCCTCGGTGTACAACACTTCTCGATATTCATGGAATGAGGATGTTCTATAGTACCAGATTGATGGATTCAGTTTCTAGAGAAGAGGAAGGATCATCCTGTCACTTTTTCTTGACAAAACGGTCATGATTATCAAATAGTCATTCTAAGGAAACTAAACCTTTTGGAATCTTATTTCCTTTGAGTTGTATCATTGTTTCTTTTTCAGATTCATGTGCTTGACTAGTGAGAGACTCACGACATGTAGAAGTTGATCCATCAAAATGAAGCTCTTTGAAATTGTCAGCTTTCTCCAGAAAAGTGATAAGTTGGTTGTCATCATTGAACACTTGCCAGTGTTGTGAATTATCTGGCACACTTGGGCGAAAAACCACCTCAATGGTATATGTATCCGTTTTTAACCCTGGGTGAGGGAGCATGAGAGATGCTAAGATGACCAAGGAATCAGCCATGTCATTTTGAGCTCACGGGACTGCTTTGATTGAGAAAGCATCAAATTCCTTGATGCTATCCCATACCGCATTGTGGTAGTGTCTGAGTCGGTCAATTTTTACTTGATATATCCCTTTTAGCTAATTGACAATCAACTCAGCATCACCTTGTACTTTTAGATTCTTGATTCCCTTCTCTTTTGCATCTTGCATGCCAAGTAAAAAGGATTCATACTCAGCAGTTTTATTCATATTGAAGAACTATAACTTGAAAGAAAAAGGGAAAATCTCCTCCTCAGGAGATATTAGAACAACCCCAGACACTACATCCACTTGTTACATAGCTGCCATCAAACTGCAATGTCCAAACTTTATTGATATCCTCTTCTTGGACGAGGATGTCCATTTTATCTGAGTCGAGTGGACAAGAAGTAGTTTCCCATCCCTGATGATTCAAAAATAATCTGAGCCTTAGGGTCGTCAGAGTTGGTGACTAGATATTTCTTTTGTGATTCGGCTCCAAATTTTGCATCACCCCTTAACAGAATCCTTCCTTTGGACCAATCCATATGAATTTCCCCACCAAATTATTTACAAAAGCTCCTCCCTAGTAGTATTCCATAGGTGCTGGAATATCAGCTACGAGAATAGTCATCTTTACCCTTTTCTTAGAAAATACTACGAATGCAAATTGCACATCCTTGATCTGACCAATTAATGGTACTTGTTTGGTTTCCATGGAGTAGCATCTACTAAAAGGTTTAGTAAGCGTGAGGCCCAAAGCATGGGAAACCTTTGCTAGCATAACATTATCAGAAGCTCCAGAATCAATTATACAGTTACTTAGTTTATGACCATTGATCAAGAGAGATAGGTAAAAAGGTTCAATTTTCCCTAACGTAAAGGTCAATGCGATGTTTACATGAGACGTAGGAGGTGTGGGAAGAATTCCTTTTGGTGAAATGGGAGGAAGGACAAAACACGGCTCTGGATATACTTATTTAATTTTACAAGTTCTTGTAGGTTGGACTGAAGGTATTCAACCTCAGACATTTGAATCTTGGTCCTTTTGGCATGATCAATTATATCAAATGCGACCAAGGGTTGCGGTAATGAAGGAATGAGCCCTTCATTTCACGTTTGAGGAGGAGGATTACTAGCCTTTATGGAATTGGAGGAAGGCTGATTTGGAGGAGAAATAGGAGGAAAAGATTTCTTTACAAAAGGTTTAACAGGAGGTTGAGCAGGAAGGGGATTACCTCTTTTAGCGATCATTGGCGGTGGAGCTACCATAGCCTTTTCCTTTTGTTTTTCAGCAGCAACATTTTCTTCTTTTCCTTGTGAGCGAGTGAAAACCACGTATGATTGTCTACTTGCATACCCTTGGGTACCCTCTTCTTCATTAGATTCCTCATCTTCAAATTCCATGTACCCGATAGTAGAGTCACCAGTTGGTTCACCGACATCTTGATCATCTTCATCTTACGACAAAGGTTCTTCATAATTTGTATCATCTTCTTCAATTTCAACCAAAGCATTAACCAGAGGGGCTTCAATTGCTAACCTTGGAGAAGTAGGAAAACGCGGCCTTTGGGGGTGTTGTTGGGAGTGAAGTTCCTCCGTGGGATATCTCGGTACGGAGTAGTAGATGATGCTTGAGCCAATTGCTTCTTTAATGAGAGAAAATCATTTGCCATCTTCTAGAACGCTAGATCTGATGAGGTAGCCTAAGAAGAAGTTGAATCCTTTGATTTTGATGGCTCTCATCTTAACTCACCAGATATAAGAAGGTTTTCCTCTATCCGAATGGCCTGATTTGAGCGAGGACCAAGGTTGGTATTTGTTCTTGTAAAAGTAAGAAACTTACTCTCGAACTCATTGCGTTCACAAAGAAACACTTTTGATTCTCTAGTGTTGGCAACATGGCAGGTGGCACGGTTGATCAGTGAATTGAAATGGGTGATAAAATCACGCATGGTTTCATTGGCCTCCTTCTTCATGTGAGTGATTCATGATAGTAACGTGAATGCATCTTCTGAAGGCTTATACCTATCTTCAAATGCAGTCTGTAATGTGGCCCAACTAGTGATAGATCCGGCTGGTAAATGTTGGAACCACTCTGCTGCAGGCCCTTGCAAGGTCTCAAGAAAGAGACGCACAGATATGTCCTCATGAGTCATGTCCAGAATACTACATGACATAATAAATGTAGCAATATGCGCATCTCGTGCTTTGATTTCCACTCCCATCAAATTTTGGGAAATTTTTGTGATTTCCATGAGGGAGGGGGTTGAGTGGATGTGGTAGTGCTAAAGGACCCATGGCATTTCCCCATGGTACAGGTAGATTTATCACCATTTGAAAAGGGAAAGATAACATGAGTAGGGAGTGTGGTTCCACTTAGCAAAAGAGACCGCAAATTGATGTCGAGGTACCTTGTGAAATTCGGCTCTTTCATGGAGGCGAGGCACTTTTGGTTGATTGATCCGTTGAACTTAGTGATGCAAATCATGTTAGAGTGATACTGAAATTGTGCCTTTGAAGTAGATCAAATATTTGATCAACTTCTTCATGAGCTCTTTTGTCACGAGTAAATTGCTCACCCGCCAGCGTAGCCATTCAAATCTGCAACAATTAAGAGCAGATTTGCAACAATTTTTTTTTTTGTACTTGCTGATTTTCTGATTTTTCTAGCAAAAATCAGCAGCATGTACTTTTTAAATTTTAAATTTTATCCTCTTTACTAACAACCGATTGCGGTTTTCTGACAAAGATGAATAAGGATAAAAAGTGGGTTAATTTTAGAAAGCTGATTTTCAGATCTTTGAACTGAATTTGCAAGTTTTGAAAATATTACAAAATGTCGAATCTCGAGCTATGGAAATATACAAGTTTTTGTAAAAACTCAGTGAACTAAAAGCTCCTATCTGGTCCAGATCTATGGATTTGTATAAGGAAATTTTCAATTTCGATCACTTCTACAAAAATTTTAATTTTTAACAAAGAGTTAAAATTTTCAATGCAGTGTATCTTGATTTTTACGTTTTTAATTATTTTCTTAGTTTGTTCCCAGGAGTTGCCAAAAATTTTGGTGTGAAAATTTTCGGTTAGACAGTTGTGGGGAAATAGGCCAACAGTGTGCAGGGCATAGCCCCTCTTTGAGACAGCAAAGCGAAACTGGTTTATTGTTATTCTATCAAGCAGGAATCTATGCAAATATACACTATTCTAACTTCAAGGGGTTTGGGATCTCATCCCAGTAGAGGTAGTTCTAACTGTGAATAGAAAGGTAGGAGGGAAGGAATAGAGGAGGTAGATCTGAAGGGAGAAAAGAAATGAATTCCAAGACAGAAAGGTCGGAGGGTTTATGCTTTGGGCTGGTAGTAAACAGAGCCAAACTTACTTGCATAAACAAATAAAGCAATACTAATGAACATATGACGATAATAAGAATGAATCCAACAGAATAGAAACATAGATCTAACTTAAGGAAGATCTGATGTAAATAACACATATATTGAGCACAAAGTCTGAACATATATATTAATATCTTTTTGTTACAAGAAGGCACAAAGTCTTTCTCTCTTCACCTCTTTTTCATACAAAAATGTCCACCTAGAATACAATAAGTATTCCAGTATTTATAGAAGAAGAGGAGGAGAAGACAAAAATAAACCAACCACTTTACAAAATATCTACAAAATATCTAAAAAGTCAAAAGTTGACTTTGGGCAAATTTTTGGATGGCAACATCCCATGATGCAACATGGATGATTTCATTGTAAATGCCAACATACTTTTTAGATAATTCTTTTACAAAAATGATCAAAGCATACATATGAGTAGAAACTACTCTTTATCATCTCTTGACTTAAATGGAATGTCTTGCTTCCGATCAGGAGAGGTGATGTGACACTGATCTGGTACTCCATAAACTTGCTGATCTTTGTTTAAAGTTCATTATGATCTGGACCTTGAAATGGTCCCCAATAACTTTGCAAGTTTCTTTTTCAGTCTCGAGCTTGTCAGGTAGCCCAACATACTCCTCACATTCCTCAATCAAGTATCCAATGAAATCACAAAGCAAGCCAGAAGGTTATTGATTGAGTCTCGGTGAAAAGTGACCTCTGGCACCAAACCTTGGGTTATGATAGCCTTGAAGAGCTTGATTGTATCGTCTGCCTCCCTCAAGGTGAATGATTCACTGAGCATCTCTAGAGCCATCTTTGTAATTATCTGCTCCATGTTGTATTTTTCATCTAGGGCTTCATCCTTGATTTTATCTATCCTCTCTAAGATATATTCCATTTGATCAACCCAATAATCCAAAGCAACAAGGGCTTTGTTATGTGCTCAAGGTGATCGATGACACCGACCTTTAATAGGTCGTCAGTAGAGTAGTTGACCATTGCTTGAAATGTTTCATGTTGTAATTTGGCATTGTCCAACTCCTCGGAGAGGGATCCCGAGCATCGCTTGTAGCTCCTTATTTTCCTAATCTATACCCTGGTAGAGTCTTATGAATTTCTTGATTATTTCCTCACTATCTCTGAGGATTCGCTCTATCCAGGAGGACACTACCATGCCTTGTTTTCTAATTTTGGCGTATTCATTTATCTTTTCCCGACCGAGAACTTGAGAGGCTCAACGACAGCTTGATTATAGGAGGAGCATTTCCCATTCTCTACAAAGCTTGGAGGAGATGTTTGTTTTACTCCTTGAGTATTCTCTTCCCCTCTTTTGTTTCTTGTAGCTTCTTACAAAGGGTGTCTACTGCAGACAAAGCCTCTCCTTGTAGGCTCTCAGATGAGGTTCCCATTGTGACTTGGGTCACTATAAAGTCTGTAGGAGACAAATCTTTCTTCTCTTTGGTGGGATCTGGATATGCAATCTCCATGACTCTCTCTCCTAAAATGCTCTTAGAGAAGCGAGTTATAGCTTTTTGCTTCTTGGGTCCCTTCTTCGGAATGACAGAGAAGTCCATGGGTGCTATGGGAACCTTTCTCTTGAGTTGACCCAGATGGTTGGAGATATAGCTTGGACTTAAGGGAGAGGGAGTAGAGGAAATAGAAGAAGAAACAAGGGTGAAAGGGTAAGCAACTGAAGAGGTCGCAGGGAAGAACGTTGAAATGCTTCGTGGTGGCATCAATAAGGAGTCCAACACGCTACTGTTTGTAGGGCCTGGAGTTACTACCAGGGAAGAAAAGGACATGGAAATGGAAGGGATATATAATGGGATGGAGGGAACACTGAACAATAGATCCACAAGAGAGGAGAAGATGGAAGAGGTGGGAGATGGAAGGGAGGAAGGGAGAGAAGAAGAAACATCCATAGGAATAGATGCTTCAATGACAGGGGGAGGAGAAGGAGTGGAAGAAGGAATGGTGGGTACCTCAGTAGTTGTAGTTGTGACCACATCCTGAGTGGATGTGTCTATTGAAACTTTAGGGTCTCTTCTTCTTTACCTAGAGACACCAGGTCGACCACTTGCTTCTCAGAAGTAGTAGGAGGGATTTCAGGAGTTTCTTCCTGTTTGCTTGGTTCTCCCTCCTTATCTTTTCCTTTTCCTTTCAAAGTACTTGGGCTATTCTTGAAGGTGCTCTACCCAAAGGAGAAGTAGTAAAATCTACCTCGAGGTAGGTGAGACCATTCTTTTTGCACCAATGCTTGGTGCGCTACAACGTGGGCTTGACCCTTTCTTGAATGGTCTTTGGTGCCTTGGATCTCATCAATCTTTGGGAGCGCCAATCGTCCCCATCCATTTCAAGATGAACTTAATCAATTTCTTGATCAGGTTCTAGAATCCTTTTAGAATGATGGTGATGCCATAATGAATGATTTTCTCTAGATCCAAACAGGAGTGATCCTTTCGTGTGATATTTATCTTGTGTGTTAGGTCGATGTAGATGTCCTCAATCTCAAGCACATGGATAGGATCAATTTTTTTCCTTTAGGATGAAACCCGACAATCGAAGGTGGGTCTTGCTGGGAAGTTGTGCTTGATTCAATAATAATTCAAGTTTGGTATACATTTCGTGCTTTGGCCGAGTGTGGTGCAGGTGTATCGCCCACTGTAAGGTGGAATGGAGTTCCTCCCTTCTTTCTCTTCTTACATTTCTCATGGTATGTGATCAGTTGTCTTGACAACTCTAAGAGAATCAGCTTGGGCCCTGCATACCTTGGTAGCTTTGTCAGTTCACCTTTGAAATTCACCACCCTGAGATATGTGAATGTGGGAAACTATGTGAAGAATGCTCCCCACTTCTTTGTGATAGTGATCACACTCGGGATAGTTCGACCATGTCTCATATTTGGCCTCAATAGGAAGATCACCTCATAGAAGAAGGCGTCATTTATTTTTGAGAACTAGGGGATGTTGTTATCGATCCTGAGCTTTGGGTAGTATTCATATATTTTGACCTGGGGCCATACCCCATTCCAAGCTAGGCCTGTGAAGTCTCTCGCTAATGCTGCAATGTATACAATGTAGGAATTCATATAGAACTTCCCAGTTGTCATGACCTGTTGAAGTTGCTGAGAGATGGTGTTGCTAATGATTTCCCCTTAGCCAAAATGGTGATCAGGCACATTCTTGCTCATGGTCTTTAAGTACCTCTGCATCCATTTATGGAAATGATGGGCATCAGGAAGCCCAAATATACTCTGCTCGGGAAGGTGATGGTATCACTCAATTCCTCATTATAGTCACTACGATGGATAGTCCGTGGCCATTTACTCACCGTATTTTTGTTCTTTAGATATAGCTCATCATCATTTCCATACATTTGTCCTCATTGTCATCACATGCCTTCTTGCAGTCTTCTAGGCTTATGGTGACATATTGTCTATGATGAGGAATGCCCAAATTTATTTCAAAGTGACGAGTAGTTAGGTCGATGACCGTATTTCCTTCTTTATCTTTGACACATCTTGTGTCCTTGTTATAGCATTGAGCCACCAACATGATGAACTTGTTATTCACAACACTTACTGGCAGCCCAGCTACAAAGTGCAATCCACTTTTTGCCCACCAGTTTGTTCATCCAGGGGCCACTAGTGGCCTAGTTGGTTCTCACCGTAAGTCTTCCATATCAATGTGCCCAAGCTCAGAGTCTCTGATATCGAGATCACTCTTTGCATATGAGTCAGGCATCTTGAATTTCTGATATTTGTACTTCATCTCTTGTTCTGTCAACTTGGCTTTTCCTTTAGACATGGTTGGCTTTTTGCTTAACAAAGACGTGTGTGAGCTTGAGGATGGCAAATGTTGTTTTGCAAGGAGAATCAAGAAGGTCCAACATAGAAGAGCTATGTAAACTGTCATGTTATTCATAATAAAATCTTGCAGAAAGAAGAATGAGCAATTACAAGGCTTAGGGCATAAGGCACAAGTTCACAAAGATGTGCAGAGGCTTAAAAAGGTGGGCGTGCTTTTGAGGATGTCGACATGTAAAAAGATGCACCTGTGTTGACAGGAGAAAACTATGCCAAAGGGTTATAAAGGGCACACTTTTGGAGAGTGTTGCATGACAAAAGGTGGCGCTAACGGATAAAGCACAGGGTGCGGGTTTACAACACACAACATGCCATGTTGATGTCAAGGATCATGTGCCTGTGCCTTAGGAAATTTTCTTTAGTTGGGTGCTGAAAATGATGGTGTTGCATGGCTTTTAAGTGCACCCAAGGTGCAATTTTGGAAGATGTTGCAAAGCAATTCAATGCGCCAAAGGAAAACTACTTGGCGCGGATTTAGAGCACACAACATCTAATGTTGATATTGTGTAGGATGTGTCTGTGCCTTCAGGAAAGTTGCCAAGTGTTATCGACTGGCGCGGGTTACAGATATGTTACATGTGAAGGCAAAGGCACCAAGGTGCGACTGTGGTGGTTACAACATGTAAAAATAGTGCACCAAGGTTTTAGTGGTTTCATGGTAATTTCCTCAAATTTTCTCTCTCTTTTGGTTTATTCATATAGTAAATAGAGGTTTTCAATAAGATGATAAGCAGGGAAAAGGCCTTAGGTTTTCTCATAGGCAAGGGGCCTTCAAGATTTGCAGATCTAGAAGGAGAGGCAAAGTGGTTTCCAGATGGTTATGGATTGTTAGGTTTTTCATTTTAGATTTGATCCTTTAATTTATAACAACCCTAAAACCTAACAATAACCAAGAAACAAAAACCACAAACAATAACAAGAATGATAAAAGCCACTTACCCAGTTTTATAAAGGACAAAGGATGATGTTGGGGTCCACAAACTCGAAAAATGGCATGCGGGGTGACAAGGAAAGCGACAGGTGCAGAAGAATACTTTTCACAATTTTCAAATTGTGAAAATGACAGGTGTTAAGCGCCTATTTATAGAAAACCTGGCATTAATTATCTCACCAACTTTCTTTGGCATGGTTTTCGAGTGTCAACATGGGCTTAAATGCACCTTGTGGCACAATTTAATTGGTGTTGACATAACACTTCAAAGTGCCTTAGTGTGCATTTTTGATGTTAACACAAAATTCCCGTGCTTTAAGTGCACATTTTTCTATGTTGACATGATACTTTCAGTGCCTTAGCACACTTTTTAGGAACATGTTTAATGATGTTGGCATGTCATTTCCTACACCAAAGGGGTGCAACTTCATAGATGTTGACATGTTATTTTGGGCGCCAAAGGATTTTCTAAGGGGCGCACATCTCATTGTGTCGACACAACATTTCTTGCGCCTAGTTCAAAAAAAAGTGAAAAATGGCTAAGTTCTTAAAACTTGATTTCTAGAAGGGAGTTTCTAGGCCATTTTGAACATTAATAGACCTTCTTAGGGGATGAAAATAAAATTTTGGTTTGGTTATCTACAAAATTTTCCTTGTCAATTTATAGGATAACAAACCTGTTATGGTAACAACGAGAGCAGAGGCCGCATGCGAAAGGAAATGCCAAGGCGAGAAGAACCTAGTTTTAAGGAAAGAAATGGTACATGGGAAGTACCTAGACCCTACACATCAGAAGGAGGTATATCAAGAAACCATGGACATCATTCGAAGTTTACAAGGAGAAATCTAGTGTCTAAAGGAGTAGTCCAAGAGGGAGGAGCAAAGAAGGAAGATCAAGGCACCAAAGGATGACTTGGATGAGGTTAAGGAAGTATAAAAATGCTAAGGCAAGAGAGTATTATTCCCTTACTAGGGGAATGGTTGAGAGAGAAGGTACCATGCATTGGAGAAGAGCGTGAGGGGCAGGTCTTGCATGAAAACCTTCCCCCTCACAACCTTAACTATGATAAGGATATCACATTAAATGTGGTCTTGGATGGATGGATCCTTAGTAATATCCTCATTCACATAGGTGCGGAGGTCAACATTCTCACCTTGGATGCATGGCATCAGATGGGAAGACCTGAAATACAACCGTCTTCGAATGTGTTGTATATGGATAATAAAATGAAGGTAATTCCCATCAAATTCTTAAAGGATGTAGCTGTCACCATTTTGGGGGATAAGTTTACTAGGGACTTTGAAGTCTTGGTGCTTGCCAAGGTAGATAATTTCCCAACATTACTTGGGCACCCATGGTGTTATAAGAATAATGCAGATCTTTGATTCAACAAGGGATACATAAGCTTTGAAAATGAGGAGGAACGGGTCATCATACCCTTGGCTGATGGAAAATCAACACCCTATACTGAACCTTTGGGAGAAGAGGTCCTAGATAGAATATATGTGCACTCAATCAAGGATCCAAAGGTAATCCATCCCATAGAAGGAGTTATCTAGTTTGAGGATGCTCATTCCTTAAGTGACACCACCAGTATAGCGTGCGATAATTGGGTGTGTGGGACCTACGAGTTAATTGAACAACATTTGAGAGGATCGTTGAAAAAGGTGACAAAGGAATTTACAATCCAATGCATAGGTGGAAAGAAGCTACCTAAGTATTCAAGAGGAGCCTTCCTGAGATCTTTTTGTAGGAGATGGAAGCTTAGTAGAAGAAGGAGAATGAATGAAGAGGGATGTTAAGTTATGTCCTACTTTCGGAACTAATGTGTGCTAGTGGGCCACACATTGGGATAACCTCTTGGAATGGTGCGAGGTGAGAATTTCCTTCTTCATAAGGTTTTGCAGGAGCAACATGCCCATGGCTATAAAATACTACCATGGTAAAGAGACCGCTTCCCTCCATATCCAAGCATGTGAGACAACCTGGATGGGAAGCACGAAGCATTTCCACCTTCATTGTGGGTTCACAATTTTTACTCCACCCTACAAGGTTGTGCACACAAATGGTACATTCACACCGAGACACGCCACTAGATAGGGAATTGGAAAGAGTTAGTGGCTAATATCATTCAAACATTCAAGTATCAGAGTACAAAACCCTTGGTGGATAAGGAATTACATGTTGTTAATTACCTTACCATTGGGGATAGTGTTATGGCAGAAGATAGACTACTGGATTTTTTAGGTGAACTTGTCCTGGAGGCATGCTTTGAGGAAGAAGAAACAAAAGAGATACATTTTAAATGTGCGTGTATAGAGAAATAAAAGGGAAGATGGTGTATGTTATTGATGGAGAAGAAGTGGAAAACTTTGATGTTGATAATTCTATAGGGACATGTGAGGTGTTAGATAGTTTTGATGAATGGGCACGCACGTATCATGAACCTTTAAATAAAAATAATGTTGACATTGGCTCGGGAGAAGAACCCAAGGAGGCAATAATTGGATTCTATTTTTCGAGAGAAAGAAGTATCTAAGATCATTGACCTTTTACGTGAATTTGAGGATTTATTCCCCATGGGTATCATGAACTAAAAGGCATTCACCTTTCCTCGGGGGAAATGAGAATTAAGTATAATGGGGGTGCATGTTCATTCGGAAGATACCATACCGAATGAATCCAAACCTACGCGTGAATGTCAAGGAGGAAATAGATAAGATGATATAATCAGCATCATTGAAGTTTTTGATGAATTAGAGTGGATAAGTCTAATGGTAATTAGCATCAAGAAGGATGGAAGGATAAGGTTTTGTGTTAATTACAGGGGACCCGAATGTAGTGTGTATCATTGATCCTTTCCCAACCCCATTTACTAAAGATTTCTTAGGAGTGGTAGGATGTGACATCTACTCTTTCACAGATGGATTCTTAGGCTATCACCGAGTGTAAGGATCGCAAAGAAGGACCAAAGGAATGTGAATTTTACCACCGAGTGGGGAAGTTTTTCCTATACTGATCATGTCTTTTGGGTTAAAGAATGTGCCTGTTGTGTTCTCACGTATAGTGGTACAATCTTTCTAGGACTTCATCCATAAATTTCAACTCTACCTAGATGATTGGACATTATATGGGCTAGTGTGGGACCATTGTGACAACATAAGGTTAATGTTTGAAAGGGATCGGTAGTTGCGGTAGTTGAGGCTATCCCTCAATATTAAGAAATGTGTCTTTGCTACCCCATTTGGAACATTAGTGGGACACATCATATGTAAGGAAGGCCTACTAGTAGATCCCATAAAAGTTATAGTAATTGTGAGATTGAGGGAACCTACTAGTCAAAATCATAGCAAGGCATGATTTATTGGGCATACGGGGTACTAAAGGAAGTTCATCAAGGGATATGCCAAGATCACCACACCTTTAGAATATTTTCTTAAGCATAAAAGTGCCTTTCATTGGGGACAAAGCGTAGTAGAAGGAATTTGACACTTTAAAGGATAGGCTTGTCACTACACCCATACTACGATTCCCCTCTTGGGATAAGCCCTTCCATGTTCATTTTGATGCCTCAAGAAATGTTATTGGATCAATACTTGCACATCCTAGTGAAGAGATTTTTGATCATCCTTTGTGCTTTGTAAGTAGTAAGTTAACACCAGTGGATAAGAATTATACTACAACCGAGAGCGAGGCATTATCAATGATCTACGCACTTTAATAGTTTAGACAATATTTTCTAGCAAATTGATTTATATTTTACATTGACCTTATGGCATTGAAATAATTAGTGAACAATCCCATTCTATAAGGGCACATCTATTAGTGGGTACTATTGTTCCAAGAATTCGAGTTCACAGTGGTTGTCAAACCAGGAAAAAGTAATTCCAGACCTAATCATTTTTCTAGAATATATTTAGGAGAGGACATAAAAAGCATTGAGGATACCATGCCAGTTGCACAACTATTTAGGTTATGGTGCATGCCCTCATACTTAGAAGATATTGTAGTATTTCTCAATATAGGTGTAGTATCGGAAGGGATGAAGGCATTGGATAAAAATCAGTTAGCTATATGCTCCAAAACCTACATGTTGATTAGCTGGGATTTATATAAATTAGGACGTGATGAGATTCTATTCCAGTGTGTGCTAGAACATGAGTGCCTAGCCATAATAGAAGAGATGCACAGAGGTAGTGCAGGTGGGCACTATGAAGGTGATGCCACCGTGCACAAGATGTTAATAGCCGGATTATGGTGGGAGACTCTATATCAAGACTGCGAGGAATATTGCAAGGCATGTGACCATTCTCAACACATTGGAAAACTAGGGTGAAGAGATAAAATGCCTTTGCACCCTATTCCTAGTGCCAAGCCATTCTAAAAGTGGGCTATAGACTTCGTAGGACATATTGCACCATCTACGTGTGGGACTGGATAAAAATATATAATCACTTACACATATTACTTGACAAGGTGGGCCAAAGCAACACCCACTAAGGATTGTACAACAACTACTGTAGCAAGGTTCCTATGGTAAAACATTATTACAAGGTATGGATGGCCTTTGAGTTGGATTAGTGATAGGGGTACACACTTCTTGAATGAGATAGTAATGATACTATTAGTTGACTTCATGGTGGCTCATCACAAGACTACCCCTTACCATCCACAAGTAAATGGAATCACGGAGGCATTTAACAAAATTCTTAGTCACACTTTGACTAAGATGTGTGATGTTGATAAACAAGATTGAGATGACAAAGTATCAGTGTGTTCTTTGGGTATATAGGAAAACCTACAAGAGGTTGAATAAATCCACACCATTCCAATTGGTTTTGGAAAGGAGGATTTCCTACCGCTTGAATTTATGTTACCTTCTCTTTGTATAGCGTAAACAGGAGGATTAGATGATGAACAAGTGCTGGAGGAAATAATAGACAAATTAATGTAGTTGGGTGAGATACGATCATTAGCCAGTGGAGCCAAACAACTAAAAAAGTAAAACAAAAGGAATGGCATGATCGTCACATTAAGAATAAGAAGTTTGAGGTTGGGAAGACGGTCTTACTATATGATTCAAAGTTTTTGTGCCATCCTGGGAAGTTAAAATTCCATTGGTTGGCCCCCTACATCAATTCATATATCCTTGATTTAGGCGCATGCCGCCAAGCACTAGATGGGACAAGGTTTTCTAGGACACTTTAACGGAAGTAGGTTAAAGCCCTACTAAAAATAAGTCTTCGTGGTGTTTGTAAATAAGGTAATGTAATGTTGCAGATTATTTTAGAATTTCCTTTAGTGCATTTTATTTTCTTGTTTTTCCCTTTCTCGTTGTTTTTTTGTTATTCCTTGGCGCTCGGTAACCCCTATACTTTTTGAAGTTTGTGAATGCACGAGAGAACCACACATAATTTTATTGTGGGGTAGAATAATGTGGAGGAAAGTGTAAAGTGTGATGAACCAGAAGGATTTGATTGGAAATCCTGGTTAGATGGCCTTGGGAAAGGAAGTCCATAAAAGGAATGGTGAAAAAGGATGGTTGGTGTCAAGGTAAGGCTATAGTGTGGATCCATGTAAAAGAGAGGAAGAAGCACAAAAGAAACACGAGGTAGGCGAGAGAGAAAAACAAAAATCATGATGGAAGTACCTTTGGAACTAGTGATGCACATGCAAGAGTCTCCTGTCAAGATGGATTGGTTACGTCTTTAGAAGGTTGGGGGATTGTCCACGCAAGGATTGGGTGTGTGAGTTAAAACGCTAAAGACGGGTTTTGTTGAAAAATCCACATTAAGTGTTGAAGTATAGTGGTAGGTAAGGTAGCATTTAATGTTGAAAAGTGGGAAAAACTATAAATAGAAGGTTAGACATTTCATTATTTACATTATGAATAAAAAGAAGGAAGATATTTTATGAAATAAGGTTTCCGAGTTGACCCGTGTGAAGAAAAATTGGAGAAATTTAACGTAAGTAAGTGACGAGCTTGGATCTGCAAACTAGGAGGGAAATAGTTCACATGCATAGAGAGAGTTGTGGAGAAGCACCATCTTGTGAAGGGGATATTCCAGCGAGGGTTTGGCAGCTAGGGCATGGGTCAAAAAGGAGGTTCTTCATAAGTTTGAGATCTAAGCTTAGAAAGGGTAGAGAAATAAAGCAAGAGAAGTTGAAGTGCAAAGATAACCTACACAATGGCACATAAGAAACTAGTTATAACACATAAGAAGGGAAAAGGCAAGGGCAAGGGAAAACAACAAGAAACCACCGCAAGTCTTGATGAAGAATGGTATGTAGAAATGTAGTACCTAGATGGGGTTTTGATTGGAAGGAATGGTTGAAACATTGAAAACTTGAGGAAATGGACTGGGCTTTGAGGAGGTAAGCACCCTAGTTGGTGATCTCGCCATAGAGGAAAAATGAAGTCAATGCCTAGAAAAAGTTAGAGGCTAACTTGTAAAGAGATTTTCCTATCTTGCTACAATAATAACAACACTTCCCCATTCTTTCATTTTTCCCAATTCTTCATTCCCTTATTATTTTTCTAAGACGTTAAGTCTATTGTAATTCTTTCTTTGAAGAAGTGTTCCTATGGGCAGAGAACAGGTAAAGTGTGCAGCAATGTTGGGCCCCTAAAATATTGACCAAGTACAAAAAGGTGCACGGGCATGCAAGGAATAAGTTGAAGGGCATGTAAGTAAGAAGAAGGCACGCAAGCGGTGGTTCTATGAGGATTTTAGAAGGAACCATATTACGTGCCAACAGTAACAAGGTCTCAGGACTTATCCATATTTGGCGTATCAGGAAAAACATGAGAAAATCATGACACAACTACACATGTGGAGTGGATAAGGTGCCGACCTAGCAACATGTTGGCCTAGGAAGGAATATGCCCTGTGATGGAGGTTTCTGGAAGACCTTCATGGAAAGGAGTGGAGAGCTCGGGATGGAGGAGATTTCTCCCATGGAGGACCATATCTAGACACTTGGCGATGGATCTGAAGCCTTAGAAAGGTGGTTTGGTAGTTCAAGGGGCCTATAAATACAAGCGCCCATAGAGGAATATTGAGATAGATCAAAATAGAGCAGAGCTCTGTAGAAGCGTTGTGTGGAGTTGCATTGGGTTGGGTAGATAAAATATAGGGGGAGGATGCATCAAGGGGCTTGGGATTGTAAATTTTCTTCTTGAGAAGCTAAGGGATATAAATCCAGTTATGATGTATGACCTCGGTCTTCCATACTGCGATGTTCTATAATGAATCTAATGGATGTAATGAGGTTACCAACTTATTTGAATATGATCATTAATGATTCTGGTCCATCCTCATATCTTCATAGTTCTACTTCATGTATGTTTATGAAATGAGTATGAATCCTTATGCATTTTCCTTTTTGTTTGATTTTAGTCCTATTTTGTTAAAGTATATTTTTGTTTGGAATGACTACATTCGTATAGAAGAAATTCTAAGCTCTATGATGATTGCATGTATCGTATCCACTCACTCTCTTTAATTTTCTATCATAGATGATGTTTCCCACTAGACTCACATAAAGGAGATACTCGACGCCCGTGCGTGGCTCGGGTGAGTGCCTAGCACCCGCTAGGTGATAGGATGATGCGTGTGGGGTTCCTTTGTTCTTTGGTGGGTGTAATAATGACTACAATGATAGATGGTAGATGTGATAACAACAGATGTGTAGTAAAGGAACATACAAGAAAAAGTTAACAAAACTAAACAAATATACAACCAAAACTATACAAATTGACAACTAAAAGAAATTTTATCATTACCTTGTTTATTTGGGACAACATTGATATATTTTCTAATGTTTTTGGGTTATCTTGAAAGATAAGTTTTCAAGGATACTATTCACATTTTTTCGAGGTTCCCTAAGACAATGTTACAACGTTGGTGTAGTTTTGTCCCTAGAAGGGATATTTTCTGAATGTTTAGATTTTTGTGTATCTTTTTTTGAATGTTTTTGTATTTTCTAAGGTCATGTTCTGAAAGCAATGTACAAGGACAAAGAAGCATGGATGCCCCCAGCATGATGTGGGAATATACAAAGGGAAGAATGCCACATGCATATGTATGAGAAAGTGGAATGTGAAGGTGCCCCCAACATTAGATGGGAATATACAAAGGCACATCCTTCATGTAGATATAAGAGTAAATAAGCCAGATCATGGCTCGGTGAAGATGGATTTGGTAGGGTTCCTAGACCTAGCAAAGGAAGTTATTTCTAGAAAACGGTGAGGGTTACCCATCCTAATGCAAGAGTAACTTGTGACTGGTGAATCCTCCTTGAGCACCGAAACTGGTTTTCACCCAAATACCTGCCCACTGCGCCACAATTGCATGGTTTTCACATGTGGATGACCTATTTTTTCTTTACTATTTTCTCAAATTTTTCATGTTTTGTTTATTTTTCTTATTTTTCCTACGTTTTAGTTATTTTTGATATCCGCACCCTACTTAAGCATAGAACCACTTGAGATGCATGGTGTTCATAGGTTCTAGAATTTATTCACCATCTAAATATGCTATTTTATAAGCTCATGACCCATACTTAGCAACCACCACATAAGGCCCTAGCCAGTTGGCCTCAAAACTACCTTTCTTTTTTCTATCTTTGACGGTGTTCTTCTGATTTTATTTCAACACTATATCACCTGAATAAAATTCATGATGAATGATCCATTTTTTATATCCTCTTGATACTTTTTTCTAGTATACCTTGAGGTGATTAAACACTCTTATCCGATTTTCATCCAATAGCTCTAGGTCTCGCTAGCGAGTTACTTTATAGTCTTCATCTTTATCAATATAATCCCAGAGAGATATTCGCATGGAGGGAAGATCCACTTCTAAGGGTATGATGGCTTTAGTTCCATAAACTAGGGAATATGGGTCGCATCAGTAGGAGTGCAGATGGAGGTTTGATAGGCCCAAATGGCGGGATGTATCTGTAAGTGCTAATTATGGCTAGTCTTACTTACCATTTTCTCAATGATTCATACAAGGGTTTATTAATAGCCTCGACTTGTCCATTACCTTGGGGGTAATAGGGGGTAGACCACTTGAGTTGAATACAAAAGCATTGAAATAATGTATTAACCATTTTATTCTTGAAGTATTTACCATTATCAGTGACAATGGCATAAGGGATACCATAATGGAAGATGAGATGATTCATGATGAATATGGAAATTTGTGCACTTGTGAAATAAGTCGATGCACTACCTTTACCCATTTAGTAAAATAATCACTAAAGAATGATAATTTGGGTGTGGCCATCTCAAGAAAAGGATGGAGATTCCTTATGAGATCCAGGCCCCATTTAGAAAATGGCAAAGGTGTTGCGATAAGCTCGCAAAGCATGTGCTAGTGCATGTATCAAGTTCCCATACTTCTGGCATAGCTCACATTTCTTGACGAAATTACAACAAAGTTTGCTTCCATGGTGGGCCAATAATAAGCTACTCTAAAGAGCTTCTTAGCCAAAACCATACCACTAGTATGTTCTCCACGAATATCATTGTGTACATCCTTAATAGCGTGGAATGAGTCAATAACATACAAATAGTGAAGCAGATTCCCATCGTAGCCACGATGATAAAGGGTTCCTCCTACTAGGGTATAACGGACTATACGATGGATAAGGGATTTCTTCTCAAAATGGGTAATGTCTAGGGGAAATGTGCCATATTATAGGTATCTAAATATAGGTTCATACCAAGGAGAGGATGGACCAACAATTTCACATGCCAAACAATATTTTGGCATGTCATATGTGGGTATTTGTAAATTCTCTATAAAGAATGGAATTTTTCTCTCCTGAGGTGGAATGTGTAAGAGAGACCCAATTGTAGCCATAACATCTGTTGATCTATTATGTGACCTTGGTCTTTGCTCAAAGACAATATGTGTAAAATACTCCTTCAAGGTTTCAATGGAACCACCACCGATGCTTGATGCCATTGCGAGCACCGGTATGGTGAGTTTGAGTACCTATCAGGATCTCCTTGCCGAGGTGAGATATTATGAGGATGCCCTGACACAGAACACCTCGGATGTGCCTCAGTATGGAGTGAGGAGGAGGACAATGATAGCCACTGCTGGTGGTGCCTCGGAGGGTGTGAGCACCAGAGGAGATCGAGGAGGTGGCAGGGACATGGTAGTAAGCATCTCCAGCTCTGTAGGATATGGTCAGGAGAGATAGCTTAGACCTGAGGAGGGAGGAGGAGATAGTGTTTTCCACCTATCCGATTTTACCATATAGATGTGATATTTTGTAGAGATATAATGATGTAGCCTTGAGCTGAAGGAATTTTTTTATACGATGTATACGAATTGATTGGAAACCAAAAATTCTTTTGTATAGACAGATATATGTATATATATTCATCATTTTGTGTCATGTGATTGGATTCATGCATTTAATTTCGATAGATATGGATAGATGTTATGTAATTTTGATGGATATAGATGAATGTTATAAATGATAGATGAATAGATGTGATTTGATTGATTTGTCATGGTTGATTAAATAAACATGTTTAAGATGTTAATTCAATTAAATGATATAGATAGATGGATTCACATGTGTTTTTAATACATGCTTTTTTGATGACATTATATGAGATGAATAAGATGAGCATAGATAGATGATAGACTTGATTGAGTAAATTAACATGTTAAATGTCAATTTAACTGGATGAACAACAAATAAACATGGGAAATGGTTTTTTGAAAGAAAGTGATGTAATGATATTATCCCTTAGAAATAAAAAGCACTACACCTAGATAGGAAAAATAATGATAAGTTAGGCCCCTAACTGACCATAAATAGAGACCTTGATGGTAAATTGAAAGACGATGCACACAAGGTCATAGACATGGATAAAATAAACCTGACACTAGTTAGTCGCAAACTATATCTAGGAGGTAGATAAGGATGAGAGATAAGTGTACATCTCATCAGAACATATGAAGGATTAAATACGTGCCCATATGGGGAAAAAAGGATCTCCATATGATCGAAAAGGTCCCATATCACAGCTTCATGATTTTTTTTTTCATTTGATAAAAAAACAAACTAATCGATTCGGGAAGTTTGCTAGATATAGAAATACTTATCAATACGAAGTCTTTTAGAGATGCTAAAAAGTGAACAAACTGGCCAAGAGAGAAAGTTTGTTACTGCAAAGGCTAACAATGTCATAAAACAAACAATCATCCTTCAAGGGAGCGGTCTGTATTTTGATTTTGATGATAGCCATCCTTCGAGGAATGGTCTATATTTTTTATTTTATTTGATAAGGCATGGATAGCTGTCCTTTGAGGGATCAGTCTATCTTTTGGGACTAGGATAACATCTCTTTTTCTAGGATAACAACTCATTTCATTTTTTATTTTTTTTTAGCTTTGGAAGAAGCTGATTTTAGACCAGATAGATCAGATAGAGGGGAAGAAAATGTGTATAAGCACGTACTCATGCCCCCAAGTGGTTTTGATCAAGATGAACACCTAGGGTGGATGAAGTAGTGATTAAGGTATTCCTACCATGAGAAGGAACAAATCCGTAAGGAAAATTCCATGAGTAGAGCCGTGGTACTCATATTTAAGGTATAAAATACATAACATGGAGAACCACATAGTTCCGAATCACTATGAAATGCATGACTGGTTGCAGATGGATGAAAAGATCTATTTTGTGACTAAGATCATGTAAGATAGATTTTAATAGTAGAAGGGCCTTAGATGCAAAGCATTAAGAGGCTCCATTTTAGGTATACCATCCATGGAAGACAGGTGATAAGCCCCGAACGATACTTATGAGTGATAATGTACGGTCCCATCTAGTTAGGAGAAAACTTACCACATTGACTCCATTCTAGAGTAGTGACATTTTGGTTTTCTTTAAGAACAAGATCACCAACTTGGAAGTCACACTACTGTAAATGCTTGTTATAAGCACACTTGACATGCTCAAGATAGACTTGATGATGTTCAAGAGCATTAAGGTAACGTTCATCTAACAACTCAAGTTGTGCTAGATGGTTTTGACGATAGTCCTCATCAGAGACAAACTCTCTAAGAGAGACATGAAGAGAGGGAATCTGGACTTCCAAAGGAAGGACAGCCTCAGACCCATAGACAAGAGAGAAAGGAGTAGTGCTAGTAGGGGTATGAATGCTAGTCCGATAAGCCCAGAGAGCAAAAGGGATGTGTAAGTGCCAATCCCTACCAGCTCGACTAGTTACCTTTGTGAGGATATTACGTAAAGTTTTATTAGAAGCCTCAGCTTGGCCATTAGATTGTGGATAGTATGGAGAAGAAAAGTTGAGTTTAATATTGAAGGTGTCGTAAAGTTTCTGCAAATATTTGTTTTTGAAAGACTTGTTGTTGTCTGTAACAAGTTTGTGAGGAACACCAAAGCGAAAAATGATGTGTTGATAGACAAAATCAACAATAGGTTTAGCTTTGGTTGATGAAAGAGGAATAACCTCCACCCATTTAGTGAAGTATTCTATGGTAGTGATGATGGAGTGATGTCACTGCAAAGAGCGCGGATTGATGAGACCAATGAGATCAAGACCCCATTGTGAAAAATGGCACAAAGATGTTACAGGTTGAAAATCCTGGCTAGGGATATGTGTGAGATTAGCGTGTTGTTGAAACTTGACAAATTTCTTGACATAGTTGTAGTAGTCTCAATTAAGAGAAGGCCAATAATAACCTAAACGTATGATGTGCTTAGCCATGGCCAAACCACAAAAGTGTCCACCATAGATACCACCATGGATCTCCTGAATGGATTTAGATGAGTCGGGGTTTTGAGGCACTTAAGCAAAATACCATCAAAGCCATGTTTGTAAAGGATTCTGCCCAAAATAGTATAGTGGTTAGCGTGTCAGATAAAAATATTTTACCATTGGAAGTCAGATCTAGAGGAAGCACTAAACGGGATAGATAATAAAAAATGTGCTAGATACCACTCATCTTGAGTGTCAGTCATGACGACGTTGATTGAAGTCAACTGCCTGAGATGAGATGGTTGGTCTAAATGTTGAACAACCACATAAAGTCATGAGTCTTTAGTAAAAGGTGGAATAAGTGAGGCTAAAGAAGCCATTGTATCTACGAATTAGTTTAGTGCAAGGAATATCCTGGATAGTAAATTTATCAAAAGATTGAAGCTGAAAGAGAACGATATCATGATATTTTTGAAGGATATCATTTTTACACTAATAGACTCTAGTGACTTGATTAACGATGAGCTCAGAGTCACCGAAGATGTCGATATGGTGAGCACTGAGATTAATGGAATTTTGAAGACCTAAAACAAGAGCTTCATATTTGGCCATATTATTGGTACATTCAAAGTTAAGCTTGTGTGCAACAGGGATTGGTGCACACCAAGGAGGAATCATGATGAAACCTGCACGTCCCCCTTGCTGACACTTGGACCCATCAAAGAAGAGTTTTACTTTAAATGGAGATAGACTGAAATTAATTTGTCGTATGTACTCATCTATGAAATGAGTGAGGGGGACTTAAGTGTCTAGAAGAGGAGTATCAGCTAATTGATCCGCAATGACCTGACCCTTGATAGATTTTTGTGAGATGAACTCGAGGTCAAAATCTATCATGAGCATGAGCCAACAAGTGATACGATCATTGTGATAAGGTTTTGCATGCATTTTCTTGAGTGGATTAACACTTGTAACAATGTAGGTTTTGTGATTAAGGAGGTAATGATGAAGTTTAGAAGTTGTGAAGAAGAGAGCACAACACAGTTTTTTAGCTTCAGAATAATGTGTTTCATACTCATGAAGAGTGTGACTGATATAATAGACAACCTATTCTTTACCATTAGCATCCCGATGCGAGATCATGGCTCCCAGAGCATGGTCAGTCATAGAAATATAAAGATAGAATGGCTCCCCCTCGCGTGGAGGTGTAAGCATAAGTGGAGAAAGAAGATAAGCTTTGAGATCATCAAAGGCTTTTTGGCAATGCTCATCCCATTCAAAATGAACATTTTTACGGAGGAGATGATGAAAAGGTTGACAACAATATGAAAGTTGCAAGATAAAACGATGCACTGATTGAAGGCATCCTTGAAGACCACAAAGTTGCTTTAAGTTGGAAGGGGAGGCATCTCAAGGATAGCCTTTATTTTTTTGGGATTGACTTCAATGCCCCTAATAGAAATGATAAAGCCTAAGAGTTTACCAGTGAGAACACCAAACATGCATTTAGATGGATTTAGGTGAAGACAAAAACAAATGAGTCTCTCAAAGAGAGGCATAAGGATGAGAAGATGATCCTGATGGCATTTGGACTTACCGAGGAGGTCATCGACATAATCTTCTACAAGTTTTTTGTAAGAGGTCATGGAAGATGTAGGTCATTGCACATTGATAAGTTACTCCTGTGTTCTTAAGACCGAAGGGCATGATGCGATAACAAAAAGTCCCCCAAGGAGTTATGAAGGAATTCTTATGCTGGTCCTCTGGTGTGATGAGAATTTGATTATACCTAGAGAAACCATCCATAAGAGAAAGCATCTCGTGACCTACAGTTAAATCCATGAGTTGGTCGATATTAGGTAGAGGAAAATCATCTTTCGGGCAAGTGAGATTAAGATCCCAAAAGTTAGTGCAAATTCAAATTTTCCCAGTAGCTTTGGTTACTGGTACTACATTTGAAACCCATTGTGGATAGTCAATGGGTTGGATGAAGTTGGCGGAAAGCAAGCGCTGTAACTCTTCTTTGACAAGGAGAGCTACATGAGGATGCATCTTACGTAATTTTTGTTTAACTAGTTTGATGTCTTGAAGAGTAATGATATTAGGATCGAGGCCTGGCATATCTTCATATGACCAAGAAAATTCTTAGTGATGGTGGGAAAGAAAGGCGGTGAAGTCTCCTAACTCCTGTGGGTTAAGAGATTGGACGACCTTAATGATGTGAGGATCTTCAGAAGTCCCTATATTAAGGTTGACAGTGGCTTCATTGAGAAGCGTAGATGTGTCAGAAGGATTGGTTTTAGGAAGATAAGAATCCTCTGCCCCTAGATAGGAAAGGACAAAATCATCATCTGCACAGTGTGTAGTATTGATAGTGGGAGAGTCGTCTCCAACTATTTCAGGGAAGACTAATGGTATGGAAGTGGATTTTCCATCAGTCTTAAAGGTCAATGGACCTAAGGAAATGGTATTGACTAAAAAAAAATTTAGGCGGGATGGAAATGGTGTCATCTACATCAAATGATGCTTCCCACCTGACGGGAGAAGATGGTTCCTCAATGGAAAGAGGCTCATTGAGAATGGTGATGGTGGTTTTCAAGAGAGGTTTGAACCCTATACCAAATTTTTGGTGTGGTTTAAGAGTTGGAATGAATGCGAGGTCATCCACACCCTGTTCATACTTTCCCAAGATAAAGCTTTTCCATGCGCATCGATATAGATAAGTTTTTGCGAACACGGGATTCGTCAGAGACAATCAAACCCTGCCAAATAGGGTTTAGCTCTAGGAAGAGAATCTAGATGATAGTGAGGTGTATCAAGACACATGTAAATGAAGTTAGTCTATTAACTGGGTAAACCAATGGTGACGATGCGCCAGAGATTCGGTTGATATTTAGGTTGTTTATCTGGCCTACCATACTCGTTAGGTTTGAGATGGGCATCAAAAGAGAGAAGAGGAAGCTCTCCTAGCAAAAACACTGCAACGTTTCTTCCAGATTTTATAGATCTGGTAGTTTTTTTGTAGGTATGGAAGAGGATGAAGCCTCATCGAGAGAGTCAATGTTCTCTTTTGGAGGGGCAGACCCTGTGGTCATGTCACATTGTGCGAGATGGAAAAGGGTCTCCTGGATGAGTATAGATTTTGCCCTCATACTGATATTTTATGCATCGATGGAGGGTTGATGGAATGCAGTGCATTATACGAGATCCAAGAGCGTCGAGGATCATATTGTAGTGGAATTTTCCTTCAATAATGTAAAAAATCTTGTGAAGCAGTTTCTTGCCCACCCAAATGGGCAGGACCACAGTTCCTAAAGTAACCACCAGCTGATCATTAAATGATTTTAGGGCGAAAGGTGGTTGTGACACTGTGTTCTTTGGTAACTTAAGTTGCTCAAATGTGTGGGAGGAAATGACATTGAGTGCAGCACCACTGTCGATCATAGTGCATTTTAACGTAGTGTTATTGATTTGAACTGTGATAAAGAGAGGAGCCTCTAAATCCTCAGAAGAAAGGGGAGGAATTTCAGAATCCTCAAAGGAGATGGTGGTTGACGGTCTATTCAATCCAACAACCATCTTGAAAGGTTGGGGCTCATCTAAATTCACTGCGATATGGCGCAGATTATCAATAAGATCTGGTGATGCTAGGGAGATGACTGAATGAGGTCAAAAAGAGACATTTTGACTGGAGCATGGGTGAGTTGTTTCATAACACTCTCCTCAACTAACACAAGAATCTGAGCCGAGGTGAAGCACAAATAGAGACCCAAGGTCTCGGGGCTGATGAGGAAGGAGGAACTCCTTCGGGGTAGCAGAAATGATGACTCATGGTCGAGAGGTTGTAGAAGATGATGGATTATCATATTGTTGTGCTCTAGTGGCGATATGAATTGTGTCAATTTGAGAAGGTGGAAGATCATCCAGGAGTGATATCAATAGAATTAGAGGCCTGAGTAGACCATTTAGGCTCAGATGTAGTTGGGATGACATGAGACACTTGTTCCTCCTCCTCTTCTAGTAGAAGATCACTTTCTTCCAAGAGGCTATTAATGATAGATTGAAGGGCTTTACATCCCTCGGTGTCATGACCTGGAGTGTGATGGTAAGCACAAATCAAATCAGAGTTGAACCATGAAGGTTTTACTCCTTTGGGATTATAGGGTTTGATTGAAGGAAGAGATATAGATGAAGATTAGATAAGTTGGTGAAGGATTTTAGTATAGAATCGGTAGACGAAGATGAGGACAGAGGTGAAGGCACCTCTTTAGCCTTAACAGACTACCGAGGTAAAAGAACTGCATATCTGGTTTGACAGTCTTTTTAGGGACTGTTTTGATTTTCTAGACATTGGGAGAAGCAACCTTAGGTGCTTGAGATGGAAGCAAGTGAGGTAAGATTTATTTTAGTGGAGGAGGAGCTCCTAAGATAGATTTTGAAGATGATGAAGACGTGACAAGTGTTTTGGTCTTTAGAGATGAAGAAGGTTGCTTGGCTGCAATAGACGATGATTTAGATAAGACTGATTTAGATGGGGGAGGAGCTCCCAAAATAGATTTGATAGGAGGCACAAAGGGTGCCTTAGCTTTTGGTGACGAAGATGACGGTTCTGATAAAAGAGGTGATGCCCTTCTAGTAGGTAAATCCACTTTACAAGGCACCAGTGAAGATGGTGTTGTAGAAGAAGACGCCTTTTCAGTGGATAAATCTAATCTTTTATGAGGTGCAAAGAGGGATTTTTGAGGGAAAGCACCAAGAGTCTTGATGGTCTGAAATATTGGTTTTCCCTTTTCAGGGATGGTGACAACTTCGACCGCATACTGGTGATTGTAACCATTTCGGAGGAAGTAGAGGAGATGATACCGATGATGTGACCCTAGGCTTAAACTCCAATTGTTTATGTCTGAGTCTAGGAGTTGGAAGTATAGGTGTCAATGCTATCTCTTTAGATGTTTCCTTAATAGGCAAGGAAAGCTGATAGTGGAAGAGATAGGTAATGAAGAAGCAGTCTCTTGTGAGGAAGATACTTTAGATGCAGTAATTGTGGGTGTAATTACTATAGGAAAAGTGACAGGAAGGGTTAAGATTAAGGATGCTTCCGAAGGCATAGAAGTTGGTATAACTATGGGTACATTAACCAAAGGCATCATTGCGAAAAAAATGGGAGTGACAGAAGTAGAAGTATCCGTAGTGGGAATTTGAAGGGATGTAAATGACTCAAGCACCAAAAGAATATCTGATGATGAGACAGATGAAGATGACACTATCTTAGGTATAGGTGGAAGATCAGAAGGTGAGGTAGAGGGAGACGACTCTATTTCTAATAAAGGAAGACTTGAAGATGGACCATCTGAGGATGGTGGAATCTCAGAATTTGAAGGAGCAGAGGAGAGTTCGATTCAGTCAACGTGTTTGTGGATGATTTAGAATTAGAAGAAGAACCATTAGTAGAAATGAAGCTAATAGTATGAGTGTTTGGTTTTTGAGACCCTGAAGCATCGTTGTTTGGGGAATGATTTGGAAAAGGCTATTTAAAAACATCAAGCACTTGATTTGGGGGAGCATTTGGATTATCTAGAATGAGCTTGCCTTTATCAATGAATTTTTGGAGAAGGTTTTTGAAGGTCGTACATTGTTTAATGTCATGGCCTTTGCTTCTATGATAACGAAAAAAGTCATTTTCATGATACCAGAATGGCCATTCTTGGATCTCATCAAATTTCCTAATAGGAGGAAGTTCGATCATGTGAACTTCCAGCATTTTTTCTAAGATAGAAGCATATGATTCCCCCAACAAAGTAAAAGATCTAGATGATGAGAGGTCCTTTTCAAAAAGATGAAGAGTCTCTCTGGGGTGTTTGATTAGAAGTGTTATCATCTTGTGATGTTTTTAATATGATAGTGTTTGTAGACCCCTGATTCTTGTCTTTGTTAGAAGCGGAAGGGTTTGATTTTGTAAACCAAGAAAAATATGGTTTAGACTTAGAACAAAGTTCTAGCTTCCCTTGTTCGATGGCACAAGACTCAAGCTTATGTGCCATCGTAAAGGATTCTTAAAATGTATGAAAGGTCTGAATCCTTAAAGTGGAAGAAATATGATTAGCGCTAGATCAAGTAAAAAACTTGATTTTCTTAGATTGAGGGAGGGAGAAAGACAATTGATTTATTATCCTCTCCAACGAGCACCGAAGTCTACAATAGACCCATCATGAGGCGACGAATGTTATAAATATATGTGATCGAGATATTATGTGTTGTTTATAAACATATGAGCTAATTGAGAGAAAGAAAACAAATAATGTTGGGGTATGTTATTGTACCAATCTAAAGCGGGCCCTGCTAAAGACATAGGAAAGGTATGGAGCATAAGCTCCTGATCCTGGACTATAAGGTAGCAAGCATGCTTGAATGCTCATAGGTGTTGTTGAGGATCCTTCGGCTATGAAATTTTGAGAAATTAGGAAGTTCCCATTTGGGAGGATAAGGCTTAAAAGCCACTGATGGATGAATCGGTTCATTACATACTTCTTCAAAAGAGTATGAAGGGTGAGCCCCTTTAGTGGAGGATTTTAGGTCTGTGATTTTCTTAAAAATAAGTTGGATGACGTTAGATTGAGGAGGGGGCATGTTGGTATGTCCCGTATAAGAAGAGAATGGTATGTTTTGTTAAGGCGTTAATGGGGGATTCATTTGCTGATTAACAGGATGATAAGAGGAATAACCAAGCGTTCTGGGTGACGCTTGGCGAGGTATTTGTTGTGAAGGAGCCTGAGTATAAATAGGCTATGAGATGACAAGTGGTTGAGAGAAAGGTGGTTGAATGAAAGATGGAGCCTGTGATTGGTGGGTTCCTACACTTGCCGACTGAATCGAGAATGGATTGAGGAATGTGGGTGTTGATTTGATTTGATATAGTGGGAAACAAACTCTGAATGAGGCTTTTGACTATTGGATTGGTTATTAGGGGTGCCAACACCAAAGGATGGGTAAAGGTCACTGTCACTAGAGCATTAGAAGAAAGACCAACTAGAGGATGAGAAGGAGGAACCGACTGACTCGTAGGAGGGGTTCGTTCAGAGAGATCTCGAACCTAAGACGCATGATAGATGGCATAGAAGAATTAACAACAATTTTTGGGAGCATGGATGCACTCATCATAGCTGAAGAAGAGGGCCTCTCGAAAGTAGGTTGTGGGGTAGCTGAGGTAGCTGTGGCACTAGGGATAGGCAGGGTCATTTGAGAACCAGTCGACATGGTTGGTGGAAGAGAAAAAGGAGGCATAGATGCGCCACCTTCTTTCGTGGTTCAAGGCAAGAAAAAGCATGCTAATTGTTCTATGAAATCTTAGGATGGATCATGAGAATAATTGTAAACTTGTTGGATCGGTGGTCCCTGATCAGATATGTGAGTAGATTCATGCACTAGATAGTCCATAAGGGCTATCGGGTTGTGGTCAAGGAGTGCCTGAAATTTAGGATCTTTGCAAGGAACATACTCTATATCAGAAGCAGATGACACCTCTGAAGGACAGGGGAAGCTAGTCATGATGGGATCACTTTAGGATGATAGAAAGGATTATATGACCAAGATGGGGAACCAACTAATAGAGGTCCGAAGAAGACCCGAGGGGTGCCGAAACATCCACATTAGTGGTGGTCTCAGATGAAGAAGAGGCTAGTTGAGCCATTTTTCTAGATTGTGACCGGGTGATGACCATCATAAACAAGCAAAAACATAGAAAGAGATTAACCTAACTAATGCATAGACAATTCAAGTAGCGTAGGTGATTATCTCTTTTAAATTTTCATGCTTTTTAAGAAAGAAAATGTTTGGGAAGGATTTTAGAATGGGGACTACTCAATTGGCCAAACTAAGGATGGTTTGGGGAATGTTTTGGTGTGGAGTCAGAAGGCACTTCAATAATAGGCTGGTACGTGGCTTAATAAAGGGGCCTACCTCCACACTTCGAGACTTTCGTTGCGTTAAAAGAGTCGGGTGCTTTGCCAATATATACCAAAACTTCGTGAATTTATAGCACGGCCAGGAGCTGCGTAGGCTCTTCCTCTTGGATGTCACTTCTAAGTAGGTGAGGCCAGGGAAGGAGTTTTTGTTTAAATGCTTTATACCTAGTGATTTTGGCTTTGTGTGCAAGGGTGAAAAATAAAAATCAAATAGTGTCACTACCGATTTTGATCAATTTTTCAACCTATTTAGAAAACTAGATGAAGAACATACAAATAAATGACAAAGAAAAAGTTCTTTTTAAGCACTAAAACCGAAGTGTTTGATTTCAAGGAAGATAAGTCAAACAAGTTCTTTTTAAGTTCTTAAAAAGAAAAAAACACTGCAAAAGAGAAATACCTGTAGATTTAGCTCTCCAAGGTGTGTGGACTTCAAAAAGCACGTTGTTGAGCTCTTCCCCTCGAACAATCCCATGAACAAGCAAACCACTCCATGAACAGGGTTAAATAGAACACAAACAAATCCAACAAGATACAAGTGGAAAGGAAATTTCTATTTTAAGAAACTAGAAATGAAAGAAGCAAAACCGAAATGATGAAAGGGAATGCTTAAGAGCAACTGATAAAAATCAGTGAAGAAAAAGAACAAAAGCTCAAAACTGGAAAAGAAATGAACTTACCAATAAGGGACTTTGGTGTAGGTCCCACTGAGCATGCCAAAATGTAGATCAAGAATTTCTGTGCTTGTTACCTATCCAAGTTAATGCACCAAACTAAACACAAAAACCTTGAAAAACTCAAATGAAATCGATACCTGATAGATTGGATAAGATCCGTAGATGTAGATGGAGAGAATTCCAATGGAGACAAGATGGGCGCACATGAACAATCCCGCAAAGTAGATCTAAGAAACCTGCGATGCATAAATCCTTGGCAGAAAAAGATGACGTTAGACGATATATGGGTGAATTACCGGAAAGCGGGTTTGGGAAGTAATGAGCTTCCTCAACAGATGTCATTTCACATTTTCAATCAAGAATAAATACATACATGATAAAATACGTAAGTAAATATTTAGGTTTTCTGATTTAAAATAGCAGACAAAATGTACAAACCGTAAGTAGGAAACTATAAAAATAAAGCTGAAATTGTGTTACCTAAATTTTGTATCTTTCTGCAGACTGGTCGGCATTGATCAGATAGTGATTAGCGTCATTTTTTGGGTTAGCATTGATCGAGATAGTGATCAATATCGATTTTTAGGTCGGCATCGATCAGGCAGTGATCGGCGTCGATTGGACACACAGGCAGACAGAAGGCCAGAAAGTAAAAGAAGAAAGCAAACTAAGCAAAATGGATTAGATGTAAGACCAAATTACTGAAGATTGATCAGAAAGCAGAGATTGAAGATAGAAAAAGGGGATCCAAGGTAGAAATTGATGGATTCTAACCTAGAAACCGAAGAAAGGCCCGATCCGTGCCAATTTGGATAAACTAACGTTGATTAAAGACTAATCAGATTCGACCGGACTGGATCGGTGTTGATCGAAAGGAGATTACAGAAACTAACAAAGAAGAATACCTGAAAAATGCTTGATTGATGATTGATGATGGCCCGGGTAGTTTGTGGAGACCTCTAAGAGTTGTAGATATGTGACAGATTAACAATGCACCTCTCGGGATTAAAGCCGCACAAAACTCACTCTCTTTTTAATCACTCAGACAAAGTAATCTCTATGCAACCAGATCTTCTGAATCTAACCAGAGAGGATCTCAAGTCATAAATTTATAATCGGCTCGACTAAGATAAAATCAGCGCCGCTCTCTGAAAAATTGGCGCCTCTCAAAAAATCGAGGCCAATCGGGGAACAGACTCCCAAAGTGGCGAAAAGGAAATGAATTGGAAGGATAAGAATATTATCCCTCCAACTCAAATATGGAAAAATCCCACTGCATGGTTTTAGGGGAGGAGAAATAGGTGGGATGGATGGATAAAAATGATACGGGAGGTTGGAAATTGATATGGGGTAGATAAGTAGTTGAAATAAATGTAGAAGATAGAATTACATGGTTAATGTTTAATTAACCATGGATGAAATATAATGGGGTGGAGAAAACTTAGGATAGGCCTTTAAATTAAATATTTAAGTAATACCCTAAGGGAGAAGTGGTGATATAAAGGTGCCCCGGGTTACCCGAGAGGATAAACGAACCCAGGGGACACTAAATTGGGTAACCAATTTTAGGTGTCTACAAATACCTATCCTTTCAAGGACTTCTGATTCACAAACTCAATATCAAATTCACTTAGGAGAATGATCTAATTAGCCATTCTTCCTGTAAGGGAGGGTTTGGATAAAATTTATTTGAGAGGATCAACTTTAGATATTAGTTTGGTTTTGTTGTTAAAGAGATAATGGCAAAGTTTGTGGAAGGTAAAGACAAGCTTGCTAGGAAGGCCTTTTCAATTTACGAGTAATTTAGATCATAGGCAATCAAAGTGTGGTGAGGTAATAAATTTTCCTTTCTATATGGTCTAGATCATATGGACAAGCAAAGGCAACAATAGCAAACCTGGGTAGTAGAGATGTATAAGACGAGAGGTTTTCTGGGTATGCATAAATGCAAGGTGGGTTGACAAGGTACTATTTAAGTAGTGCAAATTCCTTAAATTGTGATCTGGTCCCTAGTTGAATGCAACATCCTTCTTAAGGATATGTGTAAATGGATGGAATTTATTTGAAATCTATGAAATAAAGCTAAGGATTCCCCGAATCTTTCCTTGTAAACTCCTCAATTTCTTAAAAGTAGTAGGTGGAGGCATTTTTGTGATAGTTATAACCTTGGTAGGATCTACCTTGATTCCTCTCTATGAAACAATGAAACCTAGTAGTTTTCCTGAAAAAACACCAAATACACACTTCTTGGGATTCAAGTGTACCTTATAATCCCAGAGATGTTGATAAATACGTCTTAGCACTTGAGGTGTTTTCCTATGCTTTTGGACTTAGCTAAAATATCATCAATGTAATCCTCCATGATGTCATTCATCATGTCATGGAAGATGACAGTCATTACACGTTGATAGGTGGCCCTAGAATTTTTGATCCCTAAAGGCATGAATTTGTAATGTGAATGTTCCCCAAGGGGTGATGAAATCTATTTTATGTTGATCCTCCTCTGCAATCTTGATTTGGTTATAACCTAAAAAACCATCCATTAAGGACAACATTTCATAACCAAAGTGGTGGAATCAATGATCATATCAATATTAGGAAAGGGGAAGTCATCCTTGGGACATGCTTTATTGATGTCATGGAAATTGGTGCAGATCCTTATGCCAACAGGTTTCTTCTGAACAAGGACTATGTTAGATATCCAATCTGAATAGTCAATGGGCTTAATGAAATCAACAACTAATAATTTTTCAAGTTCCTCTTTAACAAGGAGTGAAATTTTAGGGTGCATATTTCTCAACTTTTGTTTGATGGGTTTGGCATCTGGGTGCACAACGAGGTTGTGCATGACTAAGTCTAGGTCTAAACCAGGCATATCAGCATATGACCATGCAAATATATCTCCATATTCTCTTAACAGCTCTACAAAAACCTTCTATTCTCGAGCTGAGAGTGAAGCTCCCAACTTTATCATTCTAGGTTTCTCTTCTAAGCCAATGTTGACACTGATCATTTCTTCCAAAAGCATCTTATAAGTATCCTCCATCTAGGTAGGATCAAGGGGAAGAGTAAGATCAACTTCCTTAGGTAGCTCGTCATCATCCTTGAACAGATAGACCATTTTTTCCATAGGCACTTCGTCTTGTTTGTTTACAAGAACTTAAAAAAAAATTCACTATGAGACTTGCATGTATTCCTTGGACAAGGTTTCTCTAAATTATTCTTACTCTTATTTGTGATCTTCTTATTCAAGTGCCCAAACATCTATAGTTCTTCTCTAAATTATGAACAAGTGTCTAGTTGAATTGTAAATCCTTTCTTGTGATCCTCGGTTAGAATAAAATCTTTGAGACCTATGAATTCTGCAAATGCCTTATTGTTCTCAAAGAAATCGATTGGCAAGTGAAATTGTTGACCCCAATCTACAAGATCGGGATATATAATGGTTAATTGGTAATTGGTTTGAGGATTGGATCTGAACAAGATAAGGATGGTTGAATCAGGGAATAGGTTAGTGGAAGAAAGATCCTCAAAGAGGCTACATTGGGAATATGTGTCTCTATCGAAATGAGATGAGTCATCCTCACATTTGGAAGAGGTGGCATCAATCTCAAATGGTGCATCATCATGAGGTATTATTCCAAAACCATGCTTATTTCATTTAAAGCAAAGGATAGGAATGGTTTCTAATCACCCTTGCACATTGATACCACATCCAAACCCATTATAACCCATGAGGTACATCATACACTCGGCCTTCAAAATATAGCAAGGCCTCGATGGCATGAGGCCATGGTACCTTCAAGTACTCTGCTTGGTGGAATCTTTGAACATCTTTTCCTTAGATAAGAAAGCACTAGGAATGAACTTCTCTAATGGTTTAGGTAATTGATCTCGAGTGCTTTTGAACTAAAAATAGGGTTTTGACGTGTCCCTGAGTGACACCGATAAATATTATATTAATAAATCTTGTTCAAGGGTGAACGGATCATCTAGGCCATATTATTATGATGTTGCCTCTTGTGATGCGAAAGAGTTGACCAACGAAGAAAATTATTGATTACAAGGGTGAGTTAATCTAGATCCACATGTTCCTTTATAGCCTCTGTTTGCAAAGGAATAACAATGTCTACATAAGGGCATTCATAAGCTGCACGAAAAACTATGCAAGGCTCTGCAATGTAAAAATGGTTCTAGATCACCCTGAATGGTGATTATCTATCCTTTATGGCACATATTGATACATTGATGGAAACTTGAAGGAATGGCCTACATGACATGAATCTATGGGTGTCCTAAGAGCATGTTGTATGGTAGATCCAAGTCAAGGACATGGAATATTGTATCATGACAAGTTGGCCCTATTTCTATTAGAATCACTAGAGTTCCTAGTAACTCTTTCTCCTCATTATCATAGGTCGTGATTGTAATTGTGTTGGCCCCTAGATCCATCTCTGAATGGCCTAACTACTTATCCAACTTCAAAGTACAAATGTTTAGACTAGATCCACCATCCACAAGTGCTCTCTTAATTTTTTGATGGGTAACAACCACTTCTAGGTATAAGGGTAAGTTGTACTTTGGGGTGCTACACGGGATTGCAGCATGATCAAAAGTGATATGATCATTAGATTCAAGGTCTGAAATCATGGCTTAGAGATGCACGAGATCTACATCAGTGGAGACTCCTGAAATATGTAGTGTTTTATACAATATGATTTTATTTACAATACATATTTTTAGGAGATCTAAAATTGATATCCTAGAGGGTGTTTTCTCTAATTGGTCTATCAAATTTTACTAACCTTCCTAAGGGACATGTAGGGGATCTGGTATGATTAAATGAGCATGTCTCATCCCTACTACGCAACTCTTTTCTAAGATCTTGATAGTATTGACATGTTCATCAGATGAATAGGTACATCTTATGAGGGATTCAAAGGAACTATCATTAGTGGGATAAATATAAGTGACATTCCTATAGTCATTGGAAGTTTTTCCATGATTTGGATTCCTTTTATTTTTATCTACATGGTTAGGAAAGGGATCTTTAAAGATACCCATTTTATCATTTGGACCTTGTCCTAAGTCAGGGGGAGAATCTATGGAAATTTTTCCTCTTCAATGAGGTCTTGTATGTAATGGCGTAGTCTCAAGCACCTATCTATCTTGTGCCCTTTAACATGGTGGAAGTCATAGTACTCATGTTCTTTGAACCAAATGGGTTTTGGAGCATTTTCTAGGTATGGTACCATCATGGTTGGGTACTCCACCATGTTTACATTATCTAACTGTTTTAGTATGGTAGATAGGGATTCTGTTAATGGTGTGAACTCATGTTTGGTGGGTGCCTTGGGACAAGGTCCTTGTGAGAGATTTAAAAGCGGATCATTCTACAAGGCTTGGACTCTCTTGGATTTTGTAATTCCATCTCCAATGACATGTCTATTTTTGTTAAAGAAATTTGGTTTATCTAAGGATTTTTCTTTATTTTTTCTTTTGAAATCTGGTTTAAGTGTTCCCTTTACGATGAGGGCCTTTTTGGTTTGACTTCCCTTCTCTATGATTTCTTCAATGTTAGAGCCACAATGCATTTTCAAATGGAAGGCTATTTCAGGTTCAAGTTAGGAACAAATATGCTTACTAGCTACTTTTCTAGCAAGGAATAAGGGAAATGACTTGCCAACCCTCACCATCATTGTAAAAATCTTGCAAAGGATTTTTTGGGCTTCTGATTTTCATTGCAGAGGTCATTCATTATGATATAATTTTCCATGTTATAGGAATGATGTCGTAAAAATTTCTCTACTAATGCGGGCCATGTTATAATGGAGCTCTCGGTATGCTATAGAATCACTCCAATACCAAAGTGCCCCTAGGCTACGAGGAAAGAGTTGTATTAAGAATTTATTGTTGTATGCTACCGCTTGGCAAGCCATATAAAAGTATTTGATGTGATCATGAGGATCACTTTTTATTTTATATTTATCGAATTTAGGAACAATAAAATGCTTTGGGAAGGGTTTTCGTAACATGTCCTTATCAAAGGGGTAAGGGCATAGTTCTTCATACAAATATTTCCTACTATGTCCTACGTTTCCCTCTTGTAGCGTAGTAAGTGTGTCTTTCATTGATTGTAATTCTTGTTCAATGAGTTGTTCTTTGGTCGGCAACATTGGTCTTTGTGCCTTATCCACTTTAAAGGTCATGTCACTATATGGATCAAAGTGGAACTCATTAGATTTTGTTTTGATTTTGTCTTTGTATACATTCCTACTTGAAGATCCTAAGTTTGCTAATTTTTGGCTCAGTTTTAGGATCTATTTTTGAAGGATCTCTTCTTCAATTAAAGGATCCTCTTCCTCATCAAACTTGGGAGGTGGTGGGGATTTTATTTCAATCTTTAATTCACGTGAAACTTTGTAATAAGGTCTTCATGGATCACCAAGTGGCTTGGATGGGTCTCCTTTAGTGGTGTTATGATGTTGACTAGAAGTAGAAGCATACCCCATGTCAAAGGGGTTATCTATGTCTAAGAGGGATCTTCATTCTTCTATTTTATGATTAATGACCTTAGTTTCCACTTCATGTTCTTGTAGAATCTTGGCTCCTAACTCTAAGACTCTTGAGTACTTGATCTCTGTTGTAATAAAGGAGTTCATCAAAGTGACCTAAGTCTAATTGGTGTTGTTCTTTAGAAGAGTCAGACTCCTCTCCACTATGATCAATCAATGGCTCTATGTCCTTGACCTGTGAAAAGAGAGGCACTAAGTTGTTTCTACTAAATGGGAATGATTCAAAAGTATTTTCTCCTAAGTTGTGATCATTTGGTTTGGATGCCATCTTCGTGATTCTAGGCATTACTAGTTAAACAATACTAGATTTTGTCTAAATGCCTTCGAAGGTTTATGTGAAACCTAGGCATATCTTTGTGCAATTCACTCAATGTGATGTTGTAATAACCTAGCGTGTTGTAGAAGAAATGATATGTGGTTGTTTTAATGATTTAAAGAACACTCAAATGCGACGATCACTCAAATTTTTATTCATCTAAGCTTATACCCTAACTATGATTATGGTGAAGGGTCCAAAGTGAATAGTGACAAAATCATATCAATACGTAGGTCAATTTATAATTCTAAAAGGCCTAAATATTAAAGTGGTAATTGACACAATTTCTTGACGAGGTATACCTGAAACTAGTTTGAATGCCGATGAAAGCTAAGTCTTCTAAAAATGGAAGTTATGAGTATGTATAGCGTAATAACACTACATAGATATATGAACTGAGTAAGTAAGGTGTTAGTATCAAGATGACGTTATTTCGGTATATATAAGGAAATATCGACACCCTCAAAAATACTTAGATGACATCGAAACTGAAACAAAGTATGAGTATAGCAAGAAGTTTTTAGTTGCGTGAGCAGTGTAACCGCACAATAAAGGGACTTATATCAAGTTCTCAAGAAATTGAAAACATGACGTAAGTACCAAAATTGTGTGACTAGAATGTGAGCAAAAAACTATCAACCTAAGGAGAGATAAATGATGAACCAAAATCATAATAGTGAAGACGATCCTAAAATCAAGATCAAAGAACTATCAAAGACATGAAAATGTACCGCACACTTTAGATGTTTAACAACCCATCCACAAACATGGATGGGCATAAATGGACAAAAAAGTGGCAAGCACTATCTTTGATAAAATATGTGAGGTATGTCTCCTTCTCACCCCCAAAAATGGGTGGCAAGAACACAAGGGTATAGATAAAAATAATGAAAATAAACTAAACACCACTTGGGTAGAGTTTTTCCTCATCCGAAGGAGAGAATGAAACGAGATAAGTGAGATTTCATTTAATTCCATGATGAAAGGCACTTAGTTCTAACTTACATGGGCTCTTTTTCTTTTTTCGAAAAACAAGGTTCAGACTCCAAGTGAGTTGCACTTTGTGATGGCTTGACATGACAATGGACTAGCAAAGTGGGCTCCAAGACAAAATGGCCTCCCTAATAAGATCTCTCAACTAGGTGTCACAAGTTATCTAAGAGCAAGCTCAATTTACCCAAAGAGTCGCACTGACTTATTTGGGAGTATCTCGGCTTTACTTTACCCCCTTATGATACAATGGAAAACTAGTGCGTTTAGTAGTACTATCACTGGGGTCGTGATACAGACAACTTTGACTCTAACTTACAATGTGAAATATAGTCAAGTGGGTAAGCAGATAACTTCCTACTTCATCCACAAGGTTACTCAGGCTGAATTACTTTAGGGTTCCTAGAACCACCCCCATTGTTTTAGCTTAAGGAGTTATGCCAAAGGGGTTATGTTCCAGTTGAGCGGATAGGGACATATCCTTTTCCGAAACCTATAATAAAGTGTGAAGTTAAATGGTGTGATTTTTATCTTGCTTAACTTAATGTGGTTTTAGGTAGCACACCATCTAGAAACCTACATGAAAACACGTGTATTATAATTTTTTGTTTTGTCTCGACTTCTTGTTTCTTTGATAAGCATTAGACTCTACATGCAAAGAGTTAGTAATTTTTCATCAAATAAGATAAAGATTTTGCATGTTGTTTTTGATTCCTAAGACCATAGAAAGGTGCGAAGGAAGATCATACACAACATGAAAACCCTACTAAAATAATCCTTTGTTAAAAATACTTCAAAATATAGAGTTCGTTTTAGCCAAATTTTATTCCCAAGATCACCTAGAAGGTACGAGGGAAGAACATACACACTTTGAAAGTCCCCTTTTAACTAAGAAAATGAAACACTTAAACTAATTTAGTCAAATAAAACCAAAAATAAACCTAAAATTACTTGTTAGAACAAGGAAATAATTTAGAAAACCAAGAAAATTTAGGAAATTTCTTAAATCTATTTTAGCAATTTTTCAATGTTTTTAAGCATTTTGCATTTTGGAGGTCTCAGGAAATTTGGGAGTTTTGTGATACAATTATTGATATGGAAGGTATATTAATTTTGGAACTTCTCTCCCAAATTTTTTTTTTCTCTTTTTACGCCTATTCAAAGTCTCGAAAACGGGTGAACGAGTCAAAAGATATGACCAAAACTATGAGCACTAAATTGTGTGAACAAATCTCGATCAAATAGAAATGCTTGCCCCCTTTTAAGGTATATGCACACCATTTTGAGTATATGCATGTGGGTTGGGGTGTTTGTACCTAGTAAAAATGACATTTGGTAGGGCATCCGCACCTTTGGTAAAAGGGCGTATGCGCCATGGTTTGGGCATGTGCGTCTACTTTAGGGTACCTACGCATGGTTTTGGGTGCCTATGCCCCTATGCTAAAAAAAATGACATCAAGGCGCTTGTCTTGCCAAAAAGGTGTGTGCACCGTTACTTGAAAAATCACCAAAAACATAGAAAATGAAATTTTAAAAGTGTTAACAGGTTAGAAATTAGCCATTAAATGCAGTTTTTAGCATAAAATTAACAAAGAAGCATGAAAATAAGGGTTAACTACATAAAATTAACAAAGAAGCATGAAAATAAGGGTTAACTACATAAACCTAGCTAAAAAGGCCAAGGCAAAACATTTAACCCTACAAAAACATGTAAAAGTTAGAAAGTGAAACAAAAGCTTCAAAATGACCTTGTTAATAGAGGATGGACTTCATGTTCCACCGGGCATGCCAAATGTGTTTAATAAAAAGTTGCAAAAGTCATGGATATGGGGTAAGAATCTCTAAAGAAACCCCAAAGGCTTTTAAAAACTAGTCGAATGGACCATCGGATAAAATATAAATAAGTATTCGTTACTTTGTATACATTAATGTTGAAAGAAACAAGTAAATATAACATATTTAGTAATCCTCTCCTCTTGAAAGCTTTAAATGAACCTAGTAAGGCTCTAAGAAATCAGTTTTTGATTGTGAGAATGGGAGCCCACCATTAATGGCTTCAAGGCCAATGGTTCTTCCCATTTACTCAATTCTTGGTGTGTGGTGTTATAACAAAGCAATAACTCAATGAAAGAAATGAAATAACTCTAAACCCTAAGCAAAATGCTATAGTTTATGTTAGGAAGAAGGAGAGTTCTTAGAAATGAGAGGGGGTAGTGGGTTATTTATAGTTTTCCATTTGGGAAAGTGGAGGAATTTTGGTGCATGTGGGACTAAAGGATAAGCCAAAAAGTTGATTAGGGAGTCAAAGTAAGATTTGACTAGGTTTAGAAGAGGTTAATCATGGTTAGGACTAGTTAAACTAGGTTAGGCTAGTTAATCTTGTTTAGAGAGGAATTAGGGTTTTGAGAGGTCTAATCAATCCAATGAAATGGATTGATAGCCTAAAAGGCTAGTAGAATTAGTCTAGAAGGGAATGAGAAGATGGTTTAATCAATAAAAGGCTATCCTATCTTGCTTAATTGATTTACAAGAGGAATACAACCAAAAGAGTGTCGTGAGAGGGGAGTTAGATAAGTCTAACTGATGGTATGTTGTCAATTTGTAAGAAGGAGAATAGTTAATGCAATATTAGGATTAATAGTGCTTTGATCAAATTACAGGTGTTTACAATTTGTACCCATCACATTTATACTAAAAATGTTAAACTAGTTAGGCAACCTCAAAGAAGGATCAACCTAGCCTTGAGGGACATAGTCAAGCAGGAAATTGAAAAGCTATTGTAAGTAGGATTTATCTACCCTATCTCAAATAGTCAGTGGGTGTATCCTCTTGTGATTGTGCCCAAAAAGAATGGAAAATGGAGAATTTGTGTTGATTATAGGGAATTGAACAAAGATACACTTAGAGATTATTTTCCCTTACCATTCATAGATCAATTTTTAGAAAACCTTTTAGGTAAACAATACTTTTCCTTCCTGGATGGTTTTAGTGGATATAATCAAATTAGGGTGGCTATTGAGGATCAAGAAAAAAATACCTTTACTTGTCCATGGGGTACCTTTTCCTACAGGGTATTTCCATTTGGACTATGTAATGGTCAAGCAATATTCCAAAGGGTTGTACTAGAAATATTTGTAGATCCAACCAATGATTTTATTGTGCATGGAAAAACATTTCATGATGCCTTGAAAGTTTTGGATAGAATATGAACAATATGTGAGAAACACCATTTGTCTCTTATTCATGATAAATTCTTGATGATGGTTGATGAGGGGATTCTACTAGGACATCACTTTGTAGACACCGAAATTGTGTCGTAATCACCTTGGTCCCCTACTGCAACCCTATAATCACTTCCTCATCCTCAACACCTTATCACCTACCTCCTGCACCCCACACATTTTAATTTAATTACTTTAATTAAATTAATGTCATTTATCTCCATACATATTAATTTAATTATTTAAGTTAATGACCTTTTACTCACATGCATATTAATTTAATTATTTACATTAAATTAATTCACCACCCTCACACACCTATTTAATATATAATTGCTTTTATTAAATGCCCCTCACCTAACCACCCCCATCATTTGACCCATTAACCTAAACCCTAAACCAATATCCTAAATAAAACCTAACATTACACCCATCCCCTCACCTCACATTTAAAAGCCTCCTAAGGTTGGTTTTTTCCTCGAGGAAAGGAAGAGACCCTTATCAAATGGCGAACAACTTCCCAGGCAACTTTTGAAAAACCAAGATATCTCACCCAAACCGATGTCGGTTTGCCCTAAACCGATGTCGGTTCCCCTAAACCGATGCCGGTTATACTGGGATGGACCAAATGGCCTATTTAGACCCATCTACAACTTTGTAATATGGGTTGTTAATGGTTAGTTTTGTTGTTTTGGAAAACTTATGATCTCGAGTTCGATCTCTTTAGAGGCACGACAAATGTAATCTAATACCGATTGGTGATCAACAAGGGAAACCAAATACATTGGTACAAGACTGAAACTTTCTTCCTAGCATTCTCCAACGCAAAAAATTCTTCATTATTTCGCCGACCACTGTACCTCACAAAAGAGTAAGTATCCTCCTTCCATATGTTGCATTTTCTTATCATCAGTTGTAGTCTTTATGGTAAAAGGAGCCTAGTCTTTTACCCTCTCTCCAGTTGTAGTCACCTTCCATACCCACTCATCCTAATACTTGGCCCAATTGCCCATTTTGACCTCCTCAGTAATCTCAAACCTTCACAACATATCTGCATCCCCTCTGTGATCAATTCTCATCTGCTACCCACTCCACTTTCGCCCCAAAACTCCAAAAATCTAGACTGTGTGACTCCACCAGTCCCAAATTAAGCATCGTCGGTTCATTTCTAACCATCGTTGGTTACAGTCAAACCATCATTGGTTACATTCAAACCATCATCGGTCTCTGTGTCGCCCTTTGATCTTTGCTAGAGTAATACCCTGTTTCTAACCTATACCTACCCGAACACCTATTTAACCTTCAGATCTATATCTAACCTAGCGTGTTAGCTTAGATTCACCTATAACCAACCTATTTGACCTCTGGATCTCCTTCTAGCCTAGCCTGTTAGATTAGATCTAGCCTATTGCATTTGTATGAGATGCCTAAATTATATTAAACTATAGAAGGACAATATTTACTTGATTTCAACATTGAATTGTTTTAAACAGTGGACTGATAGCCATCTAGGAAGTATCGCACTTCCAGGATCTAACATATGCTAGGAAGTCCACTGCATATATCATTTAACTCTCTTTTGTGGTCTTGTTTTGGTTCTTATACAGGTAGTTCCTCCTAGCCAAAAGGAAGGTCTCACAATCACTTTGATTTAGAATTCAGATATGCGCGCATACAACCTTCAACCATCTCAAACTGGTATTCCTCTTACCACCCTTACCTTATCTGTTTCGTCAAGTACTTCTCAGAAAACTAAGAAATCAGGTGAAACATTTTGGCACACCTGGTGGGACCCATTCGGGGTTCCTTGCATCTTTCTTCATTCCTAGGTGAAAAATTGTGTGTTTTTGTTTCCCTTCTAATAGCATTCACATTAATACTTTCTCCTTGGTAACATTCTCTCGTTTCTATTTTCTCCGAAAGACACATTTCTTTTATTGTATTTAAAACAAACCTTTTTATTCCTATTTTCTACATTTTAGTGAAAGAGCATCCCTATTCTGTTCATCTATCGCTATCATTGAATATCATGCTTTCAATTTGGGTTTAAAACAAGTGCATTCCATTCTGATTTAACTCATTAGCTCACATTAATTGAGTGCAACCTATACGTTGAAGGTCATGACCGGTGATGGTTGAAAAATGAATCGTAGAAAAGCACTTCTATCCTTTTCTCTTTCTCTGAGTCTTACCAAACCACACAAAAATTCAAAATACATACATTCTTAAACAACATCCTACCTGGAAGAAGCTGTAGGTGATCACATGATCATGGTACAGTGGGCACCCAACTCGCTGCTCTATCGAGTCATACTTCAGAGTGAAGCCCGCCCCCGCCATAACATTCTTGAAACCTCACCCTTTAGAATTATTTCTTTGTAGGAAGCCTTCCTCACCAAGAAATTCTATTGTTTTGTTCATAACAATCAGTCCATACAAATAGCATAAGCTGAACAAACGTAATAGAATAGGCACTCTAGGAATGTTCTTTCTTAGTGTTCTACTTGATTTGCGTTTTGAGGTGAGAGCTTTCGATCATCATTTTTGTCTTTCCTTGCACACTCCTAATCATATTCAGTGTATTCTAACTTCATCTGAGTGTTCTTGGACCACATCTACATCATTCTCAGACTTCTGGGTTTGATTCAACACCATATTTTTAAATCACAACCATCTTTCTTTTCTCTCGATTCAATTTCACAAGAATCGCCACGGTTACCATTCATCGACATCGTTTAACCTAACAGTGTCGATCAAGTCTTCTTGGATACCTATCCAAAAGAAACCTATTTCACTTTCTGAGCTATAAAAGGCTCCTATCACCTTCCATATTGTTGTTACTTCAATCACAGTCACCTTACATCTCATCCTATGTGAAAATTGTTAGTTTGGGACCATCATTTAATAGACTGTTAGTTTTTCACAGTAACCAACACCGGTTAAACTTAACCAAAGATCGGTGTACACAATCGCATCGGTCACCTTGTGCTATTTTACACTCACCATCCGACCTAATTCATTCACCGTTGACTATTTTCCTAGTTTTGTTCTGTACCATTCAAACATAATACAGTCTTGCCAAATCAGTTCCTATCCACATGGTGCTAACCCGTAGTTAGGAAAGTGCCCTCGTATTTCACACTAGTCAACTACCACTCCCACCTAGTCCTTCATCACCTAGTCCTTCGCCACCTTCCATCTCATCATCTATGGATCCTAATCAACCTATCACCATTCCTATAGGTGACACGAACTTTTCACGACTCCTAGATCAGAATCCCACTACTTTGAGCCACTACCTCACCCATGCCTCCACTCAAGATGCCTCGAGCCAATTGATCTATGGCATGGCCGTATCCTTATCTCCATCCCTAATGCTCGCTTCTACCTCAGCTCCACCTCTTACTATGGTGACCTCACCCGTTTATCCCTAGTTGTGTCGTAGTTAGGTCCTACGCCATGTTTGACCGCCACATCTGCCACCTCTATTGCACCCGTAGTATCCACCACACCTTCATCCACCACTTAAAACATAGCATCCTCTCCACCTATTGTATCATATATACCAGCCGCAACGCTACCACCCTTGGTGTCATCAACCTCTACCCCATTTTAAAATGTTGTCCTTTCTATTCCCCAATCTCTACCTCCCATATCTACTAGGGTCAATACGAGTGTCCCACCCTCACATACCTACTACCGGTCACCTCTTGTTTCATCAATCATTTAGTATGAATATATACCTCTATGTTTGTCTCTCAATTCCCACCTTATTCGACACCACCATATTCTGGCATGTCATATTCTTCATATGTCCCACAATAACCTCATTTTTCTCTAGGGGGTACCCAATCTTACCCAACCTAACAATGACTTTATCAAGTTAATGATGGACAAGATGTAAACATTAGAAGCATCTGTTTCGGCTCTCACAATTCTCTCACCTATGACGAGATTTGTAATGAACCTATTCACCCATCCATTCCCATTCGCCCATATCCCATACACTGGGAGATGCCTAAGTTTAACTACTTTAATAATAAGGAAGACCCGCAGCAGCATTTGCGATCTTTCAAACATGGGTGTTACTTAATTTCCCATGATGATGCTCTACTTTTACGAACCTTTCCCATATCCCTAAATTTTCAAAGCATTGGATTAGTATAGTGGATTACCTAGACATTCCATCTTCTCATTCAACCAAATAGCCCAAGCCTTCTTGGATCATTTTTCGATTAACATCGTCAAGAAGGTTACCATGACTGATCTTTATTCCATGTGTCAATATGACGACGAATCTATCACAGATTTTGTCACTCGTTGGTGTAGTCTAATCAACCAACTCACTTTCCAATTACCACAAACTGAACTCATAGATCTCTTCACGTGAGCCTATGCTAGACATATCTCACCTACCTTACAGGTGCAAACCTTTTAGAAATTTGATGAGGCTTTCACCATGGCACGTAAACTTGAAATTCGTGCCATTGAAGAGAAGAAGATACAATTACGAAACAAGAACTCCTCATTTAAATCACACGATACTTCCTCTTCCTCGAAACCTTAGATGAGTTATTCCAAAGCCAAGGGAACTACCAACATAGTAGTACTTAAGGCTGGCCTTGCCCATCCATCCAATCATGCTAAACCTTCATCCAATATGTCACTAGTCCAAGCCTTCCAATTCAAATGAGAACAAAAGAAATACACCTCAATTGGAGAACCATATTCATCTGTTTTGGAAAATCTTATTAAAGCTAATGCCATCACCCTTCCTCCTATCAAACCACATACTAGTTTTGACCCCTCTCACCCTATACCAGGTTGGTATAAGGAAAATGACTATTGTAACTATCACCGTGTAAATGGCCATAGTGATAGAAATTGTATCACCTTTAAAAAAATTGTTCAGGGAATGCTCAAGAGTGGTGAGTTAGTCCTAGATAACCCTAATGCACCCGCCAATCAAGACCTTCATATATTCAAGAAACCATTCCCTAACCATTCCCCATCTAATGATCAAACTGGTGATGCCTCACACAATGAAAGTAATACATGTGAGGTACATGTTATCTTTATCGACTTACCACTTGTTTCCCAAATATCTCCTATTCCCTCCATCGAGGAAATTTTATCCCGAAATCCTCTACCCGTACAGGAACCTACTTTATCTATTCCTTTACCCATAGAGGAAATCCCTTCACCTCCCCATACACCTATTGAGGAGTCTCTCGTTAGCACCAATATCATTTCCCCTTCAGCTTCCCTACCCAGTGAACCGCTACTAATTGTACCTTCTTCACCCATAGAGGAGTACCCATCACCTTCTCCACCTATTCAAGATCCAATAGATTTTCCGTTACCACTCGGTGACCATTCTCCATCAGCTACCCAAGATCCTATGGACCTACTTTCAGCTCTCTTACCTATAGAGGCCGAAGCCAGTGAATTCCCTATTTCTTAGACACATTTTATGGGAATCCCCATGCGCTCCACATCTACCTCATCTACCACAGTGCCATTCTCACATTTGGCTGACTACCTAGACTATGTTGATATGGCTTCACTTGGGGGCACCTCTTACTCCCAATCTCAAACCAAATGCAATCATCTTCCATTGACACATCTACCATTTATCCGAAGAAGTTTAAACAACCCAAAGCGCACATGAACATAACTCTCGATACATCTTCTACTATACCTTCCTCATCTATACCCTCCTCTCTACCTACCAGACGATGTGTTCCAACACCATATCTTGTATCTAAACCTACTAGTGTTCTAGGGGTCACACCCACATCAAACCTTGCACATCCTCCTATCAAGATACACTTGACCACATCTTCCCATATACCTATGGAACCAATCCCTCAACCTAAATGAAAAACCCAACCTTCTAATATGCATGCACCGACCTCACCAACTACACCTTTATCACCTTCACCCTTACCATCCATCTTAGGACCTCACCCCTCTACCTTAACAAAATCTACCCTCTCCAGGGGTAACCATAGCCTCTACAAATTCTACTCTACCTAGGCAAACCTTACGTCCTTCATCACCATCTATAATTTCGTTGCCTCATATACCTCCTTCACTACATATGACATTTTCTTCCACCTCACCTATACCACCCTCTCAACCTTGACCAACTCCTACCACTACACCTCGGTTGTCCCCTTGGGTCACTCATCCTCTCCCACCATATTCCTTGCCATCTACATCACGTGCTCCCCCTACACCTCTACCTAAGAAAAACACCAACAATTGAAAAAACTATTAATTTCTAAAGAGGTGGTTAAACCTACCCCTCTTTCTATTGCTGCACCTACATCAAAGAAAGTACAACCCAAACCCAAGATTGCATCACCTCAACTACCCAATCTTCCAACCAAACCTACTTTTACTTCGCATTGTGATCCACTGGTGGGATCATACGCCACCATCTTGGCTAACCTCCTGGAAAGCTCTATTATCACTCTCCCTCCTCTTAGACCTTATGACCCTCTTAAACCTAAGCCGGAAGGGTTTGATGATACTAAAATTTGTGCTTACCATCATGTGCCAAGACATGATGTTGAGAATTGTAAGGGTCTAAAGGCTGCCCTCATTCAATTATGTCCTTTTGACCCCAATTTTGATGACGATGACCTCCTAGATGATGAACCTATTTCACCCTCACCACCTTCTTCACATCTTCCTCCTACACCTATACCATAACCTCTACCCTCACAGCTCATAGAGCCACCACCTATAGGTTTTTTCCTATCGTGTTGTTATACCACTTACCCTACACCTTCTCCATTTGCCAACTTCCCTCAAATCAACATGGTACATGTCACTACACATGCGCAGAAGGGAAAAGAAAAGTAGCTGACCCACCAACCAACCCTATACCCAACATACCATCTACACCCATACCTAAAATAACTATCCACGGCCCCACATACCCCATTTATAATGGCATCACACATCACACCATGCTCAAACAACTACACCAATCTCCCCTCAAAATGTCATTATACGATCTCATCCAAACCTTTGAGTAACATCATCAAGCTCTGATGGAGGTCCTTCAATCTATTGAGGTTTTACCTAGTGACCCCACACTTGTAGCATCTATTATCACACCTCATCATGTCACTTCTCTTACCAAATTACCATCTACCTCATCACCTCCACCTGTTCACCAAGTTGTTATCCTTAGTTTCTCGGATGATGAAATTGTCCCCCACCAAACTAATGACCCAGATCCTATAATTTTCATCTCCATCCATATCAATAATATACGTGTCTGACATGTTATGATCGATGGGGGCGCTAGCATTAACATCATCTCCTCTCACACATTCGAACAAATGCGCATACCCAACAACTGCATGCATAAACATCCAGTCATGTTGTGTTCATTCAATGACGCTATCACCTCTACACTTGGCACTATCATCCTCCAGATTTGTGTGGGTCCCCGTACCCTTCCTGAGCTATTCTACATGTTGGAAATGGAGTTTCAATACAATTTGTTGCTCGATAGGCCCTATATTCGTGTCATGGGTTGTGTTCCTTCCACTTTGCACCGATGTGTAAAGTTTGAACATGAGGACATTTTTATACCATTCCAATTGACCCATCACCTTTCAAAACCTGTAACATGCTTTACCAGCCTAATGATGTCCTTGTACCTATTAAGGTGTCTACCTCCCTACCTACATCTTCTTCACACACGACCCCATCCACCAGCACCATTCCCACCTCACCTTCACCCAAATCTTCTATTCCCACAACTATTGTCACTTCTACCAGTCACACATCAACTTCCCAACTAACCGACACCTCTGCTGATCTAACTTCTAACGCTTCCTCCATTCCAGCCACCAATATATCAACCACTGATCCCTTGGAAGGTTATTTTCAACGCCTCACTATGGGGGAGTATCACCTGTACAATGTCAATACATTCCTTACTCCACAAGAGTATGTAAACCTTCACCAGCATCCTCACTATGTTCACCACATAGGCAAGCATATCCTTTATGGTCCTCCCCACCTCCTTACCCATCTTACCTATGGGGGACTTGACATTTCCACTTACACATCCGAACCACCATCACAAACCCGACCCTTTTTGGTGACCTTGGTCACTTACAAACCGTTATTTTGCTCACACTTTCCTACACCACTGTGCCTAGAAGGGTTTTGTCTTTGGCCTTTATGAACAAGGTCATCACACCGTTATCTCATGTACCATGCGTAAACAAAATGATCATAGTGGAATCAATTTTACCGAACTACCTACCAAAAATCCCCGTATTGAACTCATTGAAGACATTGACCCCTCTACACCTTCACCAATGGAGTTGATGGATCCTGAATCTATCCCTCCTACCTTTTTCCATAAATACCATTTCCTAGGGACCTTTAACCTATCACCACAATGGCAAGGCTCCTTCCTCTCTTCCTTTATTATATCCTGACATGGTAGGGGATGATACTCCTTCTATTAATGTCATTCAATGTCAGGATGATGAATCCATACTTACCTACCTTGGTGCTGAAGACTCTTATATTCACCGGTCATTACCTTCTAAGACGTAAACAATGTTGAACGAATCGACTATCGAAGTCAACATCCACACTCAAGATGACCCCCACATTCTCAAGATTGGCCAATCTCTAGATACTACTAAATAGGAAGCCCTAACTTATTTTCTTAAAAATCATAGCCATGCTTTCGCTTGGTCCTATGCTGACATGCCTGGCATTGATCCCACTATCATGGTCCACAATATTGTAACCATTCCCGATGCCAAACCCGTAAATTTTTTTTTGAGGAAAATGCACCCTCGCATTGCTCTTCTTGTCAAAGAAGAACTTCAACGCCTTCTCTCAGTTTCCTTCATCTTACCCATCGATTACCCCCAATGGATTTCTAACATCATCCTTGTCACTAAGGTGACAAGGGGACTTCACATTTGCACCGATTTCCATGATCTCAACCTTTCCTGCCCAAAAGATGATTTTCCTCTGCCTGGTATTGACCAGTTGATTGACCTTACCACTCTCCATGAGATGCTATCACTTGTGGATGGTGTCTCGAGTTATAACCAAATATTGCTAGCAGTAGAGGATCAACACAAAAATGCATTCATTACCCCTGGGGGACTGCGCTATCAAGTCATGCATTTCAGCCTTAAAAACGCGATGCCACCTATCAATGGGCTATGACCTACATCTTCCATGATATCATGCATCGCATATTGAAAGATTACGTGGATGATATCTTGGCTAAATCTAAATTTCGGGTTCAAAGCATCTCACTATCCTTGAAACCATCTTTGACAACCTCATTAATTATTGTGTCTGCCTTCAGCCTAAAAAGTGTGTCTTCACAGTTCTCTCAGGAAAGCTCCTGGGATTTATCATTTCCTTACCTAGAATATAAGTTGACCCTACTAAATTCAAGGCCATCCTCGAAATTCCTCCACCCACTAACCTTAAACAACTCCGTAGCCTGTAAGATAAATAGCAAAGACATTCACCATTTCATTTCACAATTATCGATCGGTGTCAACCATTTCATCACCTTCTCAAAAAGGATGTCTCTTTCAAATGGGATGATGATCGCCACAATGCTTTCGAGGCCTTAAAAATACCTTCTCCAACCACCCGTACTCATTCCACCTAAATATGACCAACACTTCTACCTACCTATAGATCTCCTTAAGGGCTATGCTTGCTCATCATGATGAACAACATAGGGAGTAGGCGGTTTATCATATAAGTCGTACCCTTCTAGATTATGAAATCGATACTCTCACCCTGAAAAACTTTGCTTAGCCTTAGTTTTTGTTGCCACCAAACTTCTCCATTACCCATTCAACCACAAAACCTATGTTGTGACCAACACTGGCCCCTTATGCTTCATGTATGCTAAACCTTACCAAAATCAACGTGCCGCACGTTGGCTCATGCTTCTTACTGACCTATACCTTGAATTCATCCACCAAAAATCTATCAAGGGCCAGGCCATTGCTGACGAGCTCGCTGATGCGCCTCTTTTTGGGAGTCAATCTTCCAAATTTTATGTCCTTGACAAATCCATTGCTAACCTCTCTTTGGATGATGACCCTTACCAAATGACCTTATTCTTCGATGGTTCCAAATTTCAGCATAGAGGTGGTGCAAACATTAACCTCATTCCTCTTGATGGTGAACCCATGCCCTTATCATTCAAACTTGACTTTGAATGCACTAACAATATCGTTGAATACGAAGCACTTGTATAGTGTCTCATGACTACTTATGCCTTGGATGTCAGATCCATTAATATCTTTGGTGATTCTCAATCTGGTAATAAAACAAGTCAATGGTGTTTATCAGTGTCATAATGAAATACTTCAAGAGTACAAACGTTACGTTGGCATCATGTTGATTACCTTTGACCACTATAAAATTTGAACTGTTCCACGATCCACCAATAAATTTGTGGATACCATGGCCTACCTCGCTTCCCAAATACCGCTTCACTTGCCAATTCAGACATCTTTGTTACCATAAAATGCATACTAAGACCTTCTTATAAATCTTGTTGTGTTAACCTCATCTCGAATCGCCTCCCTAAAAACACAAGACCTTTGGTATAAGCAGCTTGCGGACTACCTTTCCCTTTCTATATTACCTCCTGATCTCACATGTAATGGACAACGCACCTTTCTCAAAAATGCCTCTCATTATGTCATCATGGGTGGCCTTCTCTATAAATAAGGCTTTGACATAAGATTCTTACGATGCCTCACCAACTCGAAATCCCCTATACCATTAAAGAAGTTCATGATGGCATATGCGGAGGTCACTTCAGTGGCCTTGCTATTGCTAAACGCATTCTTCACCTAGGCTATTACTAGCTGACCCTCAATCATGATTGTTGTGACTATGTTAAGTGTTGTGTAAAATTCCAACAACATGCCAATCTTCATCACACACCTATTCATGCCTTACAGGTCACTCGTGACCTTTGGCCCGTCTCTCAATGGGGTTTGGATCTTGTCAGAGAGATCAATCCTCACTCATCCCTAAGACATTAAGGGATCATCACCGCCATGAAATATTACACCAAATGGGTTGAATTCATACCAATCATTTCCACTAAAGTTGTGAAAATATGTGAGTTCATCAATCATCACATTATTTATCACTTTTGTGTTCCCCATCGTCTTATCATTGATAATGGAAAACAATTCAAAAACAAAACTTTATAGAAACTTTGCATGACACCTTCGGAATCCAGCTTAGCTTCTCCTCCCCATATTACCGATAAACTATTAGCCAAGCTAAATCCACCAACAAAACCCGAACAAAATTCTCATGAAAGTGGTTAATGATAATGGGAAGGATTGGCATACACACATTCCTTTCGCTCTTTGAGTATACCGTAGCAAGTATTCAACCTCCACCGCCTGTCACTCCCTTTCTCTACGGTCTACTGATCGAGGTTGTTTTTCCTCTTGAAGTCTAGATCCCATCTCTCTCGTGTCTCCCTTCAAGATATGCTCACTGATGATGACTTTCACCAAGAACGTTTAGCAAAACTTGAGTTATTAGATGAACGTTGTCTTCATGCCCTCAACCATCTCCAAGTCTACAAAAAACACATCAAGTGTGCCTATGACAAACGTGTCCATGAATGCACCTTTAAGGTCGGTGATCTCGTCCTCAAGGAAAATCAACACGTAACCAAAGCAGAAAAAAGTAAACGGGCAAATTTACTCCTAATTGGCTTGGACCATACATCATGACCCATGACTATGGATCAGGTGCTTATCGCTTATCTTCACTTGATGGTAAGCCCGAACCTGAGCCCCTCAATTCCTTGCATCTTCGACCATTCTACTATTGACTTCTAGTCCTACATCACTATTTATCTAGTTCATGCTTGTCCCTTGAGTGCCATTTACCTTTTTCTTTTCCACACCTCATCTCCAATGACTAAACAAGAATCATGTGATTACCCGTCACCCTTTTTCCTTATCTTAAATATGTGCACCACGGCTCTACACATGGCATGATTCTCATGGATAATTTTCATCTTCTTTTAGATGAGATCCCATGGTCGTTCACCCTTGCCTTCTCAAAAAGAACCAAATGCTTCGTTATAGTCTAGTCCATGACTTAAAAGTTAAAAAAAAAAATTCACTCCTTGAGTCAAACTTCCAATCTAAAATATGAATCCCTCAAAAGGACATCTCCCACCTTCAATTGTCACTATAAGTAGACTACTCCCTCGAAGGACAGCTATAAAAAGCTCACAACTCTCTACATAGTCTTTCCAAAAAGAGGACTATCTTCTCAAAAATCAAAATTCAAAAGCTTCCCGCATCGATCAGCTTTGCGAAGACCTCAAGGAGACATATACTCATCCCATATAGACTTCCCGCATCGATCAGTCTATCTAAAAAGTCAAAAAGAAAAGAAAAAGAAAAGTAACCTTTTTCATCATGGACTTGCCTATTGTGATCTTGGCTCTGTTTCCCAAGGTATTTTACTTGAAAGGAATGATAACTAGATTGTACCAAGCCAAGAACACAGATGCTAATCAAACACCACGATCAATAAGATGAAAGCACTTTGCTAGAATAACTTTACATAACACATTTGCAAACAAATGAGAAACAATATCATATATTATTATGGAACTCAATGCAATACATTGAGAATGTGCCTTGCTTAAATAGGCAAGCAATAACAATTTAAGAACCACCAAGGTCATAGATCAAGCCATAAATCAATGAAATAACTAGTCATCAAAGAACTAGTCAAGACCATAGATTTAGGAGAGAACTAGACATCAATGATCTAGTCAATACCATAGATAAAGGAAAGAACTAGTCAATACCATAGATCAAGGAAAGAACTATACCTAACAACTAGATAATATCTCATAATATCTAAATAAGATAAAAGAAATATCCACACACGTAAGTGGGTGAGGATAAATACAATAAAGGTAAATAAAGTACCTAGGTGAAAATTAGCTAAGGTAAATACCTACTCTAACATTACTTCCCATTTTATGACCCAATTACCTTCACCTCCTTACCCTGTTGTCTTTTCACTTACGCCTCAAGGGACTGTTGAACCTATGACATTTGGTGATTCTCGTGACTATTCTTCACCTTTAGAGTAATCAATCATGCAATGTCATTAGGGTCTTGCATTCACTAACCTATCTATAGATGTGTTTCATACATTTTGATCCTTACCAATCGGGTGGCTTCCTTGCCCCATACTATCTTTTCTCTTCTTCATTACCTTTTGATGTTCCTATATCGGACTAGACCCTCAACACCTACCTTTTGGGGTTTTCTTCTCACACCTCAATCATCCTAAAATCACCCATACCTATCTACCTATATTTCACCTAACCTAATCGACCTTGACCTAATCATACCCATGGCACGGAATCAACACTACCTATCAACCTAAAATCACCTTTACCTATGTACCTATCCTCCACCCAACCCGATCGACCTTGACCTAATCATACGTATGACCTCGCATCCAACCTAACTATTAAACTCACTACCTATTCTTCTATCTTCTCATATTCTTCCCTCGCTTATGGGAGAACTACATCGGTCTAAGGTCCCTTTTCACCGGGACTATATAGGCAGCACTTCTAGGGCATGGGGCTCTAGAAGGTTATCTCATCCACTCTTTACCCTAACCATTCACCCCCTTTTACCTAATTTCCTATTCATATCAAAAACCTCGACATCTAACCCATATACCATATAACTTTTACCACTTATATTATTTCACATTTTCATACATAACCAACATTTTCCACATTTTGACACCATCTCATACATTTATATTGCCATTTTTTTAATCAAAATACCGAAATGAACATCCATGCCTAAACCAACCCAACTCCACCATGCCTAAACCAACCCGACTCAATCCATGCCTACCAACCCAACTCCACCATGCCTAAACTAACTCGACTCGATCCATGCATAAACCAACCTAACTCAATCCATGCCTAAACCAACCTGACTCCATCCATGCCTAAACCAACCTGAATCAATCCATGCCTATCACCTGACTCGATCCATGCCTAACAACCTGACTCAATCCATACCTAACCAATCTAACTCAACCATGCCTAACCAACCTGAATCGATCCATGCCTAAACTAACCTGACTCCATCATGCCTAAACTCACCTAATCTCCATCCATCTCAAAGTAACAAACCCATATCTCATCTAATACAAAGTAACAAATCCATATCTCATCTAACACAAGCCATAAACCAATATCTCATCAACACATTAACACATCACCAAATACCATGAATCTCATCATATAAATCAATAACTTGTGTATCTCAAAATACATGCATGTCTCATCATGGCCATCATCTCAAAAATGTTGGCATGCAGCCGATATATAATACAAAATTTCATCGGCGTGTAGGCCGCCTCTCATATATACCACAAGAATGAATGAATCAATATAAAAATCTTCAAAGCATGCAGCTGGTATCATGTACTAAAAATAATAAATACAAATTATCTTTGGCACGCATGCCGGTCACATATATAATACATACAAAATGACTCTAAACGTAGGCCAATCCACAAAGGGTCAATTGTCTCCCCATCCGATGTTGGGAATGCTTCTTGTGACTGTGTCTCTCCCAAACCTCTCGCCACACCTGTCGGGGCCGGCACTGCTGATGGCCCCTCACAGGGACTGGCCTCTACACACCTGCTGGTGGCCTCACCATGACCCCGTCCCTAGGCTTGCTAACCCTCGTACTCTCCACACTATGAGTGCGGGATCTAGTCCTCTCACTGGAGTTCTGTTGTGCTCTGTACTTGCATAGGAGGGCACATCTATCCCGGTAACTAACAAATGATCTTGGTAATATCGTGCCTCTCCTAGGGCATATCTAAAATTGGCCATGGGCACTGTCTGTGGAGGTACCATGGGTCTTGCTACATGCATAGGTACTTGTATAATGGGACCATGTCCTGAACTTGCATTGAGCCCTATGCCAAGATTTAGATCCCGAGTCGGCCCTAGAGTCATGCCTATGCCTATATCGGGCATGCGGGGTAGTAATTTGTGTATGTGTTCTTTGTTACTGGCCCTATAGACCCATCACCTACCCCTGTGGTGTGGCCAAATAGCCCTGTAAAGCCTACACCTATTCTGTAGAGTAGCCATCTCCCTCCATCTCCACCTACCTCCTCTCCATCTCTATCTCTCCTTGCCTTCGCCGGCGTAGGTACTTGTCCCTGCCCGCCCGAGCCTCGCAAGCATAGCTAATTAGGCCTATAAGATGGCAACCTATGCCTCGAACCATAATCCCAAGTTGCATCACCAAGGTAGCCACCTACCCTTATAGGGCATATCTCTGAACTATGATGGTGGCTAAGTCTGACTACCCTGGTCTCGGTGGTATGACTCTCAGGTGTGCTTCCCACCACTATCTGTACCCATCTATAACCCTAACATCATCAATATGGGTGTCTATTGGCTGTTCCTCCTATCCATTGGCATTTGCATGGGTCTCGGTGGAGACATAGGTCTCTCCACATCATCTCTCTGGTACTAAGGGAACAAAGGTGGTACACCCTAGACCAATCCAAACTAGTGTCTAACCCACTCTATGGGTATCCACTCATGCTCTCCGATCTCCTCCCCTCTATCCACAGATGTATCTATAGCCCAGCTAGCTCCATGGCCATCTTTCGTATAAGGGGAAGCCCACATACGGCCTCCAAATGATGTCCACTGGATAACCCCTCTAACAACCTCCTGTAATAAGCTACATCATGAGTAGCTCTAGCACCTCGGGCCTCTCCCATGGCTGGTACCCACTGCCTGTACCCCACTCTCAAAACTCTCTATGGGAATGCATCTTCTTAAGGCATCCCCATTGGTCGAACACAAACAATGTGCTTTTATGCCCAACAATGCAGTAATACGATGCAACAGATGCTAAATTCCGTAGTCTCCCGTAGGCCCATATCTCTCTATACACCTACATCAGCAATGCAGGTGCCCATGCAAACTATGTCCATTGTATCATCATGTCATGGAGGACACCCATCATTACCTCGAGAATCCCCCCCTCTACATCCGGCAGTGCGAAGCAACACACTGCCTCCATCATGAGTACCACTAACCTCATCTCCTCTGGATGAGCTCTATACATTGCTCCATAGCTCAGGATAGCGCTATGGAACGTCAGATTTGCTACACCCTCACCAAAAATGGGTGCTAGTAACTCCTCAGATGCCTCTAAAGAGATGGAATAAACCTGGGCCCCCAATATGGGAAACCGCAGGATCCTGTAGATGTCCTCCAGGGTGATCGTCATCTCCCTGTTGGCAAATGGAAGGTTTTGGTCATCAAGTCCTATCTATCGATGAGGTCAACCATAAGACTCACCTCCCGGACTACATACCGGTAGCACTACATACCTATTAATCCCACCTTTTCCACATGGTACCACTCTTCTTGTGTCATGATCATTCATACTATCAATATGAAAGTACAAAAACTACAAAAAGTATTTTGGCCATAAATATTTTAAAATCGACTAGTAAATAAATAATTAAAAAATACTATAAAAACTTAAAAAATCAGGTAAATCTTGATGCCCGCACCTTGGTATTTATGGCCTCTTAAAAATGCATGTTTGGTCATTTTATATGTGTTTGGTCATGTTTTGGTTGTCAGACATAGTTTGCTGAAAGTACAAAAACTACAAAAAAGTGGGACACAGTTATATGCTTTGACCCAATAACAAGGGCGGCACCCGGGCCCTAATCCACAGCTCGTCTCGGGCCTACATCCCACAAAATCAATATATTAGTCCACCTTCCCAACTTACCTTATTTTTACCCCACATCCCGACCTAATCTCTTTCCCCACCCCCATCCCATTGGCCTTGTCGCTCCCCAAACCTACCTAAACTCATCCACCCGAACCTATCTAACCTAACCCCGACCTAAACCTACCTAAACCCATCCACCCTATCCATCTACCTTACCTACCTACCCAAACCTATCTACCCTGCCTACCTACCCAAACCCATATAGCCTACCTATCTACCTTACCTACCTACCCACACCCATCCACTTGAACCTATCTACCCTAACCCTCACCCAAACCTACCCAAACCCATCCACCCGAAACTATCTATCCTACCCTACTTTCTCACCCTAAACCCTTCCCCTCTCACCTAATTCTTTCCCACACTACCCTTACTCTCTTCCCTTTTTATCCCAAATTCATCTTAGGGTTGATCGACCACAGTCTCCTTGACCGACCACAATCTCCCTTTGACCGGCACTCACCACTACCCACCGATGTTGGCCACAAGTCGACAACGTCGATCACCGCCGTGCTTGCCGCCCGCCCCGACTTCCCAACCCTATTTTTTCCCCTCCTCATTATTCTACTAACTCAAATCCCTCCTTACACCCCTCATTATCCCTATATTACCCTTTTTCCCTACCCCTACCCTTCCCTATTCCCATTGCCCCCTTTTTTCCCTTATTTTCAAATTTCTCCCCCAACCCCCATTTTTCACATTTTTATATTTTTATCAAATTAACTCACAAATCAATAACAAATGTTTTATTCCTACCTAATCCCACTACCGTCGATGTGGAGGTACCTCCGGCCACCGCCCTAGTCCACCCGATCCCTCTCCAACCTCTGCCATCCTCAAATGATCTCAAACTCTCTCCACCAATCACCTCGCTTGATTCGATCTCGTAGCCCCACCTCTTGCCCACCTGGGTTTCACCTATGTGGCTCACCAACCAATCTCTCTCGCAATACAATTTGACCTCTTCCTCTTTCCTCTCTTTTTGTCCTTTTCTTCGAATTAACAATACACAAATGAATTTTAAAATACAAGGTTTTCCACTTTTTATACCATACCCGACTCAACCGATGTCGGTTCACCCTTGACCGATACTGGTCTTATGCCCTAGTCCACCACCGTCGGTTCCTCTCCACCGTCATTGGTTCATATTGACTACCGCTTCGGTTACCCTGCCCACTCATTTCCCTCACATTGACCTCACTTTTCCTTACCTCCTTTTTCTTTTGCCTCCCCTACACCTACCTGGACCACTTTACCTTCTTCTCTAGCCCTCCACCTTATTTAACCTCACCGTGTTAACCAATTGGCCTCTCCTTATTTCACCCCTACCTCGGCTTTTCCCTGTAACCTATCTACTCGGACCGAGAAAACTATTTGTGACCTTTGAACCACCTTTGTGCTCGTTATACCTTATCCCTCTGTTACTTGTGTTATTTGACCAACCGACCTTGCCTAGCCTATTTTCGTGATTATTTATCCCGACTCTACCTACCGGTGTGTGTACCTGGAACATACCTCACCATTCCTACCCATAACCTACGTTGTGTTTCGACCATATCTTTGGATAGGAATCACTCCACCTTCTTTGGATAAACCTATTGACCTTAGATGATGTAGAGTTTATAAGCTCTTCAACCTGGTACCGTGTCATAGTTTATACATGTGCGTGCATTCAACTACCACTACCTTTGACCTTGGCCCATTTACCCATTTACCTATATGCCCGATTTTCCCTTTACTCCTTTCCCCATTTTTTCACTATTCTTCTTCACATCCACTTTTATCAAACCACTCACCAATTCTCCTGTCACCTCATCAGTTCCTAGTTTGAGGGGGATCACCCTCATTCCCACTTGGGGCAACCACACTCTATTCTTGTTCACGTCACTTACCAATACAAGCTATGCAACAAGAAGGGGCAAAATGTAGACACCGAAATCGTGTCGTAATCACCTTGGTCCCCTACCGCAACCCTATAATCACTTCCTCATCCTCAACACCTTATCACCTACCTCCTGCACCCCACACATTTTAATTTAATTAATTTAATTAAATTAATGCCATTTATCTCCATACATATTAATTTAATTATTTAAGTTAATGACCTTTTACTCACACACATATTAATTTAATTATTTACACTAAATTAATTCACCACCCTCACACACATATTTAATATATAATTTCTTTTTTAAAATGCCCCTCACCTAACCACCCCATCATTTGACCCATTAACCTAAACCCTAAACCAATATCCTAAATAAAACCTAACATTACACCCATCCGCTCACCTCGCATTTAAAAGCCTCCTAAGGTCGGTTTTTTCCCCAAGGAAAGGAAGAGACCCTTATCAAATGGCGGAACAACTTCCTAGGAAACTTTTGAACAAACCGAGATATCTCACCCAAACCGATGTCGGTTTTCCCTAAACCGATGTTGGTTCCCATAAATCGACACCGGTTATACCGGGATGGACCAAATGGCCTATTTAGACCCATCTACAACTTTGTAATATGGGTTGTTGATGGTTGGTTTTGTTGTTTTGGAAAAATTCTGATCTTGAGTTTGATCTCTTTAGATGCGACAACAAAATGAAGATTGATTGGTGATCAACAAGGGCAACCAAATACACTGGCACAACAATGAAACTTTCTTCCCAAAGATTCTCCAACGTAATAACTTCTTCATTATTCTTTAGACTGTACCTCATAGAAGAGTAAGTATCCTCCTTCCATCTGTTTCATTTTCTTATCATCAGTTATAGTCTTTGTGGTAAAAGGAGCCTAGTCTTTTACCCTCTCTCCAGTTGTAGTCACCTTCCATACCCACTCATCCTAATACTTGGCCCAATTTCCAATTTGACCTCTTCATTAATCTCAAACCTTCGCAACATATCTACACCCCCTCTGTGATCAATTCCCATATGCTACCCACTCCACTTTCACCCCAAAACTCCAAAAACCTAGACTATGTGACTCCACCAGCCCCGACTTAACCATCGTTAGTTACATGGTCAAACCATCACCGGTTACATTCAAACCATCATCAGTCTCTATGTTTCGATCTATGCCGAGTAATAGCCTGTTTCTGACCTATACCTACCCAAACATGTATTTGACCTTCAAATCTGTATCTAACCTAGCCTGTTAGCTCAAATTCACCTATAACCAACCTATTTGACCTCTGGATCTCCTTCTAGCCTAGCCTGTTAGATTAGATCTAGCCTATTATGTTTGTATGAGATGCCTAAATCATATTAAACTATAGTAGGACAATATTTACTTGATTTCAGCATTGAATTTTTTTAAACAGTGGACTGATAGCCATCTAGGAAGTATCACACTTCCAGGATCTAGCACATGCTAGTCAGTCCATTGCATATATCATTTAACTCTCTTTTGTGGTCTTGTTTTGGTTCTTATATAGGTAGTTGCTCCTATCCAAAAGGAAGGTCTCACAATCTCTTTGATTCGAATTGGATACACGCGCATACAATCTTCAACCATCTCAAACTTGGTATTCTTCTTACCACCCTTACCTTATCTGTTTTGTCAAGTACTTCTCGAAAACTAAGAAATCGGGTGAAACATTACTGTGCATGGAGAAATAAGGTGATTTTATGTGTATGGAGAAACATTTGATAATGCCTTGAAAATTTGGAGAGAATATTAACAATATGTGAGCAACACCATTTGTCTCTTATTCATGATAAATTATTGATGATGGTTGATGAGAGGATTCTACTAGGACACCACATTTCAAAAAGAGGAATTCAAGTTGACCAAAACAAAATCAGGATTATTTTAGAATTACTGTTCCTCAAACACCCACGGATATCAAGTCATTCTTAGGGCATGCTGGATACTATAGGTGTTTTATCAAATATTTTAGTAAAAATGTTGCCCCCATGTTTGGTTTTCTTACCAAGGATTGTGAATTTCGTTGGGATGAAAAGTGTCAAGATTCTTTTGAAGAAATTAAAGAAAAATTAATCACTTCCCCAATATTGAGAGGACCTAATTAGGAGAAACCTTTTCACATCCAAACAAATGCCTCAAATAACTCAATTGGTGTAGTTTTGGGATAGAAATATGAAGAAGGGAAAATGTATGTTATTTACTACCTTAGTAAAAATATTACTCCCATTGAAAGAAATTACACCACCACTGAAAAAGAATTTCTTGTTGTGATTTATGTAATTAATAAGTTTAGACATTATATTACAGGGTACAAAATATTTGTACATACAGATCACTCAACAATTAAATACTTAATGAACAAACCAGTGGTTGGAGGTAGGATAATTAGATGGTTATTACTTTTACAAGAATTTGATATTACCATTGTGGATAATCTAGGAAAATCTAATGTGGTAGCTGATTTCTTGTCAAGATTAACCACTATAGGGGAGCAAGATCCAATTAAGGAAAACTTTCCAGATGAACAATTATTTTCTATTTTAGTTGATACACCATGGTTTGCTGATATGGAAAATTATCTTGCAACAGGGAAGTTTCCCCTTATTTTACTAAGAAACAAATGAAAATATTAATCAAAACTAGTGCACAATTTAAATGGTTAAAAGGAATGTTATTTAAATGTGGTCCTGATTTGGTTTTACACAGGTGTGTGAGAGAAGATGAAATCTTTGACATACTCGGGCATGTCATGATGAACCAAGTGGAGGACACTTTTCAGTGAAAAGAACAACACACAAAATACTTGGCACTGGATATTATTGGCCATCTCTATATAAAGATGTGAAGAAATACATCAAGTAGTGTGATCCTTGTCAAAGGATGGGACAACCAACTTTCACCAGTGAAATGCCTCTACAACCTCAAGTAGTGATTGAACCATTTGAAAGGTGGGGGCTGGATTTTGTTGGCCCTTTTAGTCCTCCTTCACAAGGAAAAGAGAAAATTTTTGTATGTAATGATTATAATGAAGTTTAAAAATGATAAGAAAGATGCATTTGCTGATTTCCTTTAGCACAAAATTATAATGAAGTTTGGTTCACCAAGAAGTATAGGTTCAAAAAAGGTCCAAAGTTCATGTCCAATATGATCCAGGCCTTCATAATGTACTATCATATCAATCATAGGAAGTCATCTCCATATTACCCAAAATCAAATGGGCAAGCAGAAGTGACAAATAAATAATTGGAAAACATCCTCACTAAAAAATTTGAAGGTAGTAGAAGAGATTGGGTAAAGAGGTTACCTAAAGCTATCTCGGGATTATAAAATTTTTGGAAGACTACAACCTGGGTTCTCACCATATGAGTTAGTCTATGAGAAAAATACCTTGTTAAAAATTGAATTTGAACTACAAACATTGAGAATAGAAGCTAAATTGGGTATTGAATTGGATGCAGCACAAAAGGAAAGAATTCTACAACTCAATGAATTGGATGAGCTGAGATTGGAAGCACTTCAATAGAAAAATATAATCCAAGACCAAAGGAAGTAGTGGCATGATACACATATCAAGGAAAGGCAATTCAAGGTAGGAGATTGGGCATTACTATTTGATTCTAAGTACCAATAATTCAAAGGAAAGTTGAGAACCAAGTGATTAGGACCTTATCAGATTGAGAAGATATTTGACAATGGCTCTATTCAGCTACTTCCCATTGATGGTAGTAGAAGGAAACTTTTGGTCAATGGACACAAGATGAAACTTTATAGGAATCCTCCTACCAAGGATGAGTTCTTGAAGCAGATTGAAGTAGACAAGGAATTTGATCATATGGAAGAACATAGTTCTTCCAAAATGATAATGTAATTAGATTCATGGATCAAAATAAAGGGAAGATAATGAAAACCAACAAATGGCATTCTCTTCCCCAAAAAAATAAAAATTAAAAAATTAAAAATAAAAATAAAAATAAAAAGGGAGGGAATGAAAACTAGTAAATGGCATTCTCTTCAAAAAAAAATCTCTCAAAGACCAATTGAAAACTAGAAATGGTGGTTGGTCTCCTCAATAAATGGCTAATTCAAATAAAATCTACTCCTTTGGAATTCAAGTTGTCTTTTCTAACTATTTTTATTTTTCACTTTTTTAGGAATGATGAGTCATCAAGGTAGAGGAATTACATCAGCAAGGATGGTAATTATGTCTTGATCTTATTAAAGGTTAAATTAAAAGTTTACATGTGTGATTAGACTTGATTTAAGTAGTTGGTATGATGAGTCATTTATTGTACATTATGATTAAAAACAAGTAATCATGAGGGTGATGTTGATTGAACAAGTAAAAGTGGCAGCGTATTAATAATGAGCTATCATTTGGGTGGAATAAATGAAATTGAGAAGCTAGTTGCAGAAAAATTCAAGGAAGAAATAGTAGAATTATATTTGAATTCTACAACTAAACCCAATAGTTCAAAGATCCAAATCAAATAGTTCCAAATCCAAATCCAAATCCAAAGTAGTTCCACAACTATCTCCCCGACATTGAGTAAGGATTTGAAAGAAGGAATAATTTGAATCATCCTCTTTTCCATGGGTATAAAAAAATTAGAACTAGAAGATGATACGCAACTTATTGCAGATGGAGAAGTGGAATCCATTTTTGAACAAGTAGGTTGGATGGAATTTCTAAAGAGATTGTCAAAGTACAATGACAAACTGGTAAGAGAATTTGTTGTAAATTTAGAAAAATATAGAACTAGGGTTAAAATCATTGTAATTCCCTTTACTATAAATACAATAAGCAATGTATCTTGGGTACTAAATGTACGTGTCCCAAATCTTGTCAAAGCGACCCTAAAATAAGCGGGTGGAAACCTTGATACAAGAGGAGGAATCTGAACCCTAATATGTTTATAATACTAAGAAAATCATCAATGGGGTCATAATAGCCATGCTACCAAAACCCTTTAACATGGTAGTATTTTGGTTAGTTAAGTACCTAACTTGTGATGGACAATTTGGGACTGTGGAAAGATAATTTCTTAAGATACTAATATATCTTAGGTATGTGGCTACAAAACAAGAGTATATAGTAAACCTTCATGGTTTCCTCTTTGAATCTATCCAGAAAATGGGTAAGAGGTATTCTTGGGGAGTTGGGACAATTATACATCATGGATTAGTCCATCTGTTCAACACCATTTTCTATCAAATAAAAATGGAGAAGAAGCATGGGAAAAGTTCCTTAACAAATTCAAAAAAAGATTTGATATTATCAGGAGGGGAATACCAACTCCTTTCTCCCATAAAATTAATTTGAAGATTAATCTTCGTAGATAAAAAGGAGGAAATAGGTAAGGTTAATGTGCCAAAGAGGAGAAGATCTGAAAGGATGATCAAAGTTGTAAAACTTACTATATCTTAAAAAGAAACTCCTTCCTCTGCAGCAATACCAAAAGAACTAATATCTGTCTCTAACAATGACAGTTCACCTAAGCTAGATCATGAAGTAAAAATCAGAAGAAGCTCAAGGAGGAAGCCCACTATAGGACATTTTGAAGCTCCTCAAAGAAGAAGAGTTCATAAGAGGTCTAGGGAAACTCTAGTGGATATTGAAGAACAAGATGGTTTGGAGAAAGAAGCTGCTGATATTCTGGGCAGCATGGTAATGTCTCCTCCTTGACCAAGTCAAACTGAGGTGGAGAAAGAAGATGAAATATTTGAAAGAACAAGATTTTCAGGAGATGGGTGACTCAACAACACTGTCACATGAGGAAGAGGAATTGGCATCTTGGAAATGGAAAGGGAAATCCCCTTTGGTGGAAGAACAATGCTCATTCCCTAAGGAACTTTAAAAAAAAGAGGAGAAACAACAAGTTAGACATGATCTGTTTTTTTGTCTAGAGAAGAACTTATCATTAGGGAGAAGGATGAGGAATTAAAATTCCTCAAGAACAAATTAGAGCATAGGGAAATTCTCATTGAGCAAATAAAAACTCAGCTCATAGATAGGACTAAAGAATTGACATTGGTCAAACAACAAATGGTAGAAAAAGAAAAATAATGTCAATTGGCTAGTAAAAAGAGTGTTATGTCAAAGATATCTTCAATGAATCAGGTTGTACAAACTGAATTGACTTACTTGTCCACTTAAGTAGTTGTGGGATGATACTTATAGAAAGCTTAATGAATTTAAAACATCAAATGAGGAGCTAAGAAGCACGATGGAAGAGTAGAAGGAAAGGAAAGATTGGGAAGAAAAAAATTACAAAATGGGTCCGAAGACAAATTTAAATGTTTGGTAACGATGAAAATGGTCTGTATAATGAGTGAAAGATTACTCACATGCAGGAGACCTTCTCCTATATACAATGTCTTTCTGGAAGAGAAATTTATTCACTAGAAACTATCAAGGATTGCATGTGGCCTTCCACATGAAATAAAAGATGAATCAGAGTTCATGACAACATATTCCTCAGCTAGTGCAAAGTAGAAAAATCTTCTCTGTGAATTCCTTTCTTTGAAAATTTATGACGGAAAATAATGCATGCTTCATGATCAATCTGCATGTGTAGGGAAAGTCAGTGAATGCATTTGTTTATGTACTTCAAAATTAGATAGCTTGGAAAGAGAGGGATACTAAAAATTTATTAAAGGATAGTTCATCTAGCCTCTGCATGAGAGCTCACTATGGAAAACCATCTACCTTTGCTATACATTTCAGATCCCATGCCTTTGACAATCGATTCAAGGAACATTATATTTTCGTATGAAGAAAATTATTGATGCCTTCACCTCTTATGAAGAGAAAAAAATTGAAGATATTTATGATGGATGCTTGAAGAGATGGGAGTTTCTCACAGTTGCATTAAGAAGAAGAGAAGTGATATCTCCCATGAACTTAATATGGAGTCTAGAAAGAGCTAGAGCTTTATGTACACTAATCCCTCAGTTTAGTGAAAAATGTAGGGGCATGTGGATGGGAATGAGAAAAAGGCCTCCTCTCCTTCTCACTCCCATGTCTCCATGGAAAAAAAGAGAGCCTCAAGATCCCACTCACTTTGAGGAGTGGCAGAAAAAGATAGAAGAAGGATCAGGGTACAATACTTCTGAATTTAAGCACTGGGATATTCAGTTTCACCCATTTGACCTTAGTAGTCTATTGGAATGACGAATTCACAACCTATGTTTTGAAGAGTAAATTTTTTAAGAGGACTTATAAACAAGTAAGTGTGCGGAAGATGATAAGGCCAAAATATACCTCATCAATGTGTAATAAATGATCTTATTTTACTCTCTTTTTTATCAATTTTGACTGTATTTTGTGGCTTTTGCTTGATCTAGTATAAGTTAGGATGTAATTGTCCATATTTTTTTTGATTTACTTCCAATGTCTAAAAAATCAACAATTCCAAACAAAAAGTGTGGAAATTCAATTTTTGTAATAAAATAGGTCACATTCAATCAAAAGAACAAAGTATGAAGCAACTAACACCTTTTTGGGAACATTGGCTTCAATGCAGCTTAGCTTCAGAACCTCCAGGATTAGTTCTAGAACTCCATCACTCAACAAAGGAACTCTATTGCTTGTTTTGAGAACCTTCAGACTTAGTTCCAAAACTCCAACACTTAGTTTTGGAACTGCTGTGTTTAGCTTCAGAACTTTAGCAAGTTAGTTTGAATAGTTCCTTTATTCTCATAACTTCTCCAAAGTTCTAGAATCAATGGGAATCTATTTATTTTGAAAACATCTAGTGATAGAGAAATTAATGGGCCTTCCAATCAGGAGTAGATCAACAAATTGTTGATTCTTCATACTCCATAAATACTTATGTAGGATCAGACAACTGTATGTCCAACAAGGTTTCTAAATTCCACATCTACTTTGAGCACTATTTTGTTTCACTAGAACCTATAGATGGATGGACATCTATTGAGCACTTATGATTGTAAATGCATCTTTGGATGATGAAATATATATAAAGACATGTAGATAGATGATAGAAGATATATATGATATAGATATACAATGAAGTTTGTAAGACAGAACATTTCAATAATAAGATAGCCATTTCATTTTGAGAGAATCATACTTTTTCAACTCCTAATTCAAGGTGGAGAAAGGGCCCACTCCTCTAAGAAGCAGGATTCTTTGTTTTATTGGTATTTATATTTTTAAGCAATTCATGTAAATCTGTTAAGTGTTAATTTCTGTAAATGCTTTTGCTTCTTCAAGTGAATTTTGTTATGTCTTTTTCCCTGTTTGTGTTATAGATTAGACTTTTATTTCCTTGCAAGCATTTTAAACAACATTTTCAAACGTGTGTTTATTTCCAAGAAAGTGTGTTTACTTCTATAATGTGTGTTTATTTCAACAATTTTTTCCATTCTCAGTAAAGAGTGTTTATTTCAGCAATTTGTTTCATTATGCAAGAGTTTGTTTTATTTCTAGCAGCACGTTTAATTCTGAAAGATTTATTTATTTCAGAAATGAGTGTTTATTTCAGAAATTTTCTTATATTTTAGCTTTAATAAGGCTTTGGCTAGGAAATCCTAAGGACATTACAAAAACCCCCAGAAAATAAAAATAATAAATACCTACAATCAATTACTAGATCACTAAGATTCTTCTTGTTGCATATAGCTTCAGACACACCCCTAGTTTGAATATGACATCAACTAAGAGTTGATTAAATGAAGGGAATAGTTCCACCCATCAATCTCATTCAATATTTAATTGACAATAATGTAATCGAGCTTCCGAACCTTCGGCATCTTAGTTGGTCAATGAAAATAAAAAGATCAAAATATTTAATGATCCTCTTCCTAAACATGACAAGAAAGTGGTTGATCCTTCAGCTAATCATACATATCATGCAGTGCCTCCTCCTTCATTGAGGGCTCTTGATTTTGTAGTTTCTCATGCAAATGCATCTTCACCATTCGTTACATTCTCTAATCACAATTATCATGCCACATTCTCTTCTAAAACATTACATATCAGTTATTCTATCAGGCCACATGCTATCAATAATAAAATGGTTGATCCATCAATTCATATGCATGGGCACTTTATTGCACTTCTTATTTCTGTTGACTATCCTCTATCTCATATTTCATATCTAATTCCTACATCTTACATTTATGTCAAGATTTTAGTCATAGCTAGTACTCTTACCATGTTTGTGCCATTTCTTTTACATGCATCAATTATGTCTAAATTTCATTCAAAACAAACAATTCATTACTATTAATGGTGTTCCACCATGCACATTATGACCGAAACCTCCTCTTGAGGTTTCTATTGCACTCGCTAGATCATCTAGGTCCCCATGACCTCTCTTATCTAAAACTCAATCTGATCCTAGCTCTCTTGTCTCGCACATGACTTACTCGATCTCATCGCCCTACTAGTCCATCTCATCAAGTATAGGTCCACCACCCTGTGGTTCCTTCACATAGGTATACATCATCTCCTTGGTTCCCTTTTCACAAGTGTTCATCACCTCCACATTCTCCTTTAGATAGGTGTTCATCACCTCCATGATCTCCTTCACATATATTTTCATCACCTTTGAGCTTTGCTTCACACATGAGTCCATCACCCCGTATGTCTCATGCACATAGATCCCACTCACCACTACATCATCAGTATCATACACATCTGGTGTTATACATGGTCACCCAATTTTATCAACAAAAACATTGGATGGAGGAATCTTTCCCTTTACTTTTATGAAATAACTTATTCACACTTAGGGGCGTCATGCTTACTCTTCCCCCCTTATATCATCCTAAGTTATCTGTATATTTTACTCATAATCCAATACACCCTTATATCATCATTACCTATGACACAATATTGTACTACGGTTCACACTAGAATTTTGAGGGCATTCTACATTCATGAACCTCACATGACATGACACATTTCACACTCTACACATTTATGGAAAAATTTTCTAGCATCACATTCTCACACATTGTCACTATCTCGATGACGCAATCTAGTTCCACAGTTCATACGCAACTATTGAGGGTCTAAATATGAAATGAAACCCACCAAACTAACTCATTCTCTATGCTCTATGCTTCATCGATCACATATTTCTAACACACAACTCGACAATTTACCCATGATGCACTCTTGTTTTATGGCCCATTCTTGACTACTAAGGGGTTTTTTATAAATAAACCTCATCTCATGCATACTCATCCACATCTGCTCAAGGAGCACATTGTTCCTATTACACTCACATTACATTATATTCCATCTCACTCACAACATACTACATATATTGGTTTCACTTACTCTTGTTTTCTTATACTTTCATGTTGCACTTTGTTTACTATGATAGTCGGATACTTTATATGTCATTATCTTTATCATATACACACACACATTCACTTTCCTTCTAGTTGTGAACATATCATGCAAACAAATTATTACACAAAGAATAGATGTTTGGCACTATACCTCTTACCGGTCCCATAATGGCTCCTAGAGGCATCTACATTTGTAATCATCACAAGTGTTATTGTTTTGATTTATAATACTTCCTATTCTTACTAGCACACTACTAAATCAGATCATTTATGATTTGACATTATTTTTATCTTTCTAACATGCTAATGGGTGCTTCATGTGTATAATTTGATTTACATGTCTATTTTCAACCATGGTTGGCTAAACCTTTTCTTTCTACTTTTTTAATTGTTTGTGGGCTTTTCCTATGTCTTGCTTGTTCATTTCTTGGTTGCTTCAGACCTGATTGTATTGTGACATTGTTAGTGATGCCCCATATTTAAAACCCACTTTTCGCAGTCTAAATTTCCTTCTTTCTTACAAGATGACACATTATCTTCTATATGTGTATTTTTCTTATTTGAAGTAACGCATGTTTCTAGCCACTTTCTTTGTGTATGCCTTGGTTTCTATAAGGCACATTCCCTCCCCCTTGTAGGGCTTCAATTTCATATCTACATTAGCTTCTCATTTGGGCTGCATTCTCCTAGTGACATCACATGTACCCCAAATGAGGAGGGTCATACATTGGGTGAGTCAATCAACCATTCAGATCAAAGTACAATGCAATTCCATAATGGTACATCACAATCTTCAATCACAAAAATAACCAAAAATATGACTTGGGTATTCAACACATCATGGATGCCAACACCTAGATACAAACATGAGTTTTTGGGTACCCATGACCCTTCCTGGGTGCCTATGACCAGGGGAAGCTATAGTATTTTTCTCATATCAACATAGTTCATAGCAGTCTATAGAACAATTTTATCAAGAGAGGCATAATCCTCCAAAGCAATTAACATACGTTCTTTCTTTGTTTTTCTATTTGTGATAGATCAAACTAGATTGAAATGGATCAAATTTGAAAAAATAGGATCACACCATCTGCAATGGTGTATAAATTGTCAAGAAGCTATCAAATTTTTGAGAATAACAATATACCTTTCTCCCTACACTTCTTCTATGGAGTGAGATCGCCCAAAAACTCAACTTTCTATAACATTCTCGGATCCTTTCTACACTCTTCACTCATCACAGATTAGGTGCACATGTTCCTTTTCACATATTTACACACTTTTAGATGCTTTTTACATATTTGGATCAAATTTTTCACATACACTTCTTTGAGTACACTGTTTATCCTCTTTTGCAGTCCTTCCTTTTGGGAAGCAATGGTTACATCATCAAGCATCAAGCAACATCGAAAATAGGTACAATGTAACATATACACATATACTTTCATGCTAGGTCACTATCTTTTCTCTTGCTTCCACTGAGATCATTTTTATCACCCATACATTTTCTTGTCTCTCGAAATGATTTCTCCATCGATCTACATGGTTATCAGTTACACATCTTCTATCTACTTTATGTTATCTAGTATTAAATCAACAACATAAATTATGGGAAAATGTAGACACTAAATCATGTGCTTTGTGTACATTTCTAAGTCCTAATCACATACTTGCATTCGTATGATTCCTAACAGAGAAAAGTACTAATTAACCACTATCTTTGGCATCTTTTTTTTTTGTATTTTCCTTGGCCTTACACACCCTATTACCTAGTATGACTTTTGATACTTCAACCTTTTTGAGTGTGGACACCAGCACCTAGCTAGGATGTTGGTGCTCAAGTTTTTTCATCCCCTCCGGGTGACCCCGACCTCTTTGTATCTTTCTTGCCTCTTTTGGGCCTCTTCTATCTATTAGGCATCTTGTTTTTTAAGGGTCATCCTTTTAGTGGTCAAATAAAAAATTCAAACAAGGGAATAATATAAATAAATTTATATGTGATCATAATAAAGGACCGAGCACTAAGCATGTACTACCATCACCTAATGTTGCATTTAAAGGAATTATAATAGCATCAAAGAATCCATCTAGTTATCATTCAAGGGACAAGGGACTCCATTATTTTGCATACACTTCATAGGAGGGTAAGTTTATTTTAACATCCACACATCCATTTACATTGCTACATCTAGTTATTGCTCGATATTCAAAGTGTGTCGACGATATAAGATCCACCTAGGAATGATTCTACACACACATGCAGAACTACATGGAGTCTCGAAATGTAGAGTTGTTCTTGGTTGTAAGATCACTCTATCAAGTGACCACCAAGGTTAGTTTGACTCCCCCATTTGCATATTCTTATTTTTAGGATTTTATGTGTTTTGGGGTTTTGCGGGTGCTCTTTCTCTTTGCGGGTTATAGGAAAATCTTGCGAGATTAGTGTTATATACTAGTGATCAAGAAAAAAGTCATCAACATTGAAGTGACACTATTAAAATTAGTTTTTGAGTTTTGAGTAATCATGAGTGCCCAGAACTAGTCTCTAATGCCTAAGTGCCCCGACTAAATGCAGGCACCCTGTTGGGCGAAGAAATGTAGCCTAAGCACTAAAGGCACATAAGGATTGGGTGCAAGGACATAGGGTGCATATGTGCACGAAGAAGAATAGTGAAATAGGGCATGCACATTAAAGTGAGAATTCAGGACTTAGCCATTTTTAGTGTAAGGATAAATATAGACATCAAGTATAGAGAAAGTTTAGTATGAAGACTTGAATAACACACAAAGTCTATTTTAGACAAGTGGGAGATCAAACACCATGCACAATTTTGGGCTATAAATAGGATTAGAATTGTAGCTATTATTAAATAATATATTAATAACACACTTACATGCTTTTGTAATTATCTTTTAGTGGTGAATTACTATTCTTAACATGCAGCCTATTTTGAGGATGAATAGGTGGTGAAGGGAAAGTACCCACCCCTATATATATGTATTGATTTACATGGTTTATGGATCCATGTTTTGTTAGATTTATGATGTTGGTTTATGGGCGCACATGACTAATGGTGACATTGTTAAGTATGTATAAACCTTACGTGTTTTCTGAGAAATTAATATAATGGATCTTTATGGCTGGATATTTATTGTTGACATGTCTTTGATAGCTTCATGTATGTTAAAATTAATCTTGATTGTTGTATGAGTAAAACTTGCATATGGTTAACATCTAGATCTTGGTTATAGTATGATTTATTCTTGAATGGATATTATGGATTTGGAATATTTGTATAATCATGCTAAATTCTTAAGAAAGATGTCATAAAAGAGGGACTGGTTCACTTGTGTGCTTTAGGTGAGCGCTTAGTTCTGGCTGAGTGATGTGCTAGCGTGCCTTGGGTTGTTGTGGGTAAAAACAAGACTAAATTTTGGTTCCATTTCTAGGACCTCTTTCTAATTATTTACAAGGATGTTGCATGATGAAGACATACCGGTTTACCTTAGCTAGTATTGAAGAGTATGCTCATAGATTTAGTAATCCTGGACTTGAATTTAATGCACGCACGTAGCTTGAATAGATTCTATATCATGATATGCATGATATTTTCTTCTACATTTTCTCTATAGAGCTGTACAAGTGGCTAGTACCTTATACATTGAAGAGAAACTCGTTGTATCAAACAATTATATGGATGTAGGAAGAATTCAGGATTTGCATGATCTTTGATCGACTTGCACACATGTTGTAGACCATTAGTGGAGTGATGTTCTTAATAGATATATTTTAGAGTACATAATTTCTAATTATTCCTATCCAGAGGTTTTTGAGTTCTAGTTATTATGTGAACTGAAGGATCATATTTGCATGGTATCTCTTTAGCGATTAAGATCTTAATCATTACTCTAGATTTGGAACGTCTTATGGATAACTAAAACCCACCATGTGTGGGCGTAGGAGTAGGTGTGGTGAATTATGGAAGACTTGGTGGTAGAAAGGTAGAGAGAAGAAAGGTGTCTTAAGTTTAATGAGGTGTGCGAGAGGGATTTAGGGAAGCAACCTAAAGTTGTTGAATGAATGGCGTTGTGGAGAGATATGGCTCGTGAAGGATTTAAAGCTCACGCATAAGACATGGAGCTAGAGAATCTATAACTCCCCCATTTGGGTAAGCATGGAAGACAACCCTCTTTGGCCTTACATGAGAGTACTCTGGTGGAAGCTGTGAGGACCGCGTGTGTGCATTTGATCCTTCTTGATGACCTAGTCCTTGCATTTAGTTTTCTAGTTTCTAGGATAGTCACTAGTAAGAAAGCTAGTGTTAACAATAGAGTATCAACAGATAGAGTTAACTATCCATCAATTTCAGGAGTTAATCAAGTATCTTATTCATTTATGGTAGCGCAATCATCATCTATGTTATTTAGAGGTTTGGTTAGAGGTATATTTTCTAGCACATCATTAGCACAAAATGTTGTTATCACATCCGGAAGCGTAACAACTTTGCAGATCGTGGGAGATTAATTTAGCACAACTGTGAGAACAATAGGTACATCCTCCGGTCCTTTTCATGCTACGGGAGGGGGTCGGTAGGATTAGGTGGTTCAAGATCCGGTGGTTCTAGAGGTAAAGGTAACAAAGGAGGTAGTATAGGTTATGGATTTAGTGGGAAGGGTCTACACCAACCCCAATAATTATATTTTTAGATGTCTCTTCATCTCCCATAATATTGAGGAATTGAAGATGTAGATGATCATGTACACATGTGTGAGATAATATGGTGTGCAAAGGGGATTACAGCTCCAGAGCCTAAGGAAAGCCAATATGTAACTACTTTCCAAGGGTGCATGCATAGTTGGTATAGGAAATATGATCCAAACTAGACTTGTGTAGACTATACCATGTTGCGTGATGCTTTCTTGGAAAAGTTCCATATACTTGAGTTTGAGTAGAAGATAATTATTCATATTTGAAGGATATCAAACAAGGAATGCCGAAATTGTTAAGGAGTATGATGCATGATTCAAAAACCTTTTTCCGAAGTAATCTTATGACATTCACCCGAGTTAGCATGCTCAATGGTTCATTGGAGGCTTGATTATGCCTTTCATAAGGGTTATCTCACACAAGACTTATACATATCTACACAAGGCACTTGAGGCATCTCTATGTGCTAAGGTATTTAGAAGTGTAGACACTAGGGTGAAGCCCTTTGTTGGAATCTTAAATTGCAGCAATGGAAAATTAGTTGGAGAATTTGTCATCTAATTCATCTCATGAGATGTGTAATGGTATTTGGTGCATGGATTGTGAAGTATAAGGACATACTAAGGATAGTTTCCTCGTAAATCATTATGTTTCATGCTTCTTTGGACTATGAGATCTGTCACTTGGATCATGATTCAATTGGGTGTCTATTGTTGCAATGTGTGATAAGGAAGAATGTGTCTTTTTATTGCAATATTTTCAAGTCTACCATGCATGATACTAAGAATTGCAAGTTGATTGATCTAATTCATGATTCCATTGATATTGGTGTATGTTAGACCAAAGTGTAGAAAGCAATTCAAAGAAGAAAGGTGAGCATCATGATCATGGTCACAATGAAAGGTGCTTTAATGGAGGTCGAGGTAGAGTTCGTAGTTACCATGGAGGATTCAAAAGTTGTGGTCGCGATGGTGGAAGAAGTGAATTTACATGAGGAACATTTTATATAGGTGGATCCCATGATCATTATAGGTGTAAATTCCCTCGAGAATATTATTTTTATATTTTTCTAGAAAGAACCACAACTATGACGAGTGCCTAGAATTGTATAAACATTTAGGTAAGAAACACAAGTATGATAAGGGAACGGGACTGGTTAGAGTACATTGTGTTGTGGAAGATCATTGGATTCCAAAGTCAACACCTAATCGATATGATACTGTGCTAGTCACAACATGCGCTGAGGTTGTTCACGTGAGGTAATTTCCAAAACATAAGCTTATTATTACAAAGGAGGAAGTATTGCATGTAAATTATCCAAACCCTACTCACTAGAAGGAAGTTTATCAAGAAACCATGGAAGTTAATAGAAACTTGTAGGGTGAGATATAATGTTTAAAGGAGAAGTCATGGAAGGTGAAGCTAGCCAAAGTAGTTGAGATTCCTTAGAAGGATGTTGATGATTTAAAGGAGGTTTTCAAGATGTTGGGACAAGAAAACATCATTATTTTATTGGGGGAATGGCTTATGGGAAATATTCCACTTGTTGGAGTTGAGCACAAGAGACAAATTTTGCATGTTAATCTACCTCCTCATAGTCTTGATTATGAAAAAGAGATCACTCTGAATGCATTTGTTAACGGATGGTTGTAAAGTAATATTTTTATTGATATATGTGTAGAAGTAAATGTACTCAATTTAGATGTGTGGAATCAGATGGGGAGGCCACCATTACAATCATCTTAAAATGTTGTATTTATAGAAAAAAAAAAAAATCCACGCCCATTGGAGTCTTGAAAGATGCTACTATTACTATACAAGGGGCCAAGTTTATTGGGGAATTTGAGGTCTTGGCACTTGTAGAAGTAGATAGTTTTCCAACATTACTTGGGTGCCCTTGATGTTATGAAAATAATGTTGATTTTCACATTAATAAAGAATTAATCAGTTTTGAGAATAAGGAATAGCATGTCATCATTCCTCTAATGAGACATAAAAGTTGTACCTTATGTAGAATTATTGAGTGAAGAGGATTTGAATAGAATTTATATACGCACAATTAGAGATCATGAGGTAATGGAGCCATCTAAAGAAGGAGTTCTTTAGTGGGATGGTGCACAATCTATGAGTGATACTATAATTGTTGCATGTGAAAACTGGGCACATGGCACTTATGAAATGATTGGGTGTGAGATAAAGAGTGTAGTCATGTGCGTAAGTAGGCCATGCTCGGTTAAGAATTTAGGAAATAACTAGATACCGAGGTACACTGGAGCGGGAAATCCTAAAGGTTTTTTTCATGCGAAGGAATCCCAATGTATGAACAAAGTGCAAAGAAGGAATATGTTGGTGCATACCTTACGGGGGACAACAATGTGCTGGTGGATGGTACACAAAGATCATTTTTAAGGTGGCAAGAAGTGAGAATCACCTTCTCTGCTAGATTTCTATGGAGTAATGCACCTTCCAAGACATGTGAATTCCATGGGAAGGATGCTACTTTGAATCATGTTTAACAGTTTGAGAGACTCTGGACAAAGGGGCAAGAGGCATTACAACCTTCACTATGGGTGCATAAGCTCTACTTCACCTTGCAAGATTGATTGCACACATGGTTTATTTATGAAAAGTTGAATAGAGAAACATGAAATTGGTAGGAACAAGCTGCATGTATGATTCAAACATTTGATTATTTTTCCACTAAACCTCTAGTGAATGAGGCATTATAGGGTATGATTCTCTTGACATTGGGGGATAATACAAAGGCTAAGGAAATTATTTAGGAACTACTAGGTGATAAGGGATTTGGAGGCGTGTTTTGAAGAAGAAAAGACATATGCATAATAGCTTTGGCATTCCCTGCCTACAAAAGAAAAAGGTAAGATGGTCTATGTAATTGATGATGAAGAAGTGGAGAATCTAGTGGTTAAGCACCTGAGGGTACATGTGAGGTATTAGACGGTGTAGTTGAGAAGGCACAAGTGTATCATGAGCCTATGAAAATGAATAATTTCAACATTGGCACATATTATGAACCCAAGGATGCCACTATTGGAGATTATTGGTTTGACTCTGAGGTTGCAAAGATAATTGAGTTATTGCATTACTTCTAGGACTTATTTCTAAGAGGCTATCATGAATTGAAATGGGTACATAACTCTTTGGGTGAAATGAAGATCAAGCTAAAGGAAGGTTTGATCCTGGTTAGGAAGAGGCCTTATAATATGAATCTTAATTTACACGTCAAGGTGAAGGAATAAATTGATAAGATGTTGAATTTTGCAATCATTGAACCCATTGAAGAGTCAAGTGGGTTATCCCTATGGTAATAAGCATCAAAAAGATATTAGGATATAAATTTGCATGGATTATATGGATTTGAATGCTACATGTGTAATAGATCCCTTTCCCACACCATTTACATAGGATATTCTGTAAGGCATTGTAGGGCGCAATATCTACTCCTTCACTAATGGATTTTTGGATATCATCAGTTAAGGATTGCTAAAGAAGATCAAGAGAAGATATCATTTATAACTAAGTGGGGAAGTTTTATATACATAGTTATGAATTTTGGTTGAAGAACATGCCTGCAGTCTTTTTCATGCATTATTGTATAAGAATTCTAGTAATTTATTCATAAGTTCTTGCAGGTTTACTTGGATGATTGGAAAATTTATGGGCTAGTAAAATATCATTGTGATAATTTAAGACTTATGTTTGAGAGGTGCAAGTAGTTGAGCATCTCCTTAAAAATTAATAAGTGCATTTTTGCTACACCTTTTGGGACTCTTCTGGGACACATTATCTAAAAAGAAGGTTTGTTGGTGGATCCTAGTAAGGTTGTTGTTATCCTAGGATTAGAGGAACCTACTAACAAGAGTGAGGTGTGTAGATTATTAGGGCACACGAGGTTATTACCAGTTTATCAAAAGTTATGATCAGATTTCCATGCCCTTGGAAGAGTTATTAAAGAGTAAAGGCAAGTTCCATTAGGGTGAAGTGCAACAACATACATTTGAGACATTAAAGGAAAGGCTTACTACAGCTCCCATTCTGTGGTTTCCTTCATAGACCAAACATTCTCATGTGCATGTGGATGTTCTAGCATGGCCACTAGCGCAATATAATCCTAAGCTAGAGAAGGTATTTTTTATCACCCTATTTTTTTTGCAAGTGGGATCTTTACCCTAGCTAAACATAATTATACCACTAATGAGCATGAATCCTTTTCTCGTGATTTACACGTTGCATAAGTTTTGACAATACTTATTGGCAACACCATTTATATTCTATAAAAATCACATGGAACTTAAGTATTTGGTGAACAAGTCTGTTTTGTAGGGGAATGTATATGTTGTTGGATTATATATTTCAATAATTTGATTTTACATTGGTGGTTATCCTAAGAAAGATTAATTCTAGAAAAGATCATTTATCAAGAATTAACTCAAGAGAGGATGCGCAGAGAATTGATGACACAATGTAAGATGCACAACTATTCAGATTGAACTGCATGCCCTCTAACTTGAAAGATATTTTAATCTTTTTGCGTCTTGGTGTGGCTCTGAAGGGATGAAGAGTATAGAGAAGAAACAACTTTCCATACGCGTTGTGCCTTACATGTTGATTAGTGGATATTTATACAAACTAGGTCGGGATGAAGTTTTATGTTGGTGTGTACTTGAGCATGAGCATGAAGATATTATGGTGGAATCTCGTGGAAGTATTACAGGTGGAAATTATGCAAGAGATTCCACCACATACAAGATTTAATTGGCTGGTTTGTGGTGGGAAACACTATTTAAAGATTGAAAAGAATATTGTAAGACATGTGACCATTTTCAACACCTTAGAAAGCATGGGCATAGGGATGAAATGCATTTGAGGCCAATTGCGAGTGTAAAACCTTTTTAAAATGTGGAAATTGACTTTGTGGGACCTATTTCACCACCCATGCATAGGACTAGATCGCACTACATTATAACTTGTATATATTATCTTACAAGGTGGGTAGAAGCAATGCCTATAAAGGATTGCATGACAACTACAATAGCAAGGTTTTTATGGGAAAACATTATTAGCAGGTATGAACTCCCGTTGAGTTTGATAAGTGATAGGGGCACACATTTTTAATGATACTATTAGGATATTATTGGCTGAGTTTATGGTGGCACCCTATAAAATAAAATCCTATCACCCTCAAGGCTAATGGGACTACTAAGGATTTCAACAAGATATTGAGCCATACATTGACTAAGATTTGTGATGTTGGAAGGAAGGAATTGGATGATAAAGTTTTATTTGTACTTTAGGCATACAAGAAAACTTATAAAGATTAAACAAAGCCACACCCTTTCAATTGGTGTTTAGTGTGGAGGCTATTTTTCTCATGGAATTCATGTTGATTTCTGTGTGTATTGCACATGCAGGAGGTTGTGGCTGATGAGAAAGCACTTGAACAACACATTAACAAACTAATACAATTAGATGAGAGGCACGTTATAGCATGACGAAGTTAGAAGACAAAAAAGGCCAAGAAAAAGGCATGGCATGATAAGCATATTAAGGATAAGAATCTTGAAGTTGGAAAAATGGTTCTTTTGTATGATTGAATTTTTTTATTCCACCATAGAAAGCTTAAAGTGCATTGTTTAGGACCATATATTATGACTTACATAATTGATTCATGTGCTTGCTAGTTATAGTCGTTGGATGGGACACAGTTTCCCGAGTTAATTCAACAAGAGTAGGATGAAGCCCTACTCTAAATAAGTCTTCTTGGTGTTTTTAATAAGGTAGTATTGCCATTAGATTAGATTTCCTTTAATGCATTTTAATTTATTTGTTTCCTTTCAATGTTTCTATGCTTTGTCCATCTAGCTTAGTGTTTTATGTAATAATTGCTTCGGCTTTCCAGAAGTTGATTAATTTTTAGTGAATCCATGCACGAGGACCATACATACATTTTTGTGGGGTGGATCAAGAAGGATTGATTGGTGCCTTGGTATAGATTATAGTGCATGGTAAAAGAAAACTTGTAGGTTCTTAGAGAAGAGATATACTTGATAAGACATTTCGAAGAAATTTATTGGATTAAAGACCACACGTAGGAAGTTGGACACTCAGTGTAACATAAGGTAGGCTGCAACATTGAAAACTACTTTGGATGGGGCACATTGGATAGGTACTTTGGCACAAGGAAGCGTACATAAGGAAATTTATGGCCATGAAGTATTGGGTGCGCAAAAGATTATGACTGAGTCACATAAAATTTAGATGTAGAAATACAGGTGTAACACGTGGAAAAACGTGGCGGTGGAATTAATGCCATGTATGGTGGTAGTTGGGGAGAAATTAATGAGGAATTTTGAAATGGGCTATAAAGTCAGTTCATGTAACGTCATTACTACCTTGCATAGTTTAAGTTATCAAATTGAGAAGTGCGACGAAGATCAACGTAGTGCTTAAGTACGAAGAATGTAATTTTGGTTAACAAACTAGTTACACTCATGCCACTTAAATGACATGACCCCACAAGTGTGTTTGAGATGTCAGGGATGTGAGAAAGAAGGGTTCACTCATTATAGGTTATCGTAGAGGTATAATTACGGATAGAGTTTCAAATTTCAAAGGGTTTTGGTCTATATTTGAGGCCTACAAGTAGAAGGAAGTGACAACATTGGGGTTACTGAGAATGAACTTGTAAGTGGAAAAGAGTAATGACACCAAGGTGAGATCCTTTCTTGGAGAATGAGGCCAATGAAGAAACAGACGAAGTGGTGGAAGAATGGTTGGTAGAAATGTTGTATCCGAGGGGGTGATCGAAGGGAGATCATGGGCATCAAAGATAACAAAATGTAAAATCAGTGATTTCAATCATAGGACTGAGAAGACCATGAAGGATGTCATTGCAGAAACCATCCACAGGACAAATAGGAGGATGGTAGATGGAACTAGGGTTTTGGATGATTCAATGAAGAGATTGTTGGAGAGTGTTGGGGTCATGTAACTCCTTGAGTTACCATATTTTGGAAATCCTAACTAATTGTACCTGTGGCTGATGTCACATGTACATGAAAACTTGCTTTATTTTGTAGGTAAGAGGATGAGAAACACCACAAAATTAGTCAAAAACTTAGGATTGCACAACTCGAGTTAGAGATTGTGGGTGATCTAACATATGATGAGGGATTCGATACGACGACATTGTTGCATTCAAGTATAAAAAGGGGAGATGATAATTCAAGGTTACGAACATAGAAGATATGGCTACAAGGGTTACAATAAGACTCGTAGGTTACAAGTTAGGAACTTCAGAGAAATGGACCAAGGTCAATCTATCTTTGGCTCCATATAGTGCACAAAATTGGCAAGTAAGACTTACTATAACATCACATATTATATAGTAGAGAGCCTAGTAATAGAGGTGTGCATTCAAGATGAAAATTTTGATAAAATAACTTAGGGTGCTATAACTTTCGATAGTCTTCAGTGAAATTGGTGTGCCTGATGGGCCAAGGGAAAGAGTTTGGGAGTATCCCTTAGAGAATAAGTCACCCACGCATAATTTTTCAAAGTATACTTGTCATAACTCCATTTTAATCACTTACAAGGAGAAATAGTAGTTTGAAGGAGAGTGGCGTATACTGCATGAGCTACCTATAGTATTATATGGACAAGAAGAGTTCGTAGTGTACTAACACTTTAGCCTAGGGAGGTTTTTCATGAAGATGGCTGAAAGGACCCCTTAGTGTATGTTATCCTTTGCTTTCACCATGTGTTATTTTGGAGATTCAATAAAAATATTCCATAATGCATGGAATATCCAATTTGATGCGGATAAATTATACGTGGATATACATATATTGCATAAGACATGTTTATATCCAAACATAGAAGCCTATGTAGAAATAATGGAAATAGAAAACATTGATATAACTACCAAGACCTTGGCCATGGGAAAACCGAGCCCTCAAGCATTAATGTATATTTGAGGCCACATTTCAAGGATGGGAAGGTGATTATAGGAGAGGACTCAGCTTTTTCATGTCCTCCAAGGGCGAAGAAAATGGTGGGCACTAGGAAGCCAAATGAGCATAAGCCCCCTAGAAAGGAAGATCTAGTACCTAAAGGCTTAGAGAATGTCTTAGAGCAGCAAGAAGAAAGTAAAGTAGATAATACAAGAATGGATCATACTAGAAGAGTGTTGTGCGAAGGAATTCGGGTGTGAATACTGGTGTTTGGCCAACACAACCAGTTAGAAGATCACCGCACATAAAGCCGGTGAAGAAGACCGAGGAAGAAAGGAGGAAAAGGTGAAACTATATTCTGGTCAAGGATAGTGAAGAAGAAAAGTCTTCACATAAGATCTCATAGAATGATTTTGACACACCTAGTATGGAAGTACATGAAGATAAGGATAAGGGTGGTGAGAAACCTATGTTTGAGGAAGTACCTTGTATGGGTGGATAGGGACCTAAAGAATAAATCTACGCTCGTAGTGATATAGAGTTGTAGAACATGGTTTACAAAGGGAAAAGGAGATGATCTTTGGGGAAGAAGAATTCCAAAAGAAGGTTGACGCTAAGGCACATAAGAATGTGGGTAAGTGCACCAAAGTGAACCCAAGGAAGACGAGGTGGTAAGAACACAAAAACTTTAATATGCTTGATGACACAACCAAAATAATTCACACTAGGTTCCAAAGTACTATGCCTAGGGAATAATTATATGGCTAGGACTTGATGGATCTAGACATGGTGATTACATGTGCTTGTAAAAAATTTCATGGAGTATGCAGACTCACATGGATGAGCCTGAATTTGATGTTTATGAGGAATCATGTGTGTCACAAAGAATGAGGAGGGCACCACATTCTCACCATATCACCATCAAGCCAACTCAATTCTTAGATGAACATGTCAGTAATGCATTAACTAAGGTGTCTGCAGAATTTGCACACCAAAATATTGATAAAAAGGTGACTATTCAGGGCCTTATTAGAAGATAGAAAAGATAAGGATACTAAAATCAAGTGCCTGATAGAAGAGAAAGAGAAAGTTGAGGTGAAATTGTAGAAAGTTCTTGTAATGGCTAAACGGATGGGGATGAGATCTTAAAAGTAAGACCACAATATGAGGAAAAGGTGGTTAGGGAATTTCCTTCTTCCCTACATTATTTACACACATTAGTTCATATGGTATTAGATGAAGGACAGTGCGCATGCCAAAACCTAAATATGTTGTGGCATGGGCAGAAAAAGAAATAGCAATGGTCACACACAAAATTACCTGTTATGAGTCCATAATGCAGAAAATTAAGAGATGATATGAAGAAGGCCGATATGGCATTAAAAATATACGTTGACCCGCCATGATAATAAGGAGAGGGACTATGGAAGAGGAAAATGGGGTCCTTAAATTCAGTAAAGAATGAAACACTTGGGTGTGAGGAGAGGCTCAATTTGGTAGAGGAGAAGCACAATGCACTTGCAACATCCCATGACCCTCATAAGGAGTGAATCAAAGAGATAGGAAAATTGATAGCGTGGTGGATGGATGTTATGGAAGGGATGGTCTCCATCATAGTGAATGTTCTCAGAGTGTTGCAAAATGAAGGGGAGAACATGACCTTAGATGAGATGGATTGGGTACTTGTAGATGTCCCAGATAAGACTAATAAAGCACTAAGTGATTGGAATGATCTTAAAGTAGAAATCAAGGTAGAATATCCATAGTTTCTTCTATCTGTAGAAGTATATGGTGCCCGAGTATTCTTTCATTCTTTATGTATAATATTATTTCATTCCTTATTCTTTATTCTTATAGGGAATAGTCATGGTTACCCATTTTTGGGGGTGGAAATGAAATTAGTGTGGGGTGATGTTAGGTAGAAGAAATATAGCCTAAACACTTAAGGCGCATAAGGATTATGTGTGTAGACACGGGGCACGTAGGTGCGCAAAGGAATAGTGGAATAGGGTGCATGCGGGAAAGTGATAATTCAAGACTTAGTCATTTTTAATGTAAGAATAAATATAGACATGGAGTGTAGATCACGTTTAGTATGAAGGCTTGAATAACACGCAAAGGCTATTTTAGACAAGTGAGAGATCAAGTGCCATGCACATTTTTAGGCTATTAATAGGATTAGAATTGTAGCTATTATTAGATAATATATTAATAGCACGCTTGCATTATTTTGTAATTATTTTGTAGTGGTGCATGAATATTCTTAGGATACATCCTATTTTGAGGATGCATAGGCGGTGAAGGGCAAGTCCCCACTCCTATATCTATGTATTGATTTGCATGGTTTAGGGATCCATGTTTTGTTAGAGTTATGTTACTAGTTTATGGGTACACATGATTGATGGTGACATTGTTATGTATGAAGCTTTTATATTTTACAACAATTAATATAATGGATCTTTGTGGCTAGATATTGATTTTTGACATATACGTGACTAGTTCATGTATGGTAAACTTGGTCTTGATTCTTGTATGAGTAAAATTTCATATGGTTAAGATCTAGATCTAGGTTATATTATGATTTATTCTTGAATGCATATTATGGATTTGGAATATTTTTACAATAATGCTAAATTCTTGACCAAGATGCCATAAAAGAGGGACTTGGTAACCTTGCACGCCGAGTGAGTGCTCGATTACGGATGGGTGATGTGTTGGTGTGCCTTGGACTAGACTCATTGTCGGTAAAAATGAGACTACACACCATAGTTCAAGAAGATATGATAGTAATACAATTTTCTAGGCATAGTAATGACAATTTCCTCCTCATGTTTATCAGTTTTCCAATTGCACAATCCAGGATTAATTGTGAAATCAACTAAGTACTTCATCCCTTCTCTTGCACCTAAGGTCTCAAATTTTTCTATATTATTGCTTATGTCAGATCTATATTTTAAGGTTTATTACTTTCGTTGTGTCTTTAGTTAAATTTTAGCATATATTTTCAATATTTGTTAAATCACTTTCAACACATAACATATCATTGTTATTACAAGGCATATGATCATCCAAAGAAACACTACCTTATTTCATGCAACACCATTATTATCAAAAGAAACATGAGCATGTTCATTCAATCATTTTTCATATTTCATAGAGCTAGAAATATCATGATTATTCATTCATCTATTATTTACACATACAAATATTTATGACATTATTTTTAGACCTTAAGGTTATTTCTAGGAAAATATTAAAGATAATTATGTTTATAATCGTAACATAATTACTAAATAGATTCATACAAATTAGAATCATAATTCCAATATATGTTCATGCATAGGTAAAAGGTCATCTAAATTATGAATAATTAAGTTATTTTTACACTACGAGGAGTTTGAACCATATCAACATAAAGAATCTATTTATAAACCCTAGTTTCATAAAAAGGATTACTATAAAACCATATAAAATAAAATGTATCAAATACTAAAGGATAATGATCAAATAGTCTAAAAGGATAAGTATTCAAAATAAATTAGAATTTATCATAAATAAATTAGATTTTATTGTAAATCAACTAGAAACGATTCAATTTTATTTAGATGAATACCATGCCAAGTATTTGAAAACATATTCTAAATAATTCATAAATTCAAATAAATTACTCGGATTGATTATATATAAATTATATTAATTTGTTTTAATTATTTGGAAATATATTTTAAATAAATTAGACTTTATAATATATAAATTTAGCCTATTTATAATAAAATAGTTCAATCCAATTCAATTAGAGTGATTATTAATTGTTGTAAAATTTTCATATACTCAATTTTTGTGTGTGGTTATAATGGTGTGACCACATAACCATTAAGGTGTTTTTGTCTTCCAAGGGTTTCAATAAATCATCCATTATAAAATTATTGGTTTGTCATAAGTCTCGTGTTTTTTCTATGTATTTTGATATGTCATGTTTTCTAACCTATTTATGTTTGTGTCTTAGTCCATATAATATTTGTTAACTACTTTTTGTAGCTTGTTTGAGAATTTTCCTTAGTAAAATATTGGGTATTCTCGAATACATTATTGAAGTGGCCTTAGGAAAATGATTTTTGTAGTTTCTAAGAAATTGATTCCTATATCACCTATGATGCAACGATCCAACTATTATTTTTTGATTGGTTTTTAGTTTAAAAAGATTGAGATATTTAGACATGACAAATATACTTTTTAAAAAAATGTATATCATTTTTAAAATTATAGAAATTACAATCAATGAATAATTTGTTGTGAATGGAGAAATTATCTCCAAATGTTCTTTGTAAAGTGCATTAATCAATTTTTGTTGAATGTACCCCACACAAACATGAAAGAATAATGTTGAATATGCATGGATTGAGTAGTATTTTGAAATTATTTTCATCCAAATATGAGGACCAACTTCGAACGTGTGAAAATGATAAAGCAAATCCATATTTAAAATTTCCTTTACATGGTTGCGGAAGCGATAAGTCATATCTTCTATGAGATCAAATCTACTAACATAATTATTAGCTTGTGTATTTTTAAGTAAAAATAATAAATAATCCACACCCAAAATTAATTATTTCTTGTATTGTTTTCAAAATGCCACGTCCCTCAATATTTCTATAAAGGGTTAAACATAATTTTTTTAATAAGAACATCATGTAATTATAATTATTATATGCTATAATTCCCAAAGAACATATTGAAATTTTGATTAATGAAAATTATATTTATTTTTATTGTAAGTATACTCTCAAAAGTATTTGAATTTAGCTTATAAATAAAAAGTGTATTGAAATCATGAAAAATTATTCATAAATTTTAATATTTAAATTGTCATTAATGTTGATGATATTTATTTTTATCATAATTGTCACGTCTAAATTGTATGAATTTTAATAAAACAGAAACTTTTTGAATTTCTTAAAATGCAATGCAAATTATACTTTCAATGAAACAAGTTTAAGGAGAAATAGACTATCAAATAGAATAGTAGTATTTAAGAAACAAAACAAATGTTTACTATATAGAATATCACATAAGTATAAACAAATTTAATCCAAAAGCAATAATGATTAATTGTTTTGATAAAAAAATATGTATAACAAATAGTAAAATGCAGTTTATATATAATCATATGTTATTTTTGTCCATAAAACATTTCAATAAAAATTTATGCAACTAACAATATGTCTTTTATATCAAACATTTCCTCCATTACGAAACATTTGAAAAATACGAAATTATATTGCAATTATCATCATCATCAAGAAAATGGTGCAATACACTTTTCAATATACTATTAGATAAGGTAGGATAATTTCCATCAACCAACTATATACTATATTGGGATTGTTGTAGGTTTTAACAAAAATTAAGTTTTTCTTCCCTATATATAAAACCTTTTCACATAGTCATCCACGATTAAGATACATTGAATCTTCAATTTCCTTCTATTATATACCTTCTATAATGCTTCCTTAAATTTTATCTTGAATCCTATTTTGAATGAGGGATGTTGTTGAAAATTTGGACTCAAATTCAGCTTGTCTCTAAAAATGAAAGAAGGATTATATTTTTACAAATATTTCCTAATATGTAGTTGTAGTTTATGTTACTAACATTACTTGATGACTGCATTGGGACATGGTAATCTATTAATATATTTTCAATTAATGAATCAAATCCCAGCCTCACAAAAATATGATTATATGGTGATTATAAATTGGGATTTGCACCACAATTTGAATATTGTTTCTTATCTAAATAATGCAATAAATCTTTTCTTATATATAGAATTTAAAGTTTTAATTTAGTAGTCACCCATAGGGAGTTGGTTTGTGAATTTTTCAAGGAATAAATTGTTACATTAGATATTATAATTAGATTACATGTACTTGGATTTAAAGTCGAATGTGAATAGGAAATTAATTAGTATTGAAATTTACCTTGATATGCATAAATTGTTTCTTTTTTATTTATTTTTCTTCTTTCTTTGTTTCATTTTGTTATGTGAAAAACATAAATATTTTGAAAATTTTAAGTAGTCAATGAAATAACATCTTTTATTTATCTACAATTCTAGAAATGAATGTTTTGAAGAAAGTGTAATTACATTATCTACAACTTGATTACATAACATACTCGATGTTACCTCTCTCTTAGTGATGGTATCGTGTTGATGTATTTTGTTTAACATTAGGAACAAAATTTCATGATGACATATTAATAGTAGTTAAATTTCGTTGCAAAAGTATTTTCTAATGAAAATTGATTTAAATATCAAAATTATTCATATTGACTAAGACATGGATCATTAGTACTTTGAAATAATATATAGTGTAATAGAGTGATATAGAAAATTAAGTGCTAGGAGGATATTACTAAAGGGATATATTTTAAGCAACTTACATGGCACTATAGTTCTAAAGAGAATTTTTATTTTCTTTTCGCATAATGGAAATGATTAAACTTTTTATGCATAAAGTGTTGTTTTGTAGAAATACCTATGGATAACTATGTTTTGTCTCATGAATTTTTTTGTTGTGTTGAACTTAACGTAAATTCCAATAAAATAGTTGAGCTTTGATTCATAGATGATTCACCAAAAATCAAAGCTTACACATCTAGTTCTATAATTTATGTCTAAGTGTTGAAATTAGTTATGTAGTTTTATATATATATATATATATATATATATATATATATATATATATATATATATATATATATACATATATATAACTACACACACATGTATGTTTTTGTGTGTGACTGTTGTAGACACCAATGTTTGGTATCGCTAGTCCCTTCACCCCGCATTTGCTTTCTTTGTCATCATTATAACAAACATACCTCTCTTCCCATTCAAAATATCCTTTTCCCTTCTAAATTCAATCTATCCCTTTAATAATCATTTTCCACATTAATCTCGTCTTAATCCCACTATTAATTTATCTTCCTTAAACATCATTAATCATGCTCAATTATCTGTTAATCACCCTCTAATACATTTATTCTCCTAAAACACCCCTTTATTATACTTAAGCATCTAACCACATTCATTTAATGTTATCACCTCCCATTTTCCTCTATTTAATACTTTTTCACCTCTCACCTACAATTTATCATACCAAGACAACCTTAACCAGCCTAAGCACCTTCAAGCACTAATATGCCCTCTTTAGGCCCATTTGACCTCAAGCTAGGAATCGTCCCACTGTCTAAATGAGTGGTAGTGCCGCGATCATTGGAGACCAATCCAGTCATTGTCAACCTTATAAATACACCCATCCCCGTCCTTCAAGGATGCAACTTTAAGAGTTGAAGATATCTTGTGAATTTCATTATGATTCTTTGTCTTCTTTGGAGTTATTACGCCATCCTTAATCCATTATTTCCATATTAAATCTGATTTGTATCCATTTCATTGTTTCCATTGGATATCTGGAAGTGTTGAATCTTGTTGAAGTATTTTGGACATCCGTTGACCAATTTTTCTCGGTTCATGTACGTATTAGTGAACTAGTACTAAAAGAAATAAGTAACTCAAAACATGCAAGGGTTTAAGGTACCTCAAGATGATGATGATGATGTGGACAAGCACAAATATACCTCCTCCTTCTTGTAAGATCGATAATATGCAAAACAAAGATGACTAGAAAGAAAATGGATTAGATGGTAGATGGGGGTTTCTCGATGAATTTAGTTCTAAGAAGTATAAAATTCCTTATGCTGATGCTAACCCATGTGTTTGATAAATATAGATGAATTAAATAAATATGTATCGATATAAAATGTAGAATCTGAGATAATAAAAACTAAAAATATGGATCTAAGATAATAGAAGTAGATCTGATCTAAATTGACATATCATAAATCATAGATAAGCTGGATCGACGATGACCTAGGACTATAAATGACCATTCGATGATGACTAGGTTGGATGAGAGGAATCGGAAAATAGACCTGCATGCTCTTTTATGGCTAGATCTGGGTAGATCTAGATCTGAAGATAGAAACTGACAAAATAGACTAGATTTGGATCTGATATGGGAAAGCTATGGAAACAGAAAGGATGTGAGAGAATGGATAGATTTGATAACTCAATATCAGTCGACGGAAATTGGGCTAAGATGATAGTGATTGGGCCTCAAGAGTAGAACTAAACACAAAAATCTAGAAGAAAACCTTAAGCTCTCAAATAATTCCCTCTTCGATTTCCAAATTGCATCCTTCGATCTCACTTCTCTCTCTCTCTAAGAAGGAGGGGGCATGGTTATATTTATAGGATGATAGGATGGTGTGGAGGATAGGAAAATATTTAATAAAGGTAGGTAGGAGGTAGAAAAATATTAAATAAATACATAGGGAAGATGAAATTATTTAATGAATGTGGTTGAGAACCTAGGGATTGATAAAAGGTGGTTGAGAGGAAGGAAAATATTAAATCAAGGCCAAGGGGAGATGGAATTATTAAATGAGGCTCTAGGGAGGAGAAAATAGAGGATATAGGGATGGATAAATGATAGGAAAATATTAAATGATGGTAGATGAGAACCTAGAGATGATAAATGGGGTGCTTAGGGAGCATAAAAGAGGTTAATAAATATGTCTAGGGATAATAAATATGATTAGGGATTAATTAAATGGGATTAGCGTTGAATTAGGGGAAATAAAATAAATGATGGGATAATGTCGGAAAGTGGGAAATTCAAATAAATGGGATTTAGGAGGTAAAGTCTAAATTCAAATGAGTGAGCATGGTAAAATATAAAAACATGGGGTGAAGAGGGTAGCGATACCAAATTTTGGTGTCTACATTTTCCCCAATTTGTCAAGTGGTTTTTGTTGGGAAAACTGTGAGACAAAAATAAGAAGGCATTAGAAATATGATTGATGATGGATGATTATTGATGAGGTGATCCCCCTCAAACTATGGATTGATGATATAATGGGGAATCAATCACAAGTTTGAAAGAGATAGATGAGAAGGATGGAAATAATGAGAAAGAGCAAGTGAGGCATAATGCCCCAAGCAAGAAGGATTTAATGAAAAATATAAACTATGGTGGTGATTCTAGAAGTCACTTCAGAAGGGAACAAAGTAAAACCTTAATGGAGATGATGGAAATATCCTACGGACCTTTGAGTTCGAAAATACCATTGTGTTATGGAGGGAATACAATGGAAAACCACTCAAACTGATTTGAAAGCCATGGGGACAAACAGGTCATAGGCACACATCAAAATCATGTGCAACCAAATGCAAAAATAATACAAAATCCTTCACACATGAGGAATCAATGAATAATGTGCATCCAAACAAGATGAGGATGATGATGAAAATAATGGTGTCAAGTAAAGAACACAAAGATGGCCAAAAAGATGCGATAGGAAAATGTGAGATATGATGCCCCGAGAGGGAACAAAAGATGGCCACAAAAGTGGAATTAAGATGAGATAAATTGGATACTATTGGATGGGATAGATAAGGTGTGATAGGATGATGGATGAGACAATATATTGGATGAGATGAGATAATAGATATTGATCAAACTAAATGAATAAGATAAGATAGATCAATAAGATTAGATAAGGTGTTAAATTAGATGAGATTTGGATGAGATAAAATAAGTCACACACAAACGTAATGATGGATAATATGATGTAGAATTTATGTTAGGATAATATATAGGAATGGAAGATAGAGGCTTAGATTAGATAGAAGAAAAGGAACATGACTTGATAGATGGTGACCAAAGGGTATGAATGATACTATGTCGTATCAAGGAGCACACGAGGAAATGATGCCACCAACTGCATTGGAGGTAAACAAGAAAGGGATCTCGTAACGTAATGCACATGCAGCCAAAGAAAGTGTTAACACCTAACCAATGATAGTTAGTTATTCCAAATATCAAGGGGGAAAGATGGATGAGTGAGCTTATAAACCTAATGTTGACATGAAAAAGGGGTTTAGATGTAACTTTTACGTGGGAAAATGATTTTCCATAAGAGTGTTTCCTATGTCATATGCCCCAACTCGGGTAGGGGAAGGAAAAAACTCATAAATGTGGGAAGCTTTCTTAGGATGATAATAAGATAGAAGGATGATCAATGTAGGAAACCCTCACTGCCATGATACAAGAGAGTAACCATCCTTCGAGGGTATGGTCTACTTTATACATATAAGATTTCAATGACAATAATGATATCCATGATATCCATCCTTCGAGGGATTGATGTATTTATTTGAATTGATTTCTTTTGACATGAACAAATCTCCTTCGAGAGAGCAGATTGTTTTTGATAACTTTGACTTTTGATAGGAGTATCCATGAATTTTGGATTTTACATGGTGAAGAGCTAGGTATAGCTAGGTAGACCACTTAGGAAGGGATAATGGATGTACAAGTGACACCTTTTGGATGCTTAACATGGTTCCAAGAGGTAAACAAGAGGGTGATGAATCTAAATATCATGGGTTTCTCACCAAAGAGGGAGAACCTATCCATAAGGAAAATGCTATAGACAGAGCCGTGGTGCCCATATTTAAGGTCATGTCTAGGAAAGTGATAGTAGAACACATAATTCCAAATCATTATAATGATATATGGAAGAGGCTAATGATGGAGGAATGATCTAAGGATATGACTAAGATCTCATTGGTAGGTATGATAATGAGAGTGGCTGCAAGTGTATTGTGTTAAGTGGTTCCAATTCGAGTTTACCATAAAGGGAGGCAAAGTGATAGACTCCCCATCCATACTTATGTGTGATAATATAAGGTCCAATCCTTTTGGGGAAAATTTTCCACATTGGATCCTTTCTAGAGAACTAATTTTCTGAATTTTTTTAAGGATGAGGTCACCAATATTAAACTCATGATAGGATAGACTGACAACTTTCAAAATATGGGATACGATGAGATAGATGAGAAAAGATAAAAGTAAGTGCTACCCTTGAGGAAGAAAATAAAATATGCGTCCCTAATGAGATGAATAGATGGCCAAAAAAGTGGGATTAGGATGAAAATATGGTGCCTCGAGAAGGGCACAAACATGGCCACAAAGGTGGAATTTGGATGAGAAAAAATGGTCCCCCAAGGGAAGCACGAATATGGCCAAAAAGGTGGACTTTGGACGAGGGGGATAGATAAAAATATTTGGAAAAAATATATTAGATAAGATTGGATGAGATGGATATGATAAAATATATGAAACACCTCAAAAATGAGGAAACGGGAGATATGTGTATTAGGAGATGAGAAAATGGTCAAAAAGTGGGATTAGAATGAGGATACGATGCCACAAAGAGAGGCACAAATATGGCCATGGAGGTGGAATTAGGATGAGAAATTAGTGACCCTAAGGAGGGCACAAATATGGCCACAAAGGTGGACTTAGGATGATAATATGGTACCCCCAAAAAGGGCACAAATATGGCTATAAATATGGACTTAGGATGAGAATATGGTGCCCACAAGAAGGGCACAAAGATAGCCACAAAGGTGGAACTAGGATGAGAATATGGTGCCACAAAGAGGGGAAAAAATATGGCTACAAAGGTGGACTTAGGATGAGAATGAGATGATAGATATATTGGCTAGATAAGATGAGATAATAAACTAGATGAGATCGGATGAGATGGGTTTGATAAGATTGGATGAGGTAAATAAGACAATGTCAAGAATGAAGAGGAATTAACTTGATGGTACACTTTGGTCCTAAAGTGAATTCTCCTAACACTAAGGGAGTTGTTTGAATGGATAGGGGATAATTTATGTGAATAATATGAGGAAAAATATGTAAGAGGATAAATAATGAGGGGAAGATGCTCCCCTAGTGAAATATACTATATTACATTGGGCAACTTAGATATAGATGAGCTAGTGGATGTTGAAGGAGATTGGATGGGATCATTAGAAGGAATGTCAATGATAACTTTGGATTTATATTAGATAGATGGTTGGGGATCATAGGGGTGATTGAAAAGACAAAAATATCGATGAACAAGGGATTATTCTCTTTAAGAGGAATTATATGTGGAAACGAGATAATAAGGGATGATGTGGATGGAGGAGACTGAGAAAATTCGATGGATGGGGATGTAGAAATAGGAATTGGATTTGTTGTGGTGGATGGAGAAGGAATATCCCCTTGGATGAGAGATTCATTGTCATCAATAAGATCATAGATGATGGTTTGGATGGCTTTACAATGTTAAGTGTCATGACCTGTGGTCGATGATAGTGCAAATGAGATTGGTATCAAACCATGATGGTTTCAGTAATATGAAAATAAAAATATTTAATATGAGGAAGCATGATGGTAGATATTCAAATTAAATGTTGAAGGGTATCTATGTAGGACCCAATTGAAGTGTTGGGAGGAAGATAGATCTTTTGGGTTTTGATAGGATATTTTAACTTGGATTTAGGGGAAGGAGTGGATGTATATTGGATGGGTAAATTAGATGTCTTATAAGATGAATCAAATTTGGAAGGAGGATTAGATTGTTTAGATTTGGATTGATCATTGGGAGATGTCTTAGATGAAGGACCTAGCCCTAAAATAGATGGGGTGCTCCTAGGATGGATTTTGTGATGTTGGATTGTTAAGGAGAGGTAAGATATAAATTTTTATGAGGATGCATAAGAGACCTTTGGGGATTCTTACCAAGAGTCTTAGGTTTTGATCAAGAAGGTTTACCCTTCATATGGATGGCATTAATCTCAACTGGAAGATCTAAAGATCATGGTGTAGGGGTGGATATTAAAGGAGAAAGAGGTGTTTGTATGATGAGGTTAATGACATCTATGTGAGATGTGGATTGTGTAGGTTTTAGATTGGTTAATGTGGAAATAGTTGGTTTTGTAGAGGAGACATGAATACCCTTTGTGTTTGTCTTAGGTGGGGGTATTTGTTTCATAAATGTTTCAAGGGGTATCATTGATATGTTTACAAATCGAGAATATGTGATTAGTGTGGTAGCAGGTATAGATGTGGAAATGGTAGATGTTGAAGGATTAAGTGTAGAATATTGGGATAAAATAGGTGATGTGGCCATGGGAAAATATGTAGGTATATGTGATGAATATGTCAAGGTAGATGTAAGTGAATTTGTTGATGTGGTAGATATAGAGGTAGTTAGGATTGATAGGGTAGTGGGTATAATTGGTACATGTATGCTGGGGAAAATTTTAGTGGTGAATATTCGTAATATGGTGAATATTCCATTTTTGAAAATTTTGAAAAGGTGAATTTTTTGGCACGGGTCAGTGACCTGTTCACCTAAAAATTACACTTTAATTTTTTTTAGGGGTCGGCTTCACCTACCCTTGAAAAATATCCCCTATATAAACCTAGATTATTCGCCAGGTAGAACACTTCTACTTCACATTTTTCAACAATATGATATATCCCGTATTATAGACGCGCGACAAGGGGGTAAGTTATTGACGCGCGACAAGGAGGGTTTGCAGACAAGGAGATACTGTAGATATTGACGCATAGTAGATGCATGACAAAGATTTTGTTGACGAGCGACATGGAGTTTTTTTTATGAGCAAGAAGAGGGTAGAGGTTGCAGACGCGCGACAGGATATTTGCTGTCGCGCGTCAAAAAAATGTAGTGACGCGCGTCAACAAGGCCTTAGTGACGCGCATCAACAGACCTTAGTGACGCGCGTCACTAAGGTCTATTGACGTGCATCACTAAGGTTTGTTGACGCACGTCACTGCATTTTTTTGACGTGTGACAAGGAGGTACAAGCGAGATATTGATGCATAGCAGACCTTACGATAAAGAGTTTGTTGATGCGCAATACGAGATTTTTGATGAGAAAGCAGAGGTCCGAGGCTACAGATGCATGCGACAGAGATTTTTTGTCGCACGTCAAAAAAATGTAGTGACGACGACAACAAAATCTCCCATCACGCGTTTGCAGCCTTCTGTCGCAGTGCTTGATAATCGTGTAAAAGTTTTCATACAACCCCCAAAAAATTCACCTTCCGTGAAACCAGTTCCGGGATATTCACGGTATTCTCCACCTCTCGATTTCCGGAGGTCTCTTAAAATAAACCCACGATGTACGCTTATGGATGTAAGTGATGTAGTGATATGATTGTTTGATTTAGATGTGGATAAGGGGTTATATATGATAGTTTGGGGCATGATAGATTTGTATAAAGTGGTAGGTATAGTAAATTTTGATGTGGATGTGGTAAAGGTAGGAATAGATGTCTATGTAGAGCAATTGGTAGAATTTAATGTGATAGGTATGGTAGTCATGGATATGGTTGATGTATATATGGGGGTAGATCTTGAAGAAGTCATAAGAATAATGTCTAAGATAGGGGTAGATGAGATAGGTAAGGATGGACGTGTTTGATGTATAGTGTTGAATGCATAACGGTTAAATTTGTAAGATGTGGAAGGTGGAAATTGATTTGTCAATGGTGGATTAGGAAAGGGGTGTTTGAAGATGTCAAGGGGTTGGTTAAGAGATGAGACAAAATTGTCTATTTAGAGATCCCCCTGATTTATAAGTTGTTGAACATGATATTTAAAAGAACGAAACTTTTTGATGTCATGACCCATGACTCGATGATATTTACAATAGTGACCCTCATGATACCAAGTGGGTTTGGGGTGTGAGTCATCAATAGGTCGGATGGGAGGAAGTGTGATAAGGTGAACCACCATCAAATTATCAAAGATTGAATTGTAAGATTCCCCCAAGGGGGTATAATTAGAATATGGTATAGAAGTTTCGTGTGAGGGCATTGTGTAAGAGGTAGATGGTTTTGGATGTACAACACGAGAATTGGATGGATAAGGATGTAAATAATCTTGGGGGTATGTTAAAGTTGAAGGGAATGTTTAATAAGAGGGGATATAATTAAGGGGTGGAGATTGAGTTGGTTGGGGGAACATGTAATGTTGGAAAGTAGGAACATGATAAGACGGTTGGGATTGGATGGAAATATTTTATTGTTGAGGCACATGAGAAGTAGGAATGTTAGTAGATTGGGATGGTTGGATAGGCATTCTAGTGATAATATCAGATGAAGTAGGGATATTGTTGATATGAGGTGATGGGGGTGGAATAAGATCCACCAATTGAGTGGATTGATAGGATTGAGAGATTGTGGGAGATATATGAAATAGGAAGTCATAAATGGGGCTAGGAGGCCCAAGAGTTTATAAAGGATAAGGATATGGAAGTGTGACTGGTTGAGGAAAAATAGACTAATGAGAGATAAGAGAATTGGTTTCAAAAGGGGGATTGATTTGGATGACATGGTATTCACAAGGTTGAGAGGCCATGGAAAAACAAGGTTAGGAGACCCAAGGTGAGGTCTCAAGGTTGTTCGAGGAAGGAATATCATTGGATATATTATATTTCTACATTTTCTCCTCTTGAGAAGGGGTATTAATAGGCATGAAATGGGAAAAGATCTGTTTATGAAATTTGTTAACAAACAAATCAAGCAACAAGGTTTTTATTAACATGATTAATTAGGAAATGTGAGAAAAATAAAAGGTGGATAATGAGGGTACCTAAGAGATGGTCATCTAAGGCTGGTTTTAGGTAGTTATGGTTGTGGAGTCCTTGATATACCCAAAGGTATGTGAGGCCCAAGTCTGTACATGATTTATAATGCAACCAAAACACCACGGAGGATTTCCTATTGGGTGATCAAATCCCAATTAGGTCCACTTGGTAAGGGATTGTTTTGATGTGTAAATTTAATGAGTGTATTTGTATGTGTGTGAAGAAATTTTAAATGTAACCAATTTAACCCCTAATTACACTAGATTTGCAAGAAAGAATGAAAGAGGTTCATTTGAAGCCCAAAACCAAATGTGGAGGTTCAATGAGGAAAACACACAAGGAAGGGAAAATTTGATACAAGATGGAGAAACTAAGAAAAAATAGAAATACTTGGTTTTCACTTTTCCTTTTAACAGATCTTAAATATGAAGAAAGCAAAGAGAAAAATCCAGAAATCCAAAAGTCCAACATGAACAAAAAAATAAAAGCCTCCACTTGCAATGTTAGTGGAAATGAGAAGAAATATGGAAAATGAAATGAAAATACACGAGACTCACCTCGGAGGGTGGTCCCACCAAGTGTGCTAGAATGTTGACCAAATTTCCTTGATTCTTGTACAAATTACTGAACTATTACTAAAATAAATAACTCAAAACATGCGAGGGTTTAAGGTATCTCAATATGATGATGATGATGTGGAAGGGCATAAAGATAGGTCCTCCTTGTTGTAGGATTGATAATCTTCACAACAAAGATGAATAGAAAAGAATGGATTAGATGGTAGATGGGGGTTTCTTGATGAAGTCGGTTCCAAGAATTGTAAACTTACTTATGCAGATGTCAACCCCCATGTTTGATAAAGATAGATGAAGTAAATAGATATGGATGTGATATAAAATGCAGAATCTGAGATAACAAAAACTAAAAGGATGGATCTAAGATAATAGAATTATATCTGATCTAAATTGACATAAAATAAATCTTACTTGAATAGCTTGATGGTGACCTAGGACTGTAAATGACTAATCGATGGAGAATATGGATAGATGAGAGGAACCTACAAAATAGACCTGCAAGATCTTCTATGGATAGATCTCGGTGGATCTAGATATGAATATAGAAATTGACAAAATAGACTTTGAATCTGGATATGATAGGGAAAATTTTTGGAAACAAAAAGGATGCAAGAGATTGGATAGATTTGATAACTCGAGATAGGTTCGATGGTGATTGGGCTAAGTCGATGATGAATGTGCCTGAAGATGAGAATTAAACACAAAAAATGCATAAGAAGACCTTAAGATCTCAAAGAATTAATTATTCGATCTACAAGTTACATCCTTCGATCTCTCTCTCTCTAAGAAAGAGGGGGTATGGTTGTATTTATAGGATGAGTGGATGGATGTGGAAGATAAGAAAACATTTAATAAAGGTAGGTGGGAGGTAGGAAAATATTAAATAAATGCATAGGGAAGATGAAATTATTTAATGAAGGTGGTTGAGAACCTAGGGATTGATAAAAGGTGGTTGAGAGGAAGGAAAATATTAAATCAAGGCCAAGGGGAGATGGAATTATTAAATGAGGGCCTAGGGAGGATAAAATGGAGCATATAGGGAGGATAAATGATAGGAAAATATTAAATGAGGGTAGGTGAGAAACTAGAGATGATAAGGGAGGATAACAAAGGTTAATAAATATGAGTAGGGATTAATTAAATGGGATTAGTGATGAATGAGGGAAATAAAATAAATGATGGGATAATGTAGAAAAGTGAAAATTTTGAATAAATGGGATTTAGGAGGAAAAGGGTAAATTCAAATTAGTGACCATGGTGAAATATAGCGAACGTGGGGTGAAGAGGGTAGTGATACCAAAATTTTGTGTCTATACCATGTCATCATCTTTATAGGTTATCAACCCAAAATCCTTCCAATGTTTTTCGATGTATCTACCTTCATATTTTGTTTCTAGTGTATTTCCTTTCGTCAAAACCTCACTCGATCCATGGTTGGCGTCGACCCCACCTAGTCACCATCGACATCTCCTGTTTCCATCTCATTATCTTGCACCTATCCATTATGCACTATATTTTATGAGCCTACAATCCTTTAGACCTCCAAGTATTGCCATTTTGTACACTTGAAACTCCAAATTCCAACTTCACCAAATCTAAACTCCATCAATCGAGACTAGTCATTGTTTAACCTATCAAATAGTTTTTATATTTCATTAATTTTCTTACATCCTATATATTTCCATCGATCCAGGTCTTCTTACAAAACCCCGCATCATCCCCAATTTAGATCAGCTCTAGATCAGGGTTCGGGATGCCTTTTAGGTTTTCTTTACTAAATTTTCTTCTAACACTATCCCGAGTTGACATTAAATTTACTCTGCAACCTTGGGTCACCGTCGACCCACGTAGTTTTGATTTGATTCACGATTACTTAGATCAGATCTACATATCACTTTATCTATTGCATTTCAGCTTTCTATTTTTTGTGTCATCATATCATATCCATCATTATCTTATTTTATCTAAAATTGGGTTGACATCCATCCTAGGAATTTTTCATTTCTCGGGATCGGCATTATCTAGAAACCCACCATCGAATCTACTAATCCTTTTCTCGTTGAGTATCTCTTTGTTGTGCAGTTATTGAGCTCACTGTAAGGAGCATCTCTCTTTTGTGCCCATATTCATTGTCATATCATCTAGAGGTAACTTAAACTCTCTCATATTGGAGTTGTTTATTTTCTTGTTGCCATTTCCTAATCTAAAACAAGAGTGATAAAATTGGTTCAACATTCTATCATGCCCAATGGGACCACCCTTCTTTAGTGAGTACTTTTATTGATTTTCATTTCCATTCTCTACTTTTCTCTTTCTAATAACCTTGCAACTAGGAGCTTTACTTTTCTTGTTCACTTGGTAGAGTTATTTCTTGGGTCAACAACATGTTTTCTTGCTTAAAAATAAAAATAAAAAGGAAAATAACGTTATCTAGTTATTCTTCATTTTTCCATATTTTCTCCTTTTGCATTGTATTTCCCTTCTTGTTTGTTTTACCTCATCAAATTTCACATTTCATTTTTGGGACTTAAAAATAACCTTCTCATCTTGCTTGATAACATAGTCTAACTAGGAGGTTAATACTTTGCATTCACATCTTCCACACACATCCAAAATGCACACATAAAAACTACACATCTTAAACATCTTACTCTAGGTGGAACTATTGGGATTTCATCACCCAATAGAAAGCCATCGTGGTGTTCTAGTCATGATAGAATTTTTTTCCTATCGGTATATCGGTTAAGTTCTTGACACCCTTACCGATGCAATGCATGATGTGTAGGATAGGCCCTAATATCAAGCCCAGTACCATTATTCATAATAGATTTGAGCCTCACGTACCTTTTGGTATATTGAGGAAACCATCCAAAACTACCTGAAACCATTCATAGTTTGGCCATTACATAGGTTCCTCTCGAGCCCATTTTATCTTTTTTTCCTCACATTTTTTTAATAATCAAGATAACTAAAACTCTGTTGCATGATTTATTTGAAGTAATTAACAATCAACATAGTTTTATTTTATTGTTTGTTTCATGCCCATTATTACATGTTCTCAAGTAAGAAAAATGGAACAAAACATGACATCTAACAACATTCCCACTTCTACTATTGTTTCCCAAAAACTTCAGCCCTTTCTATCATTTCTTCCACCCCTTTGGTCACCTCTTCCATAGTTACTCAACCTATGGTTTCCATTCCCCCTCTTTAAGAGTCTCAAGCTATCTAATCTAACACTCATGTTAAAACCAACCCCTTCCTTTATCACCACTTGGTCCCATATAGATCAACTACTCCCCCATCCACCACTTCCATGGGGAATTTTGGACCTCCTACCATTCCTCATGGATGTATGGAATTCCCAAATATTTTGGATGACAATATCATTACTTTACATGATTACCTTTTTCATAAATCTAAAAATATCACCATCGAGGGATCCCCTTTTCCAAAAAATATATTCCTATCATTCTCACCCCAAGTCTACCCAAGTCCTTACATCACAACTCGATGTCTTCTTCCCAAGATCCATGAATGAACTGGCCATGGCACAACATGAGCTTGGCCCTCACCAATCTTCTTCCATGATCCCCCAAACCCATCAATCCACTCAATTGGTGGATCCCATTCCTCCCAATCTTCCTCATATCAACACCATCTCTACTTCATCCATCCCCATTACCTCCTCATCTATTGTCTTCACTATTTTCCCCACCCAAACTCGTAGAACCCTCACTTTCATCTTCCACCACTAGAATTATATAATCAAACAATGATCCCCATTTCTACATCTTATGTCCATGAAAACATTATCATCTCATAACCTCATCCTTTAGAATTTGTTCAAACCCACCAACCTCCCCTTAGAAGTTCCTTTCACTACCCCCTTCCTAATCAACCTACTCAAGTGTCTCAACCATCCCATACTTATATCCCTACTCATCTTGTGAAAAACCAATCTATCTCTCAACAATCAACATAATATTAATACATTCATTTCACCCAAACACCTCATATTTCTCATCTAATCCAATTATAACCATTCAATAATCCTCTTCCTTATTAACCACCTCCTTAAACACCTACTTACAAAAATTTGATCAATCTCACCCACAACACCACCAATCTCTTCCACAACATAATCCATCTACTTCTTATGTATCGCAACCACAATTATCTACTTCTCATGCATCCACATCCAACGATCCCATACATGTGTTATTAAGCATAATGACTAACCTTGAGGCCACTACCTTGGGATCAAAGACCACCTTATCCTCTAAAATTTTTGTAATGAACCTACCAATCCATTAGTTCCCTTAAAGCCTTATCCCTCGCATCAGGATCTAATGAAAATATCTAAATTCAAAAGAAATTTGTAACCACAACAATATTTTCTTTCCTTTAGGCATGCATGTATAGACATTGTAAATATGCACTCCATGTCTAAAACTCATTTACGATCAAGAAAATGACCTGGTTATGATACTCTTCAACATTAAAAACCATTCGTCCCATTTGGATTGAATAATTTTATTTGTAACACCACATCCCTAAGTCTAGTTAATTTAATTAATTGGATAAATAACCTCACATCTCACCCTCACACCTCACCATGCTAACTTGGACACCTTCACTAGTTATAACTAACTAACTAGTTTACTAACCTTCTAAAAATATCACTCAACCACCCCTAACTTATCCCTAACCACCTCTCCACACTTAACTAGTTAGGACTAACTTAAAAATAAAAACCTTCTAAAATCACTCACATCCTCATCCTAACTAACTTGGCCCAAGTTCGAGTCTCTCCCATCTCTTATCTTAACCACTTTGAAATCCTCCAAAATCGAGTTGGAAATAGAAGTAAAATCACTCCTTTTGGACACCTAACTAAGATTTCTCGCAATCACCAGTGATTTTCCCAATCGTTGATGATCTATATAAACTTGTTTCTAGACCTCTTTTTGGGGGAAATTTTCATGTGTTGCAAGTAAATTTTTGTCTTCTTCATGTATTCTAAGAATCAATCATCATCAACAAAGCTCCATTAACATTACGCTACTCTAAAAAATGTTGGTTTAATCGTCGTATTATCTGTTTTCACCATCAAATAACACACGTTGATCTGCCAACCAAATCGATCACTCACACAAGGTAGATCATCTTGTTTTTGGTAAATAATAACAGGTAATATTGATCGTATTTAAATTATCATACCATATATGCTCTAAGAATTACTTTAGATCATAGTCTGTCAAATTTTTGTCTCTATTTTTTCAAATCTGTTAAAATTAATAGCAATTGCCAGCGATTGGCTTGATCTCGGTGATTCATGTCCAATATCCCTTTATTACTTATTTCTTATAATCTTCTTAACGCTTTTTTTTCTATCATTTTCTAACATGTTTCCCAAGCATGGTGATTTTAGATGGCCTTAGGAGGTAATTATTACCTTGTTTTTGGTATTGACACTTTTCCCATTTCCCATCATCCTCTGTCTTTGGGAGCAAAGTATGAGTGCTTCATGACTTGTAATTTTGTGTAATTCAAGCCTCACCTTTTGATAACCTCAATTCCATTTTTGCATCAAATAAATGTATTCGAGAGGAAACTGAAGCATTTTGGGATGCATACTACGAGGCTCGAAGGCTCCAAGAAGACCTTACACAATATGAGTACAATTATGAGGCTAGTTTAGACCTATCAGAAGACTACCACAATGCATCGAGTTTGATACTGATAGTCACATCAACATCCCTGATACTAACACCACACTTGCCCATATCTATGACACTCAGGAGGAAGTGTCTGATTTCTTTTCCGAGGATTTCATTTCTGTACCCGAATATGATTTTACTAAGGATGAAGGCCTAGTTGATTCGTAGGGTCCAACTTCTCATGAAAATTTGTAAATGGATCAAGAATTCAATTGTTGGATCTAGGCTTTCCATTATCCTATTATGTATATGTCCACCTAAATAAGTGACACCATATAGTCATACTTTCACTTTATCATATTGTATTGCACATTATTATCAATAAAAAAACTTAATTGTTTTGCAACAGGTTGATATCCTTTGAAGGAAGTCTTTGGGGCTTCGGGGCTGGATTTTACCGGGTAACCTACTTGCTTATCTTTACTAACATTATCTTGTTTTAATTATTTGATTTGTAGATTTTCTTGCATGAAAGAAGCCTTGTTCACTCTCTTCACGGAGTGAAATATCACACAACATCCATCCAAATTCACGGGTATCCCAGAAACCCCTCTATACTAAGGTTGAGTTAGGTTTTTACCCCCTTAAGAAATCAAGAAAACCAAAGGTAAAACCGTGCTCGAAATTTTGGCATGTCCGGTGGGAATTTTTCCTTATATGCTTCATTTTATTATTAAAATTATCAAATTTTTCACTTTGAATGGCAATCGTCTATGATTGGCTAAATAACCCATGATTAGCCCAATCACCCACAATTTCCCTATTATGTTTTCTTATCATATCATAATCAATTTGTTATTTGTTATTTTCTTTTTCTCCTATCGCTAATCTAATTGTACGGTATTTTTCTCGAGAGTTATACATTCTAGATTTTCTAAACACACACTCTAGAAAATTGATAAAATTTGGAATAAAAATTAAAATAGGGGTGCCATCATGGTGAGTTCTGGAAACCATCTTCTTTGTTTTCCATTTTGCATTATTGCATGGTTTTTCTCCTCAAAATAAATTTTGGATCTTAAAATAAACCATCTCATACTTCTTGATTATCTAGTTTTAATTAGGGAAGTAAATCATTACATCCACTAATATTTCCCTCACACATAACCAAATCACTATTAAATCAAAATGCAATAAAAAAATCCCACCCCAGGTGAAATTTATTAGGATTTCATCACCCAAATAGGAAACTGACTTAGTGTTTGGGCGAGTATAATCTCCTATCTATCGATATATTTTGGCTCAACACCGACTCCCTTATTGCAGTGGGACCATGAAGTGAGGGGTAGGCCCCAATACCACCATACCAATAGTAGTATAGAGTTGGGCCCGACATACCTTCGGGTATATTGAGGGTTCCACCCTTGAACACACTTGAAACCACCCATAGCTTTCCATTTCTGGGATATTTATTAACTATCTTACACATTGCACTCTTTTCATAATTAATCAATACTAATAATAAAACACTTTGCTTGCCTTTGTTTGTTTTCGTAACATCAACCCATTTAGTTATTTTCCATTTTCTAAAAGTTTTTCTATTTACTTATCATGGTACTTACTTGATAGCAAGTCTTAACCATATCTCTAAAAACATGTCCACTCCACCCCCTAAATTTCAACAATAAATCCCTTATCTTCAAAAAAACACATCCAATCAATGTTTCGACACCCAAAAACTTGGAATGAATCAGGTATCAATTATAAAAAAAAATAGAACAACAATCCTTTTGTTCCCCACATTAATATCATGGAAAAATTCCTTATACACCAGAATCAAAACATTCGTTTTCTCCCATGGCATCCGAACTTATTTTTTATAATAGGGGAGACCCTATTTTTGAAGAAATGTTGGACTCAAATCCCATTTCTCTCAATTCTTATTTGGCAGCAAGAAATGTCCAAATGCAACCATTCACACCCCAATTTATTCCATACACTCATAACCCTTCATCTTCCATTGCACAACTCATTGATCAAAACCAAGACCCTCTCATCCAAAAATTATATTTATACACTTCAAATCAACCCAAAAAACTAAAAAATAGTCAACCCCCGATCTCTACCAAATCGCTAACCCCTTCAAAACATCAAATGAAAAATTGTTCACTAGTCAATCTAAAGTGCCCGAGGTCTCCTCGGTCCCTATTTATGATCTCCACATGATCTCATCACAGAATACATCTACTCACCAATCCACATCTTCATCGGGACCTTCAATAGGATCCACACCTTCTCACGATTAGTACCATCCCTTCCTCATCTACTCCACCTATCTCCTCAAAAGTACAAACTTATTCATTAGGTTTTATAGCCTTTACTACTATTGTATCTTCCCAATAGGTTACTAGTCCCATTTAGAACATCACTATGTCCATTCCCACAATTACACCATTGGTCAATACCGGTGCCATTGCTAGTACACATCATGTTTTGCAATACATACCACAACCTTCACAACCATTGATTTCCATGCCAAAGTCCACACCTCAAAAAAATATTCCACAATATAGTATCTCACAACAAAGTGTTTCACAATAGGCACCATCCTCTATCACCTCTTCCATGTACTTTTGATAAACACCCATGTATTCTCAGCCACTCACATATACAATGATGCCATTACAATATCAGTATATTCAAACCTCATAGCCTATGGCTTCATAACAAGGTTTCTCATCTCATCAAAATATTCCATAGCAGAATAACCCTTATCATCAGAACATTCCTCAACAAAACATTCCCTATCAACAAAATGTACCACAACACAACATTCCTCAATATGGAGTACCTCAACAATACACATCTCAACAAAATTTCGGACAATACCACATCCCCAATCGAGTAACTCTCATCAAAGCACATCACCTTGTACTAAAAAAACACCCCCTACAAAGAAAACATTCCACAAAAGTAGTACCAAACATACCCACAACATAGCCAACCATTATTTTAACTGGCTCATCCTCATAGAAACAAACACAAACTGACCCCCTCTATGCCCTTTTAAGCCACATATCCAATTTGAAAGCTACTTCATCTTCATCTAAGAAGGTAGTCTTTTATGACCAAATTTTTAATGAACCCATTCATCCTTCAGTATCATATAAACCATATCCACCCCATTGGGAACTTCCTAAACTTACTAAGTTTTAGAAAATAAGATCCCCAAAAACACATCCATGCCTTTTGTCATGCATGTTATCTAATATCTCATGATCAAGATATGATGTTGAGGATCTTTCCCATGTCCCTTATTGGTCCTTCCTTAGACTGGTACAACAACATTCCACAACACTCCCTATTTTCCTTTGCACAACTTACACAAATTTTCTTAGACCAATTTTCCATCAACATAGCCTGCAAGGTCACCATTAATAACTTGTATGCCATTAGAAAATTTGAGGATGAATCCATCACCGGCTTCTTCACCCATTGGAGGGTCGTCACCAATCAACTATCCTTTACGCTACCAAAGAAAGAATTAATTGAAATCTTCTATCACACATGTTCCAAACATATTTCATCCACTTTGCAGATTCAACCATTCCATAATTTCGATAGGGATTTTACCATGGCCCACAAATTAGAATTATGAGCCTTATAGGATGTTCGGGTGAAGGTTCATCCTAAGAAACCTAAATCGAGTTCCATCCAAGTCAACTCCCAACTCGAGATAAGTCCAAAATAGCTGCTAACATAGACGTGGTCAAGATTGCTCCCAAAGACAATCCGTGTTAGGGTTAGCACACCGATTGTACAAACAATATATCAAATCTAAGCATACATACAAATAAAAGTGGATATTCTACTAGAAGAAATATACAAAAAAAAACATAAATCAACACCATATTTAACGTGGATCACCCGGTGTAGGCTACATCTACCAAGAAACAAGCCAATCTATTATCCAAAGCTTTGACAAGATATACAATGAAGATTTACAATCTTCCACACTTATCGATGTACAATACTTTCTTTCCTCAAGCTTTTTCTTCATCACCAAGAATTCTCTCTCAAAAAAATTTGCAAGTTCTTTCTAATTCTTGTTAATCTCTTACTTCTAAACCCTAGCTTTATACTTATATAGTCGTTTATAGACTTAGGGAACTTAGCCATGTAATTGTAATCAATATTTGTAATTTAATGCTAAAAATAGGTATAATTCTAAGAGTTAATTATTAAAACATCCTCTTGAATGTAAGCGATGTCGGTTATCCCTACCCAATGTCGGTTCCTTCCTTAATCGATCGATCTTTGGTTACCCCTAACCGATGATGGTTACGGTATTTTCGAGAAAGTTTACATTATATGCTACACTCAAGTAATTGAGCTCCACAACTCAAAAATCTCCCACTTGGAGATTAATTACTACACCATACCTGTACAACATCATTATTGGATCCTTAGCTTTGTTTCTTCCTCTTTAAGTCTCAAACTTGAAGAACAACATGCGAAGTGGAGTGTAGCTCCACTTCTCCTTCATTAATGGCTTCGTTAGCATATCTCAGCAGGATTCTTACTCATATGAATATTTTCAGATTCAACTGTCCATCCTCCAATACATGTCATATGAAGTGATACCTCAATTGAGTTTGTTTCGCTATCAAATGAAACACTAAGTTATTTGCCAAATGAATTGCACTTTGACTATCACTAAACAATTTATAGTCACCTTGCTTCTTTCCCAACTCTTCCATGAACCTACTCATCCATATCATTTCCTTGATAGCCTTTGTATCTACAACATACTCTACCTATGTAGTAGATAAAGCCATAGCCTTCTCGCAATCTTGAAATCCAGCTAACTATCATGCCAAATACTATGAAAATATATCCAGTAGTGCTTCTTCTACCATCCGGATCTCCACTATATCTAAATCAACATAGCCATGTAAATAAATATCCAAACCTCCATAACATAACTTCATGCTAGATGTCCCTTTCAAATACCTGAGTATCCATTGGATTGCTTTCCAATGCTATTTACTGGATTGGCTATATATCTACTCACAAATCCCATTGCACGTGTAATGTCTAGTCTGGTACAAACCATAACATACATGAGACTCCTAACTACTAAAGCATGGTATGGTCGTGTAATGTATTTGACCTCCTCATGTGATGATGGATGCTGATCTTTACTCAATTTGAAGTGACCAGCCATAGGTGTACTTACAAGTTTAGCATTTTGCATGTTAAACCTTTCTAACACCTTGTAGATATAATCCTCTTGAGACAAATACAATTTCTTGTTTTTCTTGTCTCTGTGTATTTGCATGCCAAGGATTCTTTTTACAACTCCTAAATCCTTCATAGCAAATGTGTGAGCTAGCTTTCTCTTAAGCTCACCAATGTCTTGCATACTAGATCCTGCAATAAACATATCATCCACATACAGTAATAAAATAATATAGCTCCCATTTTCAAGCTTCTTGAAATAAACACAATGGTCAAATTCACATCTCAAGTAACCATGCTCTTGCATAAAACTATCAAACCTCATGTACCATTGCCTTAGAGATTGTTTGAGCCGATAAAGATTCATTTTCAACCTGCAAACTAATTTATCCTTATCCTTGACTTCATACCCATTCGGTTGCTTTGCATATAAATCTCTTCATCCAAATCACCATGAAGGAAAGTTGTATTCACATCTAGTTTCTCTAAATGCAAATCCTCTATCTATGCAACTAATCTCAATACAATACGAATAGAATTCATCTTAACAACAGAGAAAATATTTCACCAAAGTCAATACCTAATTTATGTGTAAATCCCTTTACTAAAAGCCTTGCCTTGTATCTTTTTTGTCCACCCTCTTCTTCCTTGATCTTGTAAACCCACTTGTTCTACAATGTTCTCTTACCTACTAGAAACTTAACCAAATCCCATGTTTGGTTCTATTCTAAGGAGTTCATCTCCTCATCCATGCCATGCTCCCACTGGACGTGAGTCTTATCTTGCATTGCTTCTTCAAAGCTCCCTAGTTCATCCTTATCAGTCAATAATAAATAGAATAGAGAAGGTGTACATATTTTTGGAAGTTTACTTTCCCTTTGTGACCTTCTCATAGGAGTTTGGGGTACCGGAGGCTCAATCTGGACCTCTTAGACATTCCTATCCAAATCTGATAGTGACCACTACCGGTCACCTCTAACCGACATTAGTTTTGCTAACCGAGGCTAGTTTGGATCTTTTGTAATCGATCTTGGTTCATCGACTAGTGCTAGTCGGGGTTCAATCAACAAAATCTCTTCATGCTGCAACCCTATCGGTAATTCTTTTAAGTCCGAGAGTACATTTTCATTCATAAACTTCTCAATTGGTTCATCCTTGTGTAACAAAATTTGATCCCTGTACATTCTCTTTTCATTCCATTCAACATCATGAATCCTAATAATTTTAGAATTATCTAAATCCCAAAAATAGAAACCGAAATCACCAAATCCATAACCAATGAAAGTGCATCTCTTGGATTTTGCATCCAAATTCTTCCTAATTTCCTTATCAACATGCACAAAAGATTTAAGAAAAAAATTTAAGAAAAGAAAGATATACCTCTTTTCCAATCCAAGCTTCCTCTGGTATTCCTCCATCTAGTGAACTTGAAGGACCACAATTAATCAAATAAACCATTGTATCAACTACTTTTGCCCAAAATTGCAAAGGCAATCCAAAATGTATCCTCATACTTCTAGCATGTTCCATGATTGTCCTGTTCATTCTTTCTACAACACCATTCTCCTATGGTGTTCTTGGAACCATTCTTTCTCTACGTATTCCATTCACTGAACAATAATCATTGAAAGCCTTACTACAATATTCACCACCATTGTTAGATCTAAGGCACTTTAACTTAGAATTTGATTCATTATCGACAAGAGATTTCCATCTTTTAGAAGTCTAAAAACATTAGATTTATATTTAATACAATAAACCCATACCTTTCTTGTAGCATCATCAATGAAAGTAACATATAACTAGGATCCTCCATGAGAAGCTACCTGAGCTGGTCCCCACACATATGAGTGTACAAGATCCAATTTAATCTCCTTAGTTTCCCCAACTTTGAGAAATCTCACTCTCTTTTTCTTTCCAAATATACAATGCTTAAATAAATCAAGATCTAAATATTTCAAATCGATAACTTACTCTTAGCCTTTAAGATCTGCATTCCTTTTTGACTCATATGGCCCAATTGGTTATGCCACATGCATGCATCTGAATCTAAAGTAGATAATGTAGAAAAGGAATTAGTAATATAGGTAGATAAATATAACGTTCCTACCTTCTTACCTCTTACCACAACAAAAGCACCCTTGGTGACTTTCCAAGAGTCTCTTGTAAAAGTAACCATGCAACCAAATTCACCTAGTTGCCCTGCAGAAATAAGATTCCTCCTAAGGCTTGGCACATGCCTCACATATTTCAATACCCATGTATTTCCATTATGCAATTTTAGATGAACTTCCCTTTACAGAGCAATCTGTAAGGTTCATCATCGCCCAAATAAACATGCCCAAATTTTCCATGGACATAATTTATGAAATAACCCTTATTAGGGGTTACATGGAAATAATTTCTTGAATCTAAAAACCATGATTCAATTCTATTATCTAAAGAAATAATAAGAGCATCTTGCATTACCTATGATGTAGTAATATTTTCTTCTTTACCTTTGTCTGGTTGTTGGTTCTCTTTATCCTTTGACCAACAATCTTTCTTTGCATGTCCTTTCTTTCCAAATTTCCAACAAGTAATTCCCTTACTTCTAGATTTATATTTTCTATCCCTTGACTTTGATTTCCCATTACTCTTACTCTTGGATCTCTCCTTTTTCCTGTCCTTACTTTCTACATTCAAAGAATTTCTAGATGATGATTCCTTTGTACTCTTCCTGCGAATTTCTTCATTTAAGATTATACTAACCACATCATCAAACTTCAAAATATTATTAGCAGATGTTGTATTACTAACATCCATTACCAAGTATTGCAACCAATTTTAACTAATTTACAATAGATCAAAAATCATTCAAATGACTAGATGCAAATCCACCTTCATGCATATTAGAACTAAATAGTTTCTTCGTCAAATAAAATTTATTTGAAGCACTAGGTTTTTCATATAAATTAGCAAGAGATTTCATTAACTCTCCGTAGAAGCCATACTGTAATATGGAAGCCACGATGATCTTTGTCAAAGCTCAATGTTATAGATCCCAATGTCTTTATGTCAAGAATATTCCATTCTTCATCAGCCATCTTCGTAGGTATAGACTTCTCATCCAATGGTAAATATAAATCTCTTTGGCACAGATAATCCTCAATCTACATCTTCCGTAATTGATAATTTCAGCCATCAAATTTCTCTACCTTGTATTTGTTTTCTTTGGCCATTGTTGTAGCTCCCACTCAATCAGAAAACCCTATGTGAGTAAATCTATCAACACACAAAACCCTCGAAATAGATATCTCGATACAGTTGTTGGGGTTAGCACCCTGGTTGTATAGACAATATATCATATCTAAGCATACATTCAAATAAAAGAAGATATTCTACGGTAAGAAATATACAAAAAAATACATAAATAAACACCAAATTTAACATGGTTCACCTAGTGTGGGCTACGTACATCAAGAAATAAGCCAATCTATTATCCAAATCTTTGACAAGATATATAATTAAGATTTACAATCTTCCACACCTCTCAGATGTACAGTACTTTCTTTCCTCAAGCTTTTGTTTCATCACCAAGAATTCTCTCTCTCACCAACTTTTGCAAGTTATTTCTAATTCTTGTTAATCTCTTACTTCTAAACCCTAGCTTTATGCTTATATAGTTGTTTATAGACTTAGGGCACTTAGCCATGCAATTACAATCAATATATATACTTTAATGCTAAAAATAGATCTAATTCTTGAGAGTTAATTAAAACATCCTCGCATAGGTAACCAATGTCGGTTAGCCCTAACCGATGCTGGTTCTTTCCTTTCCTGACCGATGCCGGTCCTAGGTGACTGATTTTGGTTACCCCCTAATCAATGATGGTTACTATATTTTCTAGAAAATTTCCATTGCATGCTAAACTAAAGTAATTGAGCTCCACAACTCAATAGCCCATATTAGGGACCTATGGAATTTTTTTGAAAATGTATTACCTCTTACATAATATCACTTTCACACATTTAACCCATTGACATATCAATATCAAAGCCCATTTGGTATCAAGATAATGATTATTATAAATACCATAGAGTCAATGGGCATGACATTGAAAGGTGTCGCACTTTCCACAATGTGCTTCAATATTTGATTGACAAAGGTGACCTTCACTTAGACAATCCTAATACACCTCTGAATCAAAATCTTGACATATTTAAACAACCTTTTCTAAATCACCCTTTGAATTTGATCAACCCCAAACAAATTTTGTCCATACTATTAATACAATAATGAAAATTGAGTATATCCCCTATTTCACCTTATCACCCAATGAAACAAAATCTGCATAATCAACACTCACAATCAATGATCTTAAAATTATGACTAAAAAGTCTCCCTCTATTGAAACCATAACTCAAACCCTTCCTGCATCCTTTTCACTTAGCAAATCCATGCCGAGATCTGAAAAGCTCAAATTTTATGCACCACCATTTGTCGGTAAAACCATTCCTATGCCCTCATCAAATGACACTACTAAATCCATACTCACATCCTCTATTAAAACCACACTTGCATTTACATATAGGTTTACAAACATAACTATGGTACCTCTTGAAACATTATTAGCGCAACCATCCCCACCTTAACCGATTGGGGATTGTAGTTATCCTCAACTCACAAAAATGAATAATCCAAAATCCACAAATCATTTATATTACATCAATTTCATCATTCAAACCCCTCTCCCTTCATTAACATCAACCTCAACAAATACACCTAGTCCACCCAAAATTTCAAAGGGACCTAATAAATAAAGTGCATTGTTTGGGTCTTTAGAATATCTCATTATGATGAAACATACCATTTTTGTGGCCATCCACCTTTTGTCCTCATCTTCATATGAGGGTCATTACCACTTTTAGAAATCCTCCTATCGTGCAAGACCAAGGCCTACGAGCCCTTCTAACCAAGACATTATTCAAGATTTTAAGGGCCCTTATTATGTCCCTCCTAAATAGAATTTCCTTGAATGGTTATCACTATCTCATATTGGTTAATCATCCCATTATTACAGGGAAAATCCCATTCACCAAGCTCCTATAACAATTCCATAATCCAAGTTTTCAATCCATAAAGGAGTTCCAACCGGACCCTCGCCCTCCATCTCCCGCATAACCTTGTTAGTCTACCTAGTTGTCACCCATACAAGATCATTATCCTCCATATGTTATAACAACTAGAAATCCTCCATGACCAGAAAATAAACAACCCACAACTAAACAACCTACCTCACCTCTCCTCAAGAGAGATGAAGGCCTAGCCCTATTTCCATCTACGTATGAGCTTAAAGGGTGTTACACCACTATCTTAGGTGACCTCTTACAAAAATCACTCATCACATTACCACCGCCTAATTTATCTGATTATCATGGGTGGAAGATTTCTTGGTATGACATTAATGCCTTACGTGATTACCATAGAACATGATGCCACTCCATTGAGGATTTCATATCTTTTCATCAGAAATTTCAAAAGATTGGTAGTTCACTCTTCCTTCCTTCCCAATCAGACACAACAACAACATCAACATCATGAACACCTAAAACACCTATTTCAAGAACATCTAACCTTTGATTTTATGTTTTCCACATCACAACTCACTCAAAAAAATTATGAAAATGAATCATCTAAGCCTAAGAAAGGTAATACCCTCGTCATTTATACTTTCACCTCCTGAGTCATCACCCTCATTTGATAAACCTAAAATATCCATTTCTTTGGATCCTGATGAGTTTAATAAAACATCCCCATCAAAAGATAAAATTTCTATACAAGCGGCAACACCACCTTCCACTGCAATTCAAAAAGTGGTCATCAAACAACTACATCAATCTCTTATCCAGATGTCACTTTATGAGCTTGTCCAAACATCGCCTAGTCATAAACAAGCCATAATAGAAGCCCTTTAATCTATCATTGTACCAACTAATGACCCAATCCCATTTAAAAAATTTGTAGGTGCTCTTAAATCATCTACCTCCATATCATTTGAACCATCTAAAATTCCCTCTCTCAGACCTGAAGACCACGACTTGCCACTCTTCATCACTTCTCAGATCAATGATATCTCCATCAAAAGAGTCATGATTGAAAATGGTTCTACCATTAATATCATATCATCTCTCACCTTTGACTAGATTAAGTTACCCAACATAGTCATTTCTCAAACACCATTCTTGTTATTGTCCTTCAAACGACACTATTACACCCACACTAGGCACTATCATCTTACCACTCAAAGTCGGTGTCAAAACCCTATCGGAACTATTCTACATTATAAAAGGAGAGTTTCAATATAATATTTTTGGGATTCCCTTATATATGTATCATGCATTGTGTTCCTTCTACTCTCCATCGTTTCCTCAAATATAAACATGAAGGACAAACCTACATTGTTCTTGCTGATCCGAATCCATTCGTTGATTACTACATGATGTACCGCCCAAATGATGTCCTTGTACCAAAATCCACATATGAATCATTCAACAAGGCATCTACTAGCACATAAATTCCTTCTTCTAAATTACCAGATGACTCCTCTTTTTATGATATCTTTGTTAAATGTTTTACTCTTGGGAATATCGTCTCCTTATGCTCAATTCCATCCCTTCACTGAAAATGTAAGGTCTCCTAACAAACAACCTATGTATGACCCTGATGTTGGAGATGTTATCTCCTATGGCCCACCCTATCTCAAGCCAAATATTATTTATGGGGTATTTGATAATCCACGATCCCATCATATTAATTCACATCATGTCATTCCATTTACGCTAAATTTTGAATGCCTTGATAATCCAAAATTTACTCACATGTATCTCCATCGTTGCGCATGGAAGGGTTTTGGCCTTGGGTATTACGAACAAGGGACACATGACCAACCCATCCTACACACCCTTAAGGCCCATAATAAATTGGTTTAGGTTATAAAAATTTATCTCTAAAATAATGAAGCCACCACATCTCGAACTAGAACTATCACCTCCAATAAAACCTAAAGACCCCATGGATACAAATGACATTGTACCCATCCCATCTAACTTTTTTAATCAATGTTGTATCTTTAGGACCACTCATTTATCAATCAAGTCACTCCACCAAATCATTACCGCTTTTTGGCTAGAAATGGTGGAGCAAGATTCACCCACAATAGACATCCTTCAATGTCAGATCAACTAGGATATTCTTTCTAACATGGGAGCTGAGGACCTATGTCTTTAGAAGTATATACCATTCGAAACACCAACTCTTCTCAAAGAATCCACCCTTGACATCAACCTAGGAACCCCACAGGATCCCTGTATAGTTAAGGTTGGTCAATCTTTAAGTCCACAAGAATTACATGATTTCACAGCATTCTTAACAAAATATCATCAAGCTTTCATATAGCGATATGCCTAGGATTGAATCTAACATCATCGTGCATAACATAGTCACATACCTTGATGCTAATCCAGTCAAACAAAAACTCTACAAAATGCACCCTTAGATAGCTCTCCTTGTCAAGGAAGAGTTGTGACGTCTTATATCTACCAAATTTATCATACCCATTGATTATTTGCAATGGGTTTCCAATGTTGTCCCTGTGACTAAATCCTTAGGAAGGATACACATCTACACTAATTTTAGGGATCTTAATCTTGCTTGTCCAAAATATGATTTCCCTCTCTCGAACATAGGTCAGCTCATTGACCTAACTATGGGCCATGAAATGTTTTCCCCTATGGATTTTTTTTGGTTATAATGAAATTCTCATCGCACCTGATGATCAACAAAAAACCTCTTTCATCACCCCTTGGGGAAATTTTTGTTACCATGTCATGCCATTTGAGCTTAAAAATGTAGGGATAACATATCAATGCACCATGACATACATCTTCCATGACCTTATCCATAAAATTGTTGAGGACTATGTTGATGACCTCTTAGGAAAGTCTAAATCACACAAAAATCATCTTGATGCTCTTGAATCAATCTTCTCTCATCTTATCCAATTATATCTTCATATTAATCTGTGAAATGTCTTTGATTTCCTTACTAGAAAATTTTTAGGATTCATCATATCTCTTTGAGGAATTGAATTTGATCCTGCAAAGGTTAGAGCAATCATTGAGATGCCTCCACCTTCCAATCTTAAGCGATTGCATAACCTTCAAGATAAGTTCTGATTCATTTAATTTTTCATATCCTAGCTTTCTCACTAGTGTCAACCATTTCATCACTTGCTCCATAAGGACATATTATTTCATTAGGATTTTTATTGCGAAATATTTTGATGAAATCAAACAATATCTATGATCACCACCCATGCTTACTCCGCCTAACAAAGGGGAACCATTTTATTTATACATATCCACTTCAGAACATGCCCTAAGATCCATGTTTCCCTATCATGATGGAAAAGGTCATGAGCAAGCCATATAATACATTAGTCACACACTTCATGAATACGATACATGTTATAATGAAGCCAAAAAATTGTCTTGTATGTTGTATTTCACTACCTCCAAACTTTCACATTATCTCCTTATTTAAAAATATATGTAATCACTAGTTTCAATCCACTTAAAGCTATACATGCTAAAACCTATCACAACGACCGCATAACCGCATATCAACTCGCTGAAGCACCTCTTCCAGATAGTCAACCCCCATCAATGTTTTCCTAACAAGTCCATCAATAACATAAATGAATTCAACAAATTTGAATCAAATTTCATCCCTATCAAAATGATCCTCTTCTTCTATGGTGCTAAATTCCAAGAGGGAGGAGGATCCGGTGTCGTTATCATCCCACCCTAGATTGTTCCCATTTCATTATCATTCAAACTCAATTTCAAGTGTACTAATAACATGGAAAAATATGAAGCCTTAATAATGGTCTTATAGATCGCTATTCTCTTAAGCGTCCAAATCCTCGGAAATCTACGGAGAGTCATTACTCCTCGCATTACCAAGTCAACGGTGAATATTAGTGTAAAAAAGAAATACTTCAAAAGTATAAAGTCGTTGTCAATTTTCTCTTAGGATGATTCGATCATTACACTATTCAATCCATTCTATGATCTTCTAACAAGTTCAGTAAACACTTTGGATTCCCTCGGGTCCCTCATCCCTTTTGAAACAGAAAGTTCAAAGATAAAACCAAGATGTCTATAGTTGTTCAACACTTGGATCATCCTTCACATCAAAATGAGCTACCTTCCATCAACATCATTGACAAAAATCCATCGGATCTATGGTATACTCAGATATACAATTATCTCATTGAATCCTAAATTTCCATCAAATTTATCACAAAGCACTAAATGATCATTCCTTCAATGTGTCACTCGCTTTGTCATCATAGGAGGTATCCTTTACAAACGTAGTTTTGACGGTATATTATTGTGATGTCTTAAAACACATGAATCAACCAAAGAAATTGAAGAGGTCCACGATGGCATCTTTGGAGGTCATTTCAAAGTGGTAATTCTATTTCTAAACTCATCGTATGGCTAAGGTATTATTCTTGGCCTACTATCACAAAAAGATTATTGTACATACATAAAGAAGTGCATCAAATGACAACTCAATTTTGATCCTATTCACATTCCTAGTCAACCGCTACATCTTGCTCAAGACCTATGGATTTTTTCTCAATGGGGGTTAGACATCGATGGTGCAATCAATCCAAAACCATCCCAAAAATATCACTTAATCATCACTGTAGCTGAATACTTCACTAAATGGGTTGAAGAAATTATTCTAACCTTGACATAATCTAGACCCATCATTAATTTCATATATCAAAACATCATATGTCACTTTGGCATCCCACATAAGCTCATCATAGACAATGGAAAATCCTTCAAAAATAAGGAGGTTAAAAATATCTGTGATATATTCAACATCAAACTTAGCTTCTCTTCACCATACTATCCTTAAGAAAATGGAAAAGTTGAGGCCTCTAACAAAACACTTAAAAAAATCCTCATGAAAACTGTAAATGATGCGGTAGGCGCCTGGCACATCCAAATCCTATTTTCCCTATACATGTTTATCGGACTAGTATCTATACACCCACCGGTGCTACACCTTATTCACTCATTTATGGATCCAAAGCTATTGTACCCCTTGAAATTCAAATCCCATCACTTCATGTATCTCTAAAGGATTTCATCCCTGATGAAGAATATCACCAAGACCATCTAGCACAACTAGAATTATTAGATGAAAAGCATCTAACAACTCTTGAACATCATTAGGTTTATCAACAACATATCAAAAGAGTATATAAAAACATGTTAGAGAATGTGAATTTAAAATTGGTGATCTTGTACTTAAATAAAATCAAAATGTTACTACATTAGAGTGGAGTAAACATGGAAATTTTCCCCAATTGGATTGGTCCCTATGTTATCACACACAAGTATGGGTCAGGAGCATATCATCTCACTTCTCTCGATGGGGAACCTGAGGTGGAACCCTTAAATGCTTTGCACTTGTGGCCTTTCTACTACTAAATGATTGATCATCATGACACCATTTTTAATCAAATCATATCCTTCCATCATTAAATAACAACTTCCTTCACATAAATTCCTTAAAATCACTACACCTATTTATCAATAGTATCATAACTTGGGGCATGTGGGTGTAGGTTAGATATACATTTATCCCCTCCTCAAAAATGGTTTATCAGGGATTTTTGTCCTCGTTTAATAAAATAAAATAAACTCATTAGATGCTTAAATAGATTGATCCCTCGAATGATAGATACTTACAAAATATAAATTATCAAAAAGTAGACTGCTCTCTCAAAAGACAACTACCTGTCAAAATCATGGACCGATCCTCAAAGGATGGCCATTCAAAACAAAAAGTCAAAAAGTAAGAAAAAAAGTATACCATACCCTCGAAGTTTGGTTACTCCTATATAAGGATTCTTGCTTTAATCAGCCTTAAAAAATACAACAAAATAAAGGACATCCAAAAAAGCTTCCCGCATCGATCAACTTTCCCATCATAAGAAAACTTCCTACATTGATCACTTTGCTTAAAAATTTTACAAAAGTTGGGGTATCAATTCTCTATAAACCCATTAAAGAGGAGGTTCTTTTTCCCCATTAACAATATACACCCCAAGGCCTCCTTCATTCATTATCAAAGAAAAATTACATTTTTCCTAAATCCATTGTGATTTGCATGAACTGTCCATTGACGGTCTTATTTAACATCTTGAAAGGCTACTAGTGCAAAGTATTATTTTAAACCCATTATGTATACATAACAGATTTATAGTGGGGTATTCTTTCCACTTTTACTTCATTTAATTTAGTTACATTCCTTGATTTAACATTTCAATTTGACACATTTTCAAAACACATCCACTTATCAACATCTAAAAAATGCATGATAAAACAAAATACCATAAGCAATATCATATTCATCATAATCATCATCACATATAAAAGTCCTATATAAAAATGTTTGCATTATCAAAATAACATCATGGGATTCTATGAGCCTACACACACAAGTATAAGTCTAAAAACCATCATCATCATATTCATATATATATATATATATATATATATATATATATATATATATATATATATATATATATATCAAAGTCTTAGATACATCACAATAATCACATCATATAAAGAAAACAGCTTCTATGAGCCTATAACACCATATACAAATCATGTGGTAAAATCCACATCTCCTAATATTTTTCAAGCAGCACCACCCTCTCCTCTAGGATCAGGAGTGCCTCTTACTATGCCTTCATCTCTAAGAGCACCACCACTAGCTCCTCTCTCATCATCATCTCCTTTATCCAACCTCCTAGATGGATTACCATGCTTGTTGCACTATCACTAGCCCTTTCCACTTCTATGGCACCCCTTGCACATCTACATGATCAACATAAAGAGTGGCATTAGGGTAGTTTCAATGATCATGTCCACGTAATAATCTCTCTTTGTTCGTACGACCTCATAATGTGATAACAAAATCATGCAAGATGTTACGAAACTCCCCTCTGTTGGGCCATCGCTGATAACTCCGTTCTAGAAATATAAGGCCCTGTGATAACCAAGGCCTTCCTCAATGTATCCCTCTATCCCTTGTACTTGTCTTTATCAGAAGAGACATGTCCAAGTTGTGCATGTAAGCCATCATGCTCAACAATTAGACTATCCCACTTTATGATGAGGTTATCCCAAACTCTTGCGAGATCATATAGCTCTCTCTCGATCGGTATCCCTATCTGTCTCCACTTTGCATCCTTCTCGGCCATCACTACTACAAAAACAATGGCCACAACATCATCCCCCTCATCTCTCACCTCCTCTACCTCCTACGATCCTCCTACCCCCACACTTTGTGTAGACCTCTCGTATGCCCTCTCCCTCTTAAAAGTCTTCAACGATCGGGCCCACCATGTAGAAAATGCGGGTTCACCCCCTCATCATCTATCAAAACCATCTGTCCATCCTTATCTAGACCCATAACACCTAGCTACTCATTAATGAATGTAGGCCTCACCACTATGGCCTGCAGGGTCTTAGTGTCCCCATCCTCCCATCTGTAATGAACCGATCTTGAAGTATACTCTAAAAAAGGCCAAATTATCTCGACTGAATAAAACATAACAACACATCCTCCATGACTCTATGACCCTAAATCCAGATATCTTGTTGTAAACACAATAAGTCATGAGGGAACTTAGGTCAATCATGAAAATCCACATATGGCCTCCAGATCACATCACCCACCTAAAGATATGGTATTAATTCCCTATAATAAGTATTCCCCTTGGCCTTCCTAGCCCGACCAAGACTCTGACTCCACCTCATGAAAATTGGGTACCTCACGTCAATAAAACTAGGAAACCCCAATGGATGAGCAATAAAAATGTGCTTATGTGCCCAACACTATAGTAAAATCCAACATCAATCCTATAGCACTTGTGGGAAGTCCAAGCCCAAAACTCTTTAAATGTCTGAGCCAACAAAGTAGGAGCCCACTCAAAAACTATGCAAGTGCTCCATCATCTCCATAATTACACCCTTCATCATCTAAGGGAACCTACCATCTCTTGAATCTGGAAATTCAAAACATGAAATATCCATCCTCATCATGGTCATCTGTGGACAACCGTCTCTCCCAACACCATATAGTGCACGGTAATCAAAATCTCCGATGAGTATCTAACATCTCGGGAATACTCTCCATACAACCTCTACATAGTATATGCCCACTCTTCCTCCTAGATGCGGTAAAAATCATGACCCATAACTAGTATTCTAGTAATCAGATGAACATCCTCCGGGGTAATAGTGATGTCCCCTGTAGGAAGCAAGAAGGTGTTGGTGGAAGCATTCCACCTCCTAATAATGCTAGAATCAAACTACAAAACCTATGGATTCACTTATAAAACCTCATGCCACCAAACCCCACTTGCCTCTAATTTCTCCAAATCCACATCAAAAATATCCTCTTGGACATCATCTAACATCGAGGTATACGATCTCGGATAGTCAACTTCACATCCACTGTAGAACATAAATGCACAAAACCAACATTAGGACAATCACCAATGTTTATTTTTTAAAAATAATTAAATAAAAAAATTATATTATAAACATTAACACCAAAATTTAAGCATACACCATACATAAAAAACCAAGCCTTATATCAAACATTTTTATAAAAATCCAAACTTTTCCTTAAAAATACAAATAGTTTTTTTCATAGGTGAATCATCGGCGATTCACCTCAATCATCGATGATCCCTACTAAACAAAAATTAGGGCATACATGTACCCTAATATGGCATTGAATCATCAAAAACAAAAAAAAATCACAAAAACAAATAAAAAGGATAATGAAAATTTACCTCGGCAGACGGTTTGTGTTTTCGACTAAAAGACACCATCATGATCACTTTTCACCTTCAAAAACATGTTTTTCTTTCTCTAACAAGGTTTTTTTCACCAAAGCAGTTGCAAAATATAGGTAAAAACCAAATTTGGGTTATTTAACCCCTTTTTCACACGACACAATCACCAACAATTTCCCTAATCACCAATGATTTGCTACAATCACCCATGATTGGTCTGTTTGGGCCTTTTTGCCTACATTTCTGAAACCATGTTATTTTTACTCATTTCACAAGTGTGTCATATTTCAAAATGGTCTTAGCCCTAAAAATATTTGACCAAACCAACATAGTCAAAAATCAGGATTTACCATTCATCTATGGGAGATGATCCCTTTGGCCCTCATCACTTGATTTTCCCATTCGCGCGTTTTTCCTAGTAAGAGTCATTTTTCCATAGGTGTTGAACCCTTTGGCCAACATTTCAATTGATTCTATAGTACCCCACATTGTACTCCATTCAACCTGGGAAGCATTTTAAAATAAAACATGTCAATGTTCAATGTATTGCACTATAGTAGACTCACCCATACCAAGAAAAGCATTTTCTTTATTTTTGTCTAACGATTTGCCAAAGATTGTTAGAAAAAAGGGGAAAATGTAGACACCGAAAAATAAGCACTCCTATCTCAAGCTCATTTATGATAAAAATGACCCACTTACGACACTCTACAACATTAAACCACCATTGGTCCCCTTTGGATTAAATAATTTAATACGTATCACCACATCCCTAAGTCTAGTTAATTAATTAATTAGATAAATTACCTCACACCTCGCCCTCACACCTCACCATGATAACTTGGAAACCTTCACTAGTTATAACTAACTAAATAGTTTAATAACCCTCCAAAAATATCACTCAACCACCCCAAACTTATCCCTAGCCACCTCTCCACACTTAACTAGTTAGGACTAACTTAAAAATAAAAAATTTCTAAAATCACTCACATCCTCATCCTAACTAACTTGGCCTAAGTTAGAGTCTCTCCCAAATCTTTTCTTAACCACTTCAAAATCCTGAAAAATAAAGTTGGAAATAGAAGTTACAAAACCACTCCTTTTAGACACCTTACTAAGATTTCCCACAATCACCAGTGATTTTCCCAATCAGAAATGATCTATATAAAATTATTTATAGACCTCTTTTTTGGGGGAAATTCTCATGTGTTGTAGTTAAATGTTTCTCTTTTTAAAAAGTTTTAGGAATCAGTCATCATTAACAAGGCTCCATCATCATTACGCTGCTCTATATTTTATGGTTTGATCTTCGTATTATCCATTTTCATCATCAAATCATCTGCGTTCATCTCGCCAACCAAATCGATCACTCACGCAAGGTAATCATCTTGTTTTTATATTTTTGGTTAATAATCAAAGTTAAACTTTATAATATTTTAATTACCATACCATATATGTTCTGAAAATTACTTTATATCATAGTCTAATGAAGTTTTTTTCTATGTTTCGTAGAATGTTAAAATTAGCACCAATCGTTAGTGATTGGCTTGATCGCAGTGATTCTGTCCAATATTCCTTTATTACTTATTTATTATAATCTACCTAACCTTTTTTTTATCTTTGTCATTTTCTAACATGTTTCCTAGCATGGTGATTTCAAATGGCCTTATGAGGTAATAATTACCCTCAAGTATCGTATTAACACTTTTCCCATTGTCCATCATCTTCTCAGACTTTGGGAGCATTACAAGCTGCTTCATGACTTAGAAATTTGTGCAATTCAAGCCACACCTTTTGCTAACCTCGATTCCATTTTTTTCATCAATTCAATTTATTCGAGAGGAAACTGAAGCATTTTGGGACGCATACTACAAGGCTCGAAGGCTCCAAGAAGACCTTGCACAATATGAGTACAACTATGAGGCTGGTTTAAACCTACAAGAAGACTACCACATTATGTCTTATTTTGATACTTATAGTCACATCAACATCCCTAATAATGACACCACACTTTCCCATCTCTATGACACTCGGGAGGAAGTGTCTAATTTCTTTGCATTTCATTTCTGTACCCAAATCTTATTTTACTGAGAATGAAGGCCTAGTTGATTATGTAGGGTCCAACTTCTCTAAAAATTTCTATACGGATCAAGAATCTAATCTTTGGCTCTATGCTTTCCATTATCCTAGTATGTATATGTCCACCTAAATAAGTAACACTAGAGAGTCATACTTTCACATTATCATATTGTATCGCACATTATTATCAATAAAAAATCTTAATTGTTCTTAAGTAGGTTGATATCCTTTGAATGAAGTCTTTGGGCGTCTGGGAGTTGGCTTTTTCCAGGAAACCCACCCACTTATCTTTACTAACATTTTCTTGTTTGAATGATTTGATTTGTAGGATTTATTATAGGGAATAATCCTTGTTCACTCTCTTCACAAAGCGCAATATGACACAACATCCATCCACATTCACGGGTATCCCAGAAACCCCACCATACTGAAGTTGATTTAGGTTACTACCCCCTTGAGAAATCAAGAAAACCCAAGGTAAATCCATGTTGATGAATATTCTAACTTATTTCCCATCATCAGGACCTTATGCTTTGCACCTTCCCCTTATCATTAGCTTTTCCCATGTTGGACTAGTATAATGGCATTCCAAAACATTAATTACTTTCCTTTACCCAACTCATGTACCTATTCCTAGAGAATTCTTCAATTAATATTATGTGCAAGATCACCATCATAGCCATCTAAGTCATTAGATAATTTGATGATGAATCTATCACATGTTTTTTTTCTAGATGGCATGGCATAATTAACCAATTGTCCTTCTCCCTTCCACATATTGAATTAATCGATATCTTCTCATGATTTTGTGCTAAGAATATTTCCTCTACTCTTTAAATAAAATCATTCCAAAAATTTGAAGAGGAATCAACCATGGCTCGTAAATGTGAAATTTATGCCCTTGAGCAAGGCCAAGTCAACTTTCGATCAAATAAAAAAAGCCCAAATTTACCAATTCTTGCACGTATGGTGAAAATTCCAAAAATTCCACCAATGTTATCATGGTCAAATCTTCCTCCACATCTAATTCTCATGTAGAACCTTTTCAAAAAATCCTACATTTCCTCCTAACTATACCCCTCTTGGTGAATCCTATAGTTTAATATTCGACAAGTTAATGGAAGTCCACGCTTGTCCATCTCACTTAGCTTCCTTGCTTGCTACCCTTGGATGACTCATGACCCAAGTCAGCATGGTATTGCAAGGAACATTATTATAATTATCATCAAGTCTATGGTCATCACATTGAGAAGTGTCACACTTTCAAAGAGCTTGTCCAAAAATAATAGACCATGGTGATATTCAAGTGGATAATCCTAGCACACCACCAAATCATCCCTCGATTTCTTCAAACAACCCTTTCCCAATCATCTTCCAACCAATCAAACTATGTCTCTCATATCTCTCACACCTAATGCCCACAAAATCAATACTATAAAGCAAGATTCATTTTCATTACCCACATCCATAATATATTCATCCATTATACCCATATCTAATTAAGATGCTACTCCCATGCTCATAACTTCACCATCTACAACTACCACTACATTTATTATAGCTACATCAACTACATCCACAACTATCACACCCATACCAATTTCAATTACACTTTATTCCCATCAATATGTACTTCATCCACATCTCTGTCACATCTAGTTCTTCACCCACATATTCTCCAACACCCATATTAACACCCTCATCACATGTTCCTACATCCATACCTATTTCTACAACCACATCTACTACTATGATCATACCCACATCAACATCTGAACCCATATCCAAAACCATACCACCCTTGAGACATATACTACTTTGATATTCTCACTTAATATAATGGCAAATGATACCTTATCTCACCAAAATTCCAATCACCCTCACAAAAAAACCCGAGACCTATGGAATATACAACACCATTTGATCTCATCAAACATATTATATAAAAACCACTTCCATCTTCAATTTCCACATCTACAACACAATCCGCATCACCCGGTGTAGACACAATATCATGCATTTTGGGTAATTATATAGTCCGGATTACATACTACTATTCATATGATCACTAAGTAAGAAAATTACTTATCAACCCATGTATTTGGCCATATTTTCTTTATTTCCATTTCTACTTTTTGTCTTAGACTCCTTATAGATAAGTTTGTATTTTCATACCTCAACATTTCTCGGTTTGGACACTAGCTCCTAGCTAGGATGCTAGCACCAAGCACCGACATCCCCTCTAGGCACCCTTGACCACTTTATACTTTGCCTACATATCTTAGGTCCTTTCTATCCATTTGAACATATTTTTTTATAGCTGGCATTTTCGGTGTTAATTGTGAAATTAAATCTAGGTAATCATATAAATATAAAGTTATGTGACCAAATTAAGGGACCAAGCTCTAAGCATCTATACTATCACCTAAGGTTGCATCTCACAAGAACTCAAGAGCATCTTTGCATTCATCTAGCACCATTACAAGGGACAAGGGCTGGTTTTTTGCATCACATGTATAGGAGGGAAGTTCATTTTATTCCATGCACACATTTATTACATTTTTTACATCTAGCTAATTTTATCACTTTCAAGTGTGACACACATAAGTGTAGACACCAAAATTAGGTCACACTCCCCTTTGGTCTCTCGACAAATAAATACCTTCATCACATTCACCTAGCCATGGTCCCTTCACCCCACTAATATTAATTTAATTAATTTAATTAAATTAAGTTTGTTAACCTCACAATATTAATTATTTAAATATCCTAATTTAAATAATGCCCACACTTACACCTCACCTAGACACCTCACCAAGCCAACTCACCCTAAGACCTATTCTTAGTAAGTTGCCATAACTAACAATGACTTACCTAACCCTAAAAATCAATGCCTACATTCCCTCTAACCACATTCCCACATGTTGACAAGAAGCTTCCAGTCTAATCCATGAGTAAATGACGCGAGATCCCAGAAAATCAAGGGGATCTACCTAGTTTAGTAAACCTAGGAAATCCCACCTTCACCGATCTTTGATTACCCCTAACCATCTTTGGTTAGCCGGAACCGCCGTTGGTCACCTTTTAATCCCCAAAACAACCTTATTTTCGAGGTTGGGAAAAATTGGGAGTTTTCATGGGAGATAACACATCTTTTTAGAGAAAGTTTCCGCAAGAACACACATCAAGGAAGGAGATCAAGCATTTTCTCTTGCATTGGGCATCCATCAATCACCGAAATCATCCAAGACTCACCCCAAAGACATAGATTTGATCCAACCAAGAAAAAGGTAAGGCACATGCAGCCCATGCAGGAGATTTCCAATGTTTGGTGATCCTCAATAGCATTCAACCTCTTATCAACACCTTCATCTAGCACTCACAAGCACCTAGAACCAGATTTCAAGTAAGTAGAATATTCTACTCCTCTAGTTCATTCATTTCATCATTGTATTGTCATCCTTTTATTCTCTTAGCCACCCATTGACCTCCTTTAATACTTACCCCTCCATATACCTATTAAAACCCCACCAAACCCCATCCAAATAGCCTAATACCTCATTCCGGCCAACCAAGTCCTTTGTGCAATCACAAGGGAGACCCAAAGCTCATTATGTGGCATTCTCAGTTTTCCACGATGAATAGGAAGCTGGTTCTCCCCAACCGGTGTTGGTCACCCTTAACCAAAGCATCGGTCTCTATATTGACCAACAATGAGTCCAAAATAGTGACTTATCCACCTATTCCCACATTATCTCTATTCATATTTGATCTGCCTGAGACCTCTGTTAGACCTACAGAGACCCAAAACTAGTTATTTGACCTTTGGATCTTATTTTTCTCTGGCTCTGTTAGATTAGATCTTTCTTATTGTGTTTTTGAATGAGATACCTAAATAATTTCAATTACAATAGGATTTAATTCATTACTAGCATTAAATTGTTTTAAAAAGTTGGTGACATTCATCTAAGAAGTATCACACTTCCCAGATCTAGCACACACTAGGTAGTCAGCTACACATATTGTTTAAATTTTATTTGGTGGTCTTGTGTTCCATTTTAGGTAGTTCCTCCTAGCCAAAAGGAAGCTCTCACGATCATCTGTGGATTCAGAATTCATATGCACACAATAACCCAACAACCAGCATTCCAACAGGTATTCCTCCTATGCCCATTACCCTATCTGTTTTGTCAATATTTTAAATAAATGTCTAAGAATCAGGTAAAACATTTTGGCATGCCTGGTGGGACCCATCCGGGGTTCCTTGCATTTTATTCATTCCTAGGAAATTTTGTGTGTTTGTTTCCCTTCTGAAAAGCATCCACATTAATTTTCTTCCTTGGTAACCCTCTTTTTCTTTCTATTTTCTCTAAAAGAAACCTTTCTTTTGGTGTACTTAAAACAAATCATTTCTTCTTATTTTTCTGCATTTTAGTGAAAGAGCGTCCCTCTTCCTATTCATCCATTTGTGTCATCGAACTTCATATTTCGATTTGGGCTTAAAATAAGTGCATTGCATTCTGATTTATCACATTAGCTCACATTAATTGAGGGCAACCTATACGCTGGAAGTCATTCCCAACTAATGGTTGACAAACGAATCATAGAAAGCACATCTCTCTCTCTCTCTCGAGTCTTTCCACATTACACAAATTCAAAACAAATACATATTCTTAAACAACATCTTTCCTAGGAACACCTATCAATGATCACACTGATCTGAGGATTGGTAGGTACTCCCAGCTTGCTTTGTCGAGTCATACTTCAAAGCAAAGCCCGCCCCACCATAACATACCTGAAACCTCACCTTTTAGATCTCCTTATTTGTAGGAAGCCATCCTCACCAAAAATTCTATTCTACAATTCATGAGTCATTCCTTAAATAGCATAAGCTAAACAAACATAATAGAAAAGGCACTCTTAGGATCACATTTTTCTTAGTGTTTCTACTTGGCTTGCATTTTGAGGTGAGAGGTCACATTCTTCATTCTTCTTGTTTATCCTTGCACACTCCTCATCATAGTTGGTGTATTCGGCTTCATCTGAGGGTGCTTGGACCATATTCTCATCATTCTCAAAATTCTGGGTTTGATTCCCCATCAGATTTTAATTCACAACCACTTTTCTTTCATCACTATTTCAATTTCATAGTGACCGGTGTTGGTCCAGTGACCATCATCGGTTACCCTCCCACTCGCATCGGTTATACCCAATCGGCATCGGTTCCAGGTCCTTTTTTTAACCTACCCAAAAGGACATTTTATTCATCTTCTTCAACTTTTCAGAGTCCCTGTCACTCACTATTATCATTCCCATTGACCTTTTAAAACTCATCAGGTTTGGCATACCTATCAGATTTGACCTTATATCTTGTTTTTGACCCATTGTTCACTCTCCATAGTGACCGGCCATAGTTAGTTAGTCAGAACCGACATTAGTTTACCATAACCGGCATCGGTTAGCCTGTGTCATTTTCCAGCCAATATTTGGTACCTAATCCACTTTTTACCACTTGTCCCTGTTATTTTTCTACATCATTTACAGAGAAGCATCTCAACCTGATCAGTACTTGTTCACATGGTGTTGACCCAAAGATAAGAAAGTGCACTCGTATTCCATGCCAGTCAACCACTCCCACCAAGTCCTTCACCACCTTCCATTTTATCACCAGCCATGGATCCCATCCAACCTATCACTATCACTACTAGATATGAGGAGTTCGCATGACTCCTTGACCAAAACCCTACTGCCTTGCAGTTTTATCTTTCCTGCTCATCCACTCAAGATGCCTCGGGTCAGTTGATATACGACATACCCGTATCTATCCCTCTGACTCTCACTCCCACTCCTACATCAGCCCCATCTGGCTCCATGTTTCCCATATCTACCTTACCCCTAGTCATTTCACAGCTAGGTCCTATACCCGCTATGAATGTCACATCTGTTACCTCCATTGCACCCACCACATCCACCATACCTTCAACAACCACCCAAAACGTAACCTCATCCACCCCTAATGTCTCACATATACCTATAGCTACACTACCACCTCCAGTGTCGGTGACCTCTACCCCTTTTCAGAATGTGGTCCTTTCCATTCCACAATCTTTAGCCCCCATTGCCACTAGGGTTACCATGACCCTTCCACCTCTATATACATACTATCAACAACCTCTCATTTCATCTATTATTCACTTTGGGTACATACCCCCTATTTCACTACCTTCTTCTCAATCAACCTACACGATAGCGCCATATACTGGAATGCCACCCCCGTTATATGCCCAAAACCAACCCTCACATGCTACATGAGGCACCCAATCATCGTAACCTACCAATGACCTAATCAAATTGATGATGGACAAGATGTAAACATTAGAGGCATCGGTTTCTGGCTCCTGTAATACTCTCACCTATGATAAAATTTGCAACGAGCCCATCCACCCATCCATTCCTATTCATCCATAACCCATGCATTGGGAGATGCCTAAATTCAACTGCTTCAATAGCAAGGAAGACCCACAACAAAATTTGTGGTCATTCAAACATGGGTGCTACTTAATCACTCACGATGATGCTTTACTCTTAAAGACCTTTCCCATGTCTTTGATTAGACCTGTGTTAGATTGGTATAGTGGGTTACCTAAACACTCTATGGGTTACCTAGACACTCTATATTTTCATTTAATCAGGTAGCCCAAGCCTTCTTGGATCACTTCTCCATCAATATTGTCAAGAAGGTTACCATGACTGACCTATACTCCACGCGTCAGTATGAGGAAAAATCTATCACAAATTTTGTTGCTCGCTGGCATAGCCTGATTAATTAACTCACCTTCCAACTACCACAAATAGAACTCATTGAGCTCTTCACACAAGCTTGTGCTAGACATATCTCACCAACCCTATAGGTTCAAACTTTCGAACATTTGATGAAGCATTCACCATGGCACGAAAGTTAGAGATTTGGGCCATCGAAGAGAAGAAAATCCAATTACACAGTAAAAATTCGGCATTCAAGTCGAATGATACTTCTTCTTCTTCCAAACCGCAGAATAATTATTCAAAGGCTAAGGGCACCACTAGTGCAATGATACTCAAAGTCAGCCCATCTCATCCATCAAATCAGGCTACCCCTCATCTAATCTCTCACTTGTTTAGACTTTTCAATTTAGACGAGAACAATGGAAATACACCCCAATTGGGGAGCCCTACTCTTCTGTCTTAGAAAATCTCATCAAAGCTGGGGCCATCACCCTTCCGCCTATAAAACCACACACTAGTTTTGACCCTACTTGCCCCATGCCCACATGGTATAAAGAACATGACTTCTGTAACTATCATCAAGTAAAGGGTCATAGTGACGGTAATTGCATCACTTTCAAAAACATTGTCCAAGAAATGCTTGAGAAAGGTGAGTTAACTATGGATAATCCTAACGCACCTACCAACCAAAACCTACACATCTTCAAGAAACCATTTCCCAATCATTCCCCTTCATCCGATAAAACCGGTGATACCTCAACTCATGATACCCATACTCGTGAGGTCCATGCTATTTTTAGTGACGCACCTTTGTTGCTTCCCAATTACCCCATATTCCTTCCATACAAGAGATTCTAGCCCGAAATCCTCCTTCAACATTGGAACCAACCTCCCCTGTTCCTTCACCCATAGAGGAACACATTTCACCTCCTTCCTCACCTATGGAGGATCCTTCCACTAACATCGAGACCATTTCACCTTTGGCTTCTCCACCTAGGGAGCCGACACCCACAATACTTCTTCAGTTCACGAGAGGATACTTGTTTGCCTCCTCTACCCACAAAGGAGATACTTTCATCTCCTCCACCTATAGAGGAGCACCCATCATCTCCTCCCCTATCACTAGACCCAATAGAGATACCTTTTCCTCTAGGAAAGCATTCTCCTTCAGCTACCCAAGATCTTGCGGACCTACTTTCGGCTCTCTTACCCATGGAAGCTGAAGCTAGCCAATTCCCTGTCTCTAAGACACATTTTATGGGAATTTCCATTAGGTCCTCATCAACTCCACCTACAAACGTGTCGTTCTCACATTTGTTTGATCACTTAGATTATGTGGATAGGGCCTTACTTTGGGGGCACCTTTTGCTTCTTGTCTCAACACAGATGCATATGTCACTTGTTGATACCTCCATTATCTACCAAAAATATTTCAATCAATCCAACCGAACACAACCACCTCTATCACAACTTCTTCCATGACACCCATCATAACTCAACACGTACCCTTACCCATAACCCAACCTACATCTAAATCCAAACCCGCACATACATCATCTTCCTTAACTAAACCTATCACTACCTTAGGGGTCACCCCAACCACTAGCCTTACTCATCCACCTATCAAACTAGATTTAGCTACATCCTCCAAAGTCAACACCACACCTACTCCGGCACCCAAACAAAAGAACCAAATCCATAGAACTCATACTCGGCTATGCCAATCACACCTGCACCGGTCCCATCCATCTTAGGACCTCAACTTCCCAACATAGTTAAGAAACTTCCACCCATCAATAAACCAAAAACACAACATCCCACTCCTTCCTTACAAACCTCTAACCTACCCAAGCACCTGACATGACTTACACCTACACCTGTAGCATCTTTACCACCCATACCCCCAATACTCTCCATAACTTCTTCACTACCCACTACACTTTAGTCTTTATCTCTCACACCCCCTACTTGACCCGCATCATCTACCTTCACAGCACCCCCGTTATCCCCTTAGGTAACTCGTCCTCTTCCCCCATCTACTTTTCCTTCTAGATCTCATGCACCCATATCACATTTACCCGAAGGTGTGCAACCAAAAGACAAAACTCGCTACCTCCCACCCTCACACCCTCCTAACCATTCATCTACCACACCCCTACCCAAACAAACATGACCAACATTCAAGACTACTCCAACACCCAAAACCATGGCTTAACCCACCCCCTCCTATAAGGACTGTTCCTCAACAATTAGCCATACCTATACCCAAACCCACTTTCACCTCTCATTGCAACCCACTAGCGGGGTCCTATGCTAAAATTATAACCAACCTCCTTGAGACTTCTATTATCACATTACCACCACTCAGACCTTACGACCCCCTAAAACCCAAGCCAAAAGGGTTTGATGACACTAAATTTTTTTCCTACCATCGTGTGCCAGGGCATGATGTGGAGAATTGTAATGCCTTGAAAACTATCCTTATCCAGTTGTGTCCTCCGAAGCCAACTTTGATGATGATGACCTTCTCGATGAAAACACTACTTCACCGACACCCATTCCCATAGTCCTTCCTTCATTTCCTACTTGACAACCATGGCCTCCACAACCACAACTCCTATAACCACCTCCAAGATTTGAATTTAACATGGTTCGCATTAGAGAACTTGTCACACTATCACCTAAATGTCGTTTGGCCAGCTCATCTCACAAGGTTTTTCTCATCGGTAGGTTTTTTCCCATCATGTCGTTATACCACTCACCCTACACCTTCTCTGTTTGCTAACTCCCTCGATCAACATGATCCAAATTACTACCCATGCTCGGAAGGATAAGGGAAAAGAAAAGGTGACCTGACTCGCTAACCAATCCTATACCCAACATACCATCTACGCCGTACTTAAGATTACTATCTCGTGGACCCACATAACTTATTTCTAATGGGGTCACACATCACACC